>CM053793.1:406605574-406978074 GCA_028749045.1 Cupressus sempervirens | reverse complement strand
AGGAGATATAAATTTTTATTTGGACAACTCATCGTTCAATATAATGTTCATAAAAAGTATAGATGTATACATCTATAGTACACCTTTTTTTTAAAATAAAATAAAATTGTTGGTTGTGTTTTGCCTCATAAAATTAGGGCATGACAAAATTGCAATATGTAAATCATAGCATACTTGACATTGCACTAGTTGTTGAGATTGTTGCAAGGTTTTCTACAAATCCTAAGGAGAATCATTTAATGGATATTAAAAGTATTATGAGATACTTGAAAAGAACATAAGACTATGGTCTATACTAAAAGAAAAATTACAAGTTTGAATTGAGAGCATATATAGATGTTGATTGGGCTAGAAGAATTGGTGACAGAAAGAGTACAAGTGGTGGAGAATTTTTCTTAAGAAAAAGATTGGTCACCTGGACCAATAAGAAATAAAATTGTATTTCACAATCTACTACTAAAGTTGAATATGTGGTTGATGCAGTGAATTACACAAATGTGGTATGGATCAAATAGTTACTCAAAGGAATGAAGGAGGAAATTATTGAACCTATGGTACTCTATTGTGACAATACAAGTTCTATAAACATATCAAAGTACCATATGTTCCAAACAAAGAAAAATCACATTGTAATCAAATATCATTACTTGAGAGAGTTGGTTCAAGACAAAGAAGTGAGAATGGAATATGTGAATACAAAAAAACAAATAGTTGATATATTCACAAAGGCTTTACCTAAGGATGCACATGAATATCTTAGAGCTAAACTATGGTTGATACCCCTTTCCAAATCTACTTAAGAAGAAAGAGTAGTTCCCTACATCAACTGAGTTGAATGACATATCTTACAACTTGATGTAGTGGATCTTACTTTAGGATCTATCTGAAGTAAAGAATGAGCTGAAAAAAATCATTTATAGTCACATTCAAGGTGATAGAGGGAGAATATGAATTGATCATATATGCATTTATAGATGACAAGTCTTAGGCATTATTATCAAAGAGGGAGAAAGATAGATAGTTTACTGAGAATATTATGAGGGACAAGCAAGACTAGATGAGACTGTGAAAAGGGGATAAGACCAAATAAGGGAGAAATCAGAAGAAGGCACACATACTAATAGAGGGAGATATTTCAATACAAGGTATTTTATTTTTTGTATTGTTGTTGGTATTGGTTTTCCATCAATTCCAAAGAGGGATATTGTTGAAATGAAGAATATTGATGAACCTATCATGGAACAATCATTATTTTGTCACTAATGTCAAACCTACTACTTTTTGGTTAGAAAATTTCTTACTTCATTTGAATGCTATCAATTGATTGATTGATGAAGAGGATTTCAAAAGAAAGGATAATAAGAGAACCTAGAGAAAGGTTGAGTTATTTGGTGTATAAAAGAAGCACTAAGACCAAGCAAGACATTAATGATATAGTGTATTTTTGATCTACTTAAGGCTATAATGAAATGATACTTGAGAAAAGACTAGAAGAAGGTTAAGTAAAGAAATGTGTTTGTCAAGCTTGATCGAGAAACCATTGCAAGCTAAGTAAAGTTAGTTCAAGCCAAGCTGAAAATTAGTTGAAGTTGAGTAGTAAGTTTAGTATGAGTCAACAAAGAGAAATCTAGTTGGTGTCGAGTGAAGAAAGTGCCAAGCACTAGTAAAGACTTAGTGGATGCCAAGAAACCCAATGTTGGTCGAGCATTAGAAGATAGTGTTTTTTGAGAAAATAGAGTGTTATTTTTGAGTGAAAGTAAAATGATTTAGATCAAAGATTGAACAAATCTAAGTCAACAAAGTTGATTTCTTGAATTGTGTGAAGTGTGTGAAAGATAATTATGATGATCTAGTGGCATAGAATTCAAGATAAAACATTTTAGGTGAATTCAAAGAGGATTAAAGAGGAAGTTTCTAGAAGGGAATAAAATGGAAAGATGGGTACATTCAATGAATCTGACCTAACCCTAAAATGGATGATTGTGGTTAAGTGGAAAAAGACCTAAATTCCCTATTTAAGGAGATAGTGAACCAGGAGAAACTTTTTATGCATGATAATTTGAAAAAGATAAGAAGTCTAGGGTGTTTCTTCATATGGTCGCTAAATGAAAGAGTCTACAATTGGAATAAAAAGCAAGAAGGCTTAAGGAGATGAATTCTTGAAGGGAGAACAAGTGGTTAGAGATGAAGGGGATGAATGCCAAGCATAATGGAGAATTAAATGTGACATCTATAATCTACAAGTGAGTTGTTTCATTATTAGATCAAGTCATGTTGTTATTCTCTAATAGGTGTATCAATCTAGATAAATCCTTTGGACTAAGGTTGACCTAACATTCATTAGTAAATCCTTTAACATGGTGACATTTTAATGGAATGTTTTGAAGTCCTCTAACAAGTCTCAATCCTAATACAGTGATTGAAATCCCTTAACAAGTCACATTTAATATTGTACATTGTAACCTTTAACAAGGTTGGCTCCTCACAGAGCTTACTTTAGAAGAATGAAAATTGGTATCATGTTACTAGTGGTTTTTCCCAAATTTGATTTCCACATAAAATCCTTGTGTCAAAATATGTGATTAATTTTTTGGTATTGCATGTTTACATTTTTACAAAGTAATTTTTACTTAGGACAACAATATGCATATATTTAAGATATTGAATGATCAACACATGCATAGGTATAAGTTGAGTTATTGGTGAGTTTTATTTGTGCATTTGGACCTTGGATAACTAATTCAACCCCACCCCCCCAATTATTCTAAAGTATCCCAAAAAAGTTTGTCAATTTTAAAGATAAACTTGGGTTGAATCATAGTTTAAAGATAACACAATTTAGATTAATTAAATAATATCAACAATAATATTTTGTAATAGCTAAGACTTCCATCAACAAGCTTCTAACATAATGTCTAGACAATAGTTTTGATCAATAACTAAGACCTCTATCAATAAACATTTGACATAGTGCCTAAACCACTTAAAAGATAACATCATTTAGATTAACAAAATAATATCAATAAATAAAAATATCAAATATGTCATGGTCATTAAGTAGCCTAATATTGTTTTTGACCCAAAAATATTTTCACCTACATCAAAATTGTTAGCCATTAATGGAAGCGACATGGTATTTATCAATTACCTTAATTTTTTAAAAGTGCATCAAATAAAAATGTATTTGAAGGTAGTTATGAAAGCTTGATGTATAGCTCCTTGTACAACTGTAGACTCATGATACTTGTGGAAATGTGATATTTAAACCAAGATGAGAAGTATTAGTTATTAGAATCTAGAAATACATATAAATAAGTATGATCTATATGAATTTTTGATTGTATAGATACATTTGATGGTCATTTCTCACTTCAATTCATGGATATTTAAACCAAATTAGAAGTTCAAGAAAAGTTGACTTGAACTTAGAGATGGATGTACTAACTACTGTAAAGGTCCACTAAACTTATATGAAGAAACATCTTGATGATGCTATTCATACAAAAGAACATCATTCAGTAGAAAAAAATTTAGTTGTTGAACCTTATATTGTAATTATTGCTAGCGAAGGATTAGAAAAAAACATTGGAGATGAAGCATTGGATGTAAACCAAATTCTTGATGATATCTCAAATCCATTCATAAGAGAAGATGAGACTTGTAGGCATGATGACCTAGTAGATAGAAATTCAAAGTCACCCAAAGATTTACAAAAGGGACTAGTTGTTTAGACATATTTCCTCTATTAAAGGAAGCCAATAAGAAAGGGTGTGCTAAAGGGAATCTAAAAGCTTATCAAAATGAAGAACCTTTAGTAGAATTTTTTCTATGACAAGTTTAGATGCAACAATGCAATTAAGAGATAAAGTTATAATGTTAATGAAATGTCTTCTTCATCCTAAAGAATATTTTCTTCCTTATAAGTGCTTTCACCTACAACAGAGATCCTCTAAAAAATTAATTAGTATTAGCTAGATAGTGAAAAATATATTTTGCATTAAAATGGATGGTATTTGGATGCATTTTAATAATTTTCTCATTTTCGTAGTCCTAAAAATTATACTCTTCATTGAGCTTTAGTGGATCTATACCTGAGTAAAATAGATAGTAGTTGCATTCTTTTTAATGATTTTTTGTAGTCCATGTATTGGATTAGATGAAGATGTTTTGCATCATGTGACTATTTACTACACATCATATTTCTCTTAGTTTTATAGTCTTTTAATAATGTAGATTGTTTTTAATTAATGACTCCACTCAATCTACTTAGTGTTGGATAAATAATATTCTTTGATGACCCTTACTCAAAGGTTGATGATCATTGAGGTTTGAAGTACATTACCATATAAACAACTTAATTATTACTATATAGACAACACATGTATCTTATAATACATCTAGTGATTAATATGTTTACACCTCGACCCCTTACTTTCCTTCTATACCTAGCCTTAGGAGAGCCTAAATTTACTTTTCATAGAGTGCTTAGCACCAATATATTCTTTGGTTTTACTTTGCCTCTCCCTTTATTTCCTTTACTTCTTGCATGTTGGCTTCACCTTTTCATATTTTCATTCCTTAACTAGTGGCTTCACTCTTTTTCTATTTTCATGCCTTGAATGGTGGCTTCACTCTTTTCCTATTCTCATGTCTTAGATGAAGGTTCTTATTATAATAGATTAGATTATTTATATATAAAATTTAATCCTCCATCCTTTTTAAAATGCATTTCTACCATGTATTTTACTCTCTATATAGTTTGTTGTATTTTATTAATTTTTATATTTGCTACTAAAAAATAAAAGGCATCATTATAATAATAATTGAATACTCCAAAAGTATCACCCCTTGCACACATTTTTTGTCTTTAATATATATTTCCTTTTTTCTAGTTCAAAACTCTTTCCTATTCTCATCAATGACTTAATACATGTTGTTTGCATGGAAGGACATGTTCTTTCAAGTTTGGTGGTTGTATATTAAGTTTGGTTATTTCATTCTTAAGTTGCATTGTTTTACTTGTTATTTAATAAATTTCTTATTTGTATTAATAAAAATAATGATTTCTATTACTTAATAAACATTATTTATTTTTTTATTAAATTAATAATAACATTATTATTAATTGACATTGATGCAAGAATAAATGAAATTAAAACATAAAGTAATTATAAATAAGTTTATTAATAATCTAATAATGATTATTATACAATGTTGTACAATATAAATTACCAGTAAATGATTATACATATTAGTAGACAACTTATATATATTCTTAATAATATATTATTAATATATTTATATCATTAGGCTAAGGATAGGTTATAGTTAGCCAAATTTGCCTCCCCACCAAAAAATTGAATTTAAATGACTACAACCCACCTAGCAGTCAAATCCCACTTCAAATATTTAAATACCAAAAAAGAAATGTAAAATAAATAAAATTAAACCTTATTGTATTTATTTATATTCCTATGTATATATCCTAGCCTAGAAAATTTCTCCATCACCAGATCTTGCATAGATCTATGATTGTTACTTTCCTGCATTCTGACACTGCTTGAACTTTAGAGAATGTGGGGAAGTGACAAGTTGCCACGTGGAGCTGGTGGACCCATTCCTATCAAAGCTGCAAAAAGAAACTGATCAGAATAGCTTGATGACATGTTGGAGACATGTTGGTGCATAGTGGAAATTTAGGGTACTTTCATTGGGCAAAGTTGATGACTAGAACAAATCATAATGTAGATCTTGCACAATCGTCAATCTTGTATAGATCGATGGTTGTCACTTCCCTGCTTTATAAAGTTTTGAGATTTTTAAGGAATGCCACGTGTATTGGTGGGTCCTTTTTTCTTTGTAGGTCATTGGTGCTGAAATAGGATGCTAGGTAGTTTCCAAGTGGATGTTGTGCCAATTGCTTCATGTTGAATCACCAGGAGGATAACGTGCTTAATGAGGTCAATGCTAAGTGTTCAGTGGGCCCAATATTTTTAAGGGGAAGCATAGTAATACTAAGATCTTTCATGATCATCTATCTTGTAGAGATTGAAAATCATCACTTTCTCACTTTATACAACTGCTCAATCCTTAAACAATATGGGGAAGAAACATGAGGACACATATCCTTATAGGCCTAGTTAGAAAGAAAAAATAGTAACAATGGTTAAGTTGGTAGTTTCATGAAGCAGTTGCAATTAAAATTTTAAAACGTGGTGTGGTTAGGGTGATAAGGTGGTCAAACTTTCAAAAGACCCAATGACATGGAAAAAAGAAATAACTTTATTGGTCCATGTGGTGCTCTCTAGTTTTTGGATTCATTTGACCTACTAACTTTGGTGACTTGTCAAGCTAGGAATGTGAGGAAGGATGGCTTTCTATGTGATATGATCTTCTTGATTAATCGTAACCACTCCTAAAATGATTGGCATGCCTGGTAAATGAAGGAAACACTCCATCACTCTAGTTTTATCCATATACTTGGTTAGAGCATTAATGGCTGCCACTTCTTAGGAGTTTTATGGGTGAAATATATGATTTTCTCACCTCTAGATGTAACCAAGATTAGATTTATTTTTGATCTACATGATTTCTCTCTACAATCTTAATGGTGGTAGTTGTGCTTTGCCTTAGGGTATAAACTATCTGAGTTATGCCTAAACTATAAAGGAAAATTTTGTAACTATTCTTAGGGTCTATTCCATTTTGTTTTCCTTGGCATGCACTTTGTAAATTTTTTTTGTCTCTAAACTATTCATATTTTTTCTTTATCTCTTTCAACCATTGATGTACTATGCAAGATCCATTTACCTTTCTTCAATGTTTTTTTGTTATCTTTCATTCTATATGATAGTATCTACACTTGACCTATGAATGATATATAGTGAATCTCTTCTTCCTTGTGTCATTTGTTTGGTTATCTGATCTGCATACGATTGTTGGATTAAGCAATGTCTAAATCTATAATTCAAATGTCATGATAGTTAACTGTGCATGTATGGGAAGTGTTAAGATTGAACACTCTATTTTGGTACATCACTCCTTAGGTTAGATTAGGTAGATTTTCTTTCATGCATTCCTTCTCCCTTTTCCTCTCCAAGTGTAGTTAGGTGCACCTTGATAGTAAAGGAAATCAACCTTCTTTAGAGATTCAATCTCAAGTTGCAAAGTCCCACACTTTTAAGATTATTTCCATGTTGCATTGGGCTTCCTAAGAAGTATTCCCTCAGGAAAGGGTGCAAGATTTTGTGTCAACGGTTTTTGGCATGCCTATTGGGACTAATATTTAGAAGATTTCAAGTTGACACTAAAAGATAATGTTGCTCTCAATATTCCAAGCCTTTAAGAGGCTCATTTCCACAAAGCACTTGGCGACTCTACATCATTCACATCTAATTTCAAACTATAGTTGTTGTGATTCATGCCCAAAGTTGAAACAAGGGCATCTTCTAAAGGTAAGTTTCAATACAAAGAGCTTTCATTTTCCAATCCTAGAAGAAGAAAAACTAGGGTATATTTATCACCAGTTAGGAGTGCAATAGTAACATACAACCCTGGAAGATCTATCTCTACTCCTCCTATTGTTAAATCTCAACCTAGAATACCATCTACTCATATCAATAGATCACTTTCTTGTATGGATAGATCCCATTCTTTTGCCACCTTTAATGGTGGAAGTCCTGTCACCCACAAAGACATGACATACTAGTATTAGTACTTAAAGGTATGCCAAAATTTATAGGTGAAACTTCCATCTTTCCTTTAGAACACATCTAAGAAGTTGAAAATGTTGTAATATAAATGGGGTAACTAAGGATGATGTAGCAATTAGACTTCTAGCCTCATCCTTAAAAGTAAAAGCACTTCAATGGTAAAGAGGGTTGCCTCATAACTCTATATCAGATTGGGATGGGTTAGGAGCAGCCCTATGCAAACATTTTGAGGATAAAAGTGATTGTCTTTCACTTTAAGAATAGTTGACTACTATAAAAGGAGCCCCCCATGAGTACATGACTAATTTTAAATATAGATTTCAAAAGATATTTGATATAATACCTACTACAATAAAGCCTATCCCTAGTAATGCATTCTTACATTATCTCAGAGATTTTGATAGTGATATTCCCACCACAATCCAAACCATGGGAGGAGATAGATTACCTAATTCTTATGAAATTGATATAAGGGTACAAAACATATTGATACAAGGAGGTAAGTTAGCTCCAAGGCCTCCTATGTCCTTCCTGATATGCCAAATCACCAACTAGAAGTAGCCCCTATTTTCACATCTTCCACATCACAACCCCTTGATCTAACCCCTCAAGCCTCTACATCCTTTGATGAGATAGATAGGATTTGGTTCATGTTGTAAATGTTGATGCAGAGTATAGATAAAATACTTCAAGACCATAGTTCTAACATGGGAAAGAGATTACAAGATCAAAGATTAGAAATACAATCTATTAGGCAAGTTATTGATCAACAACAATAATTGATTTAGAACCTTAGAAATGAGGTAAGAACACTCAAAGGAAAAAAATCCCAGATTGTTAGGTCCCATAAACCCTTACAATTATATGGGCCAACACATCAAGGACATGCCCCATGGGCACAAAATAAATCTTTCAATGCTATGCCTCATATAGCTCCAAACAAATCCAAGTCAATTGTTTATCAGAAAAATCTAGCTTAAGAAAAATGAGGATGCAAATATGGTTGTCCATCTAATGATAAGAGGTCATTTTCTTAGGCCTTAACTGTACAAGATATGCCAACAACTTTAGGACAACAATGCCACACAAATTAGTCCAATGTTGGATATCAAGCTCAAGTGCAAGGGAATGCTTCTTATGTCATCTTTGGTAGGGAGGATTTTGGTAATAGAGGTCAAAGGAACAATTGCAATGAAACCATGCATGACATGGACCTAGGGCTAGAAAGAGGGGCAACCACACTAGTTCAAGATTAGAGTAAAGGATAGAGTTGCAAGAAGAAGGAGGAGCCTAGGGATATTTCTATATCAATACAAGGTGGATCTTCAAATTTAGCTACCCATACACAACCTCACAAAGAAGGAAATCAAAATAAGAAAATGAAGCCACCTCCTTTTTATATCTCTTTAGTCATTGGAGATAAAATAGTCCATAATTGCATGATAGACTATAGTGCTTGCACCTCAGTCATGCCTAAGAGGATTTTTGATCAGCTAGACATAAGATATGAGCCTATGACTAAAGGGATTATTCAGTTGGATGGTAGTTCTTGTAGGACTATGGGAGTATTCAAAGATTTAGAGGTGACCCTACATGAATGTCCCATCTACACTATGTTGTAGGATATAATTTTTATAGATCTCCTTGCACACTCTTCCATTTTCTTATACATAGATTTCACTACCAAGATTAGTGGTGGATGTATTGCTACTGATTGGTTCCAAATATTTTTTAGAGATAGGAATGTCATAAATATTTTCATCATGGCAGAGACATCTAATAAAGGAATATGAAGCCCTATATGGTTGACCCTTCAAATATGAATTGCACTATCTTTGATATTGAAGAGGGTCACTATAATATTTTTAGGCACAGAGATGAAACTAAGTTAGGGGTCTATGTTATGCATAAGCTGAATGTAGTCATCCCAAACCTAATTTAGGTTGAAAATGTGAGTTTTCACCCAAGTCATCACTAGATGAGTGTTTTGTGTACACTCGAAAGTGTCACACTCTAAACCCTTCTATCCAAACGATTCCATGAGTTTAAAATGCTTGGATGCTGGCTTAGAGCTCCATATCCATGGAGTGCAAGAGAGTATATTTCAAGAATAAGAAGGCTCTCAGATGAGCCTTAGAGATACTCTTCTTGCTAGTAAACCATGCAATGGGAGGTTCCAAAGACAAGATGCAAGAATGCAAATGACCCAAGGAGTTCCTCAAGGATGCAATGCAAATAAAGATTAAGCTAGAATGAGATGCAAAGTGGAACTATTCTAAAACATGTATGAGAGTGTTATAATACCATTATTAAGATATGTGAGATTAAGCTACATGTAAAAATAAAATCTAAGCTAAGCTAGAATTCCATGATGCCATGGATGAGAGAATGTAGACAAGAAATAGAAGTTCTCCACAAAGCTCCAAAGAAACCTGTTAGAAAACCTGCAACATAACAATATTCAAAAGATGGATCCATTGAGGGGGAAAGCTCTCTCCCTTTTAAAGTCATATGGATGGTAGAGATCAAGATGAAGATGGTTTATGATCAATGGTGGAATTTGAAAAGAGGAGTGATCCATGTGCACAAACTAATCAACCAATAGAATATAAGTTGACTTGTCGTATAAGACAAAAGTCACAAAGCTTTTTCTTTTAATTGTAAAATAGAAAAAGGACTTTATGTGTGCACTTTAAGTGAGTTAGAAGAATGGGGTATTTTATTTAATTAAAAGGGGACATGTTCTTTTAATCAAATAATGAACTTAGGATAGCATAGTCAAACTATAGGTTATAATCAAATAAATTGATTATTAGCAATTTGGTCTAGGTAAATCATTAAATTAATTTAGCCAAAATGTTGAAAAGGGAGCTAATAGTCTAGATGACCATTTTTAGGTGATTACATTTGCCCCTCTTTGACTAATGCATGATCGATCTTGGAACACATTATGTCAAAGAAAATATAAAGTCAAGTAGGCGATGATAGATATAGATATCTAATTTTGAAGAATGAAATGTAGAAATAGATAGCAAGTCCTGAATGCACAGCCTGATAGTAGTAGTACTGAACATTAGGAAGATGATATTAGGATCCAAAAAGGATTCTAACACCTAGCAAAGCGAATAGATCAAGATCAAGTGATAAGGTCAAACAAATGCTCCTAAGAAATAGATAGCTGTAATAATCAGCAATAGAGTATTTTTGCCCCTTGGAGATTGAAATCGAAATGAGGTAAGGGGATGCAAAAACTAGCTAGACATGAGAAAAATAGAATATAGCAATGTCCAAGATGACAGATAGATGATTAGAACCCAAGAATGACTATAAGAAACTGATAAAATGCCCCAGTTTGACTAGAGTGGACCTTAAAGGATATAGCATAAAAATTAGGTCAAAATGAGTAGAAAGGTGATTTTAGACATGAAACGATGAATTGAAGTAGATATGAAGTATGGAAATGATGAATACATGAAGAAATGAAGATGCCCCAGTGAAGATTCAGAGATTAGACCTCAAAATGTTAGCTAACTGCTTAGAAGAAAGTAGAATTTTAAAAGACAATTTTGACCATCGAGATGAACTCGAATTTGGATTTCAATCCCGAAAATGAATCTAGGATGTTGAAATTATTTAAGAGGTCAAAAATTTATATAATGTGATGATAAGATAGAAAAGAGATGAAGTGAAAGATTAAGAAGGTGAAAAGACATGAACAAGAAGAATGTAAAGAAAAATATAAAAGGAGTTAGCCGATATGTTTGCAAAAAGATGAAGAGAGAGCTCTCCCCATATATAAGAATGCAAGACTAATCTAGAAAATGAACCTAAAATGCAAGCTAATATAGTCAAGGATGATACATTTATAAGTCAAAGTGTTGAATAGGACAAGCACGAATGCTTACAACATTGTAGACAAACAAAGTATACCCACAAGCAGAAATCAAGAAGACATGCCCCATAGCCCCAGTCTTCTAGTCAATGACATCCTCGAAAGACTATTAGGGAGGGAACACATGGCAAAGAAATCATCATAGATAGCACACAAAGTAGATAAATGTCAGCATAGCTTAGTTTTTTAAGTGTTAAAGTGTGTGTGTGTAAGTCACTTGGCCATTTCTTCCAGACTTGATTCTGATAGTGAGAAATATTGCGACATCAGAGACCGTAGGTAAACTATCTATAAAGTGTTGAAAAACACTTGATGTCAAAGTGGGGGAAGTGTTGAGAAACACTATTTTGTGAGTTTTCAAAGAAACCCTAATGCACAAGAATACCTCAATAGGCTAAGTAGCTATGCCCCCAAGATGAGGACAAGAAACAATTCCAAGCTAGGAAATGTGTAGCGAAGTGGATGATTGAGATTGATAGACATAGGTGCAAGGGTTTCAAGTAGCGCCAATTTCTAGGTTTTCACCACTTTGACAGATTTTTTTTGTTTTGGGTGATACATCAAAGTGAGGTTTTCACTAAGATGATCATTTTTTCAGGACATTTTCTGATTTTTAGGATTTTTTCAGGCTCATAGATATATACAAGATAGCTGAGCAGCAAGCCTCTAAGTATAGAACTTCTTCAAGTGTAGGATGTTGATAGGTTCTGCAAGTTCTTCACCCTCTGAAGTAGAAAACTGGTAAGCACCAGACCCAAATGCTGCTGTGATAATGTAAGGACCTAACCAGTTAGGTTCAAATTTCCCTTTCTGTTCTTGATTTTGCTAATTTTTGGGATTCTCTCTAAGCATGAGTTCACCAACTTGGAACTCACGGGGGTGAACCTTTTTGTTATATTGTGTAGACATGTGCTCCTGATAAACTCTCATGTGATCAAAAGCAGCCTTGCATCGTTCATCCAGAGTCTCTAATTCCTATACTCGTATAGCTCTATGATCTTCATCGGTTATTAACCCATGTAAGGAGACACACAAAGAAGGTATCTTGACTTCTAATGGGAGAACAACCTTAGAGCCATAGACTAGAGAAAAGGGTGTAGCCCCTGTAGGAGTACGAATAGAGGTTCTATAGGCCCAAAGTGCCAAATTTATTTGCAAGTGCCAATCTTTCCCAGACTTGTGAACTGTGCGGTGTAGGATTTTTAGCATTGTTTTATTAGAGGCCTCAGCTTGGCCATTTCCTTGGGGATAGTAAATGGAGGACCAGTGTTGTTTAATTCAAAACTTTTTGCATAGCTATTTTAAGTCCTTATTCTTGAACTGCCCTCCATTATCTGTAACAATAGAGGATGGGATACCATATCGACCAATGATGTGATTCAGTATAAACAGGGCAACATGTTTGCCTGTAGTAGCAAATAATGGTACAACTTCAACCCATTTAGTGAAATACTTCGTTGCTATGATGATGAATTTATGACCGCTGGATGAGCTTGGATGAATCTTTCCTACCAAGTCAAAGGCCCATTGTTGAAATGGCCAATATGTCACAGAACGGATTAATTCTCACCCAAGAGCATGTATCAAGTTACCATGGAGCTGACATTTTTGACAAGACTTTGCATAGCGCACAGCATCAGCTTGCATGGTGGGCTAGTAATAACCCGTCCTAAGCAATTTTCAAGCAAGTGCAAGGCCATTAGAATGTGCCCCACAAATGCCATCGTGGCTTCGGCAAGTGCCTTCTCAGACTCTTCTAGCTCTAAACACCTAAGAAATGTTCTGTCTAGACCCCTCCTATACAAGTCACCAGAGACCAAAGTGTAGTGTCAGGCATTATGAAGGAGTTGTCATTTTTGGTTGCGCGTGAGGGTTTCTGGAATAACCTAATCACGTAGGTAGGAGAAAATAGCCACATAGCGGGAGGAATCGTGACCCACAACAGTGTAGATCACCTAGTTATCTGAAGAATCATAGGCTGGATGACGCAATTCTTCCACCAGGAACTCAAATCGTGATTCATGTTCTTGTAATTGGAGGATAGATGCTAAGGTGGCCATAGCATCAGCTTCCTTGTTTTCTGCTCTAGGAATTTGTTGGAATGTTACAAAGGTAAAATAATTCCTTAGAGCATCTATCAACTTTTTATAAGGGATCAACTTCTCATCCTTTGTTTGATATTCACTATTCACTTGGTTCACAACCAGTTGAGAATCTCCATAGATGTGTAGCTCAATTATTCACCATTCAAGGGCCATTTTGATCCCATTTGTTAATGCTTCATACTCTGCAATATTGTTTGTACATGGGAACAATAATTTGTAGGACTTTGGGATCATATAACCATGAGGGGAAACAAACAACACCCCTGCTCCTGCTCCGTTCTGTGTATGGGATCCATCAAAAAAAAATTTCCATGTTCTGTCAGTAATGTTCATGATTGAGGCATCTGGAAACTCAATTTGCATAGGTGCTCCATCTTCAAGTGGGAAGTTAGCCAACTGGTCAGCTATGGCTTGTCCTTTGATTGCCTTACGTTCAACATACTGAATGTCAAATTCAAAAAGAATCATCATCCATTTAGCAAGGCGACTAGTAAGTGTAGCTCTACTTAATAAATATTTCAAAGGGTCTATCTTGGCAATCAAGTGAACTGTATGGGCCAACATATAATGCTGAAGTTTTTGGGAGGCAAAAACTACAGCAAGGCATGCCCTCTCTATACTTGTATAATTTAGTTCATAAGCCACCAAAGTTCGACTGATATAGTATATGGCTCTTTCTTTACCCGTCTCATCACTTTGGGCTAAGAGTGCTCCTAGAGAAGAATCCATAGCTGAAATGTACAGAATCAAAGGTTTTCCCAGAATGGGTGGCATCAAAACTGGCGGTTTTGCCAAGTAGCCTTTGATTTGGTCTAAGCTTTGTTGACAGTCACTGTTCCAAATATGGGTAGATCCTTTATGCAAATTTTTATTGAAAGGTTGAGCCTTATCAGCTAATTGAGAGATAAATCTTCTTATGGATTGTATTCATCCTTGTAGACTTCTAAGTTGACTGATAGTCTTTGGTGGATGCATATCCATGATAGCTTGGACCTTTTCAGGGTCAACCTCAATGCCTTTTGCTGAAATGATATAACCTAGCAATTTTCCAAAAGTGACACCAAAGGCAAATTTTTTTGGATTCAACCTAAGTTGGAATTGTTCCATACGGTCCAATATCAAACTAAGGTCTTTGAGATGTGTGTCTCGTTTCTTTGATTTTGCCAATGTGTCATCAACATAGTCTTCCATGTTTTTATGCATCATATCATGAAAGATGGTTGTCATTGCTCTTTGATATGTAGCGCCAGCATTTTTGAGCCCAAAAGGCATGACATTCCAGCAAAAGGTACCCCATGCACATGTAAAGGCTATCTTTTCTTGGTCTGCTGGAGCTATCTTTATTTGGTTGTACCCAAAAAATCCATCCATGAGCGAGTACATCTCATAACCCGCAGTCATGTCCACTATCATATCAATGTTTGGTAGTGGAAAGTCATCCTTGGGGCACACTTTATTAAGATCTCTAAAATTAGTACAGACTCGTATGGATTTGTCATGCTTGGAGATAGGTACAATGTTGGAAATCCACTCAGCATAATCAATGGCCCTAATGAAGTTTGCATTCAATAGTTTTTCTAACTCTATCTTGACCAGTAGAGCCACATGTGGATGCATTTTTCTTAACTTCTATTTTACAGGCTTGACATCTGGTGAGATTGATATGTGATGCATGATGAGATCTATATCAAGCCCTGGCATGTCAGAGTATGTCCATGCGAAGTTGACCTTCTTGTCTTGAAAGAACTGAGCAAACTGTGTCTTTTCTTTGTCTGACAAAGATTGAGCTACATGGATAATCTGAGGACATTCCTTTGTTCCCAAGTTGATAGGTTGTGTAGGTTCAACTAGAACTGAAGATCTATCCTATAAATAGCTTGGCAGACTACCAAGTACCTCATCCACAGGTGCCTCAGAGAGGTTTTCACCATTAGATACATCTTTATTTTTACTTTTTTGAGGGTCAGACAACGCCACAATGTGGTTTTCGCCGTCTGATTGCTTATTTTTTCTTTTAATTTTTTGACTGAGGTACTTGATATCCGATTCTGTCATATTAACCACAAGTTTGCTGGTGGAAGAAATGACAGGTTCAATTGCATTTAGATAACAAGCGATCTCATAGTCATTTTGGAAAGACCATATTTCAGGTTTTTGATTTTGGATAGACCAATCTATGAGATCTGGGTAAATTAGCAAGAGTGAGGGAGAAGTTTCAATGTGATTGATATGGAAGGAGTCATCTCTACTGACCCTGTGAAGTTGAGCCTATAGAAAATGTCGCAAAAGAGTCCAGCTCAGGAATAGTCCTAGAGGAACTAGCGTGATCCATTGAGACATGTTGTGAGTCAAACTCATCCGACCCTATACTAGACTGTTCGACTACATTGAGTTGGGTTGCATAGGCATGAATGACATCCACCCGTAGCTTGCAAGTGCATCAGAGAGGCTTTCCCACTCATACTCATGAGAATTTGTACTTTGACCCCTATCTATGAGATGAGCAATATTCTGCCTAATTCATCCTCTATTTATGTCCTCAGAAGTAGACCCTTCTTGTTCCTGTTGCTGGGAGCTAGAAGCTTCTTCATTATTAGCAGTAACTATTTCTTCTCCCCAAACGAGGGAAGTGAGAGGAACAAAGTCTTCATCTTGTGCAGTAGTAGCAATTATGGGAGAGTCATCATATTCTGATTCACTAGACATGAGTAATCTTCGACCACAGTTTGGTGTATTATTGTCTAGCCCAAAGCCTAGACCAACGGTGTCTCGAGCATCATGACCTTGAGTGTGACTTAAAGGTTCAACTAGAGAGATCTTACAACTAGTTAAGGACCCATGGCCCTGGTAGCCCATTTTTGTCAGAAATTTATAGCCTTTTCCATATTTTTTGGGAGAAATAGGGGTAGTCATTGTAACCTCCTCGTCTTCCTCTTCTCTGTAGATCCAGTCCCTAATGACTTGTTCTTCCTTCTCTGCTTCCAGTGGTATGGAAGATTGCACAAAAGTGCCAAAAAGTGTCATAGCAGAAGCAGAAGACTTCTTTGCAATAGTTGGTTTCCCATAAGACTGAGGGGAAATTGGTAAGGCAGAAATAGAGTCCAAAGTGTACTCGCCCATACCAAGGCTCATCATTTTTAGTTTTTGTTCACATTCTGTGAAAGATGGTGCTATCTCATGAGAAGAGAGATTGTGTGGGACTAGCATTTCGGCAGCAGATAATGTGTTGATAGACATGGAGTTGTCACCGGGGACAACCACTTCAGTACCATTAAAAGGGAACTTAATGCACTGATGGTATGTAGAGGGTACTGCTTGCATATCGTGAATCCATGGTCATCCCAACAATTTGTATGCAAGTGGTATGTCTAAGACTTGGAAAATGACATTCTTCTCAACTGGACCAACTCTAGTTGGAAGTACAATTAGACCTTTAGAAGGCCTTTCAACCTCATCATAGGCCTTTATAGTGATCTTGCACTTAGGATCGATGGCAAATTAAGACATGCCCAATTGTTGGATTACATTGAACGAAATGATATTTAACCCTGCACCATTGTCTATCAAGACTCGACAAACACAGGTACGAAAGATTTGAACTTCGACATGAAGAGCAAGGTTATGGGGATTACTGAGAGCTCGGTCATCTTCTTTAAAAAAGGTGAGATAGTGGGGCAAGGAGATGTGGTTCACCATAGCTTGGAATTGTTCCGCATCAATATCTATGGGAACATTGGCAGAACGTAAAGCTTTCTCAAGGATATCCCTATGCAAAGGACATAACTCTAGCAATTCAAAAATGGAGATTTGTGCTTGTGTGCATTGCAGTTGGCTAACAAGATCATAGTTGGAGATCTTGGAAGTAATTGGTTGCTTAGATGATGAAGCATTTTTAGGATCATTAGCAACTTTTAGGACAACCTTAGATTGCCCCCTAGTGACAGCGTTAAGTCGTTCACCCTGAGAAGATGAAGACTTAGCCACTTGGAGGACCACCTTGGGTCTAGTATCAGTATGATCTTGAGGAGTGGATCGTGTCCTTAAGACCACTCTTGGTTGTTCACCTTTAGCATCATAATTTGGCCAGTTGTCATTGTTGGAGCTTTCCATACATATGTATTCAATGGGCTCAAGCATGCTTATAACATTATCAGTGTTAGCGTAAGCATAACTAATTTTGGCATCATGATTCTTTTTGGCAGCTACCCTTGAGGTCTCACCCTTTTCGTATTTAGGTAATGGTTTTTGGAAAGCCTTATGATTAGTATTCTTAACAAGGCCATCTATAACAACTTTTCTAGCTTCGATGAGGTCTTGAATTACATCTTTGAGTTTGAAGCAATTCTTTGTGTTATGTCCTTTACTTTGGTGATAGCTACAAGTATGATCTTCTCTCCACCATGCAGGTCTAATAGGTGGATCGTAAGGACATGAGTTGTCTGGTAAGGTAACCAATTTGTTTGCAATTAAGGTTTTTAAAACCACTTCACAAGGTTTGACCATAGGTGTGTAAACACGTCACTTCTTCACAAATTTAGAGCCTTTGTCAAAGGGTTGTGGTTTTGAACCTTCATGTTGCTTTGCTGCATAGATGGCATTAGAAAGGTTAAACATGGGCTCCTTAGTCTTAGGAGTGTCTACTACTCCATCATTGACAACATACTTATTTTTGTTCCAAGGTTTGCCTTTGTCTTTACCATTTCCATTGTTAACTCTATCCTTGTTTATGGCAATGTCACCTCTTTTCATAGCAACATCCTCAATGCGATATGCACTTTCTACCATGGTGTTGAAGGATGTGAATAACTATTTTCTTAGATCAAAGTATAATTTGGGTACAAGTGTATTGACAAAAATGTCAATCTTTTCAGCCTCAGGCACTTGCTGGGATACCGAGAGTATAAAGATCTCCATCATTGAAGGTATATTGCAAAAGATTCTCCTAGTTTTTGTTTGATGTTGCATAAGTCTAGCACAGTCACAGGATGTTGAATGTTGTATGAATATTTCTGGATGAAGCATTGCGCAAGTTCATCAAATGTTTTAAGAGGAGGACTTAATTTTGTGAACTATTCCATAGCTTTTCCTCTTAGAATTCTAGGAAACAAACGCATAAGAAAGGTGTCTTCATGCATAAAGTCCATGCTAATAGCATAGAAATGTCTCACATGGTCATGAGGGTCACCATTTCCATCGTATTTGTCATACTTAGGAACCTCTATATCCTTAGGAAATGGCAACATGTATGGACTCCTATCAAATGGAAGAGCACAAATCGATTCAACAAATGATGTCTTAGGAGACTCTTTTGAAGTTTGTAGTTGTGCAAATTGTTTCCTTAGTTCCTGTATTTCTTCCCTTAAGATTTCAGCCTCAGTGGGCTCTCATCTTGGAATAATATGTTCAACATTAAAATCTTGAGGGAGTTTCCATCCCCTAGCTGCCATGTATCAGAAGTATTGGTATCCATTTTCCTCTAAAGCTCTGAGCATTAGTTTTTGGGCGAAGCCATCTTGTTGAAATTCGATCACGTCTTTGCTAGTTACTTCTTCATCACTATCATGATGAGATGGTTTAGGTGAAAGACATGCACCAGCGGCAGCTCTAGGAGTCCTTGGAGGCATGTGATTACCATCATTGTTCTCAAAAGGATTTCGAGGACAAGTTCCTTTGTATCCTTCATAGCGTGCCTAATTGTCAGTTTCAACTTGTTGATTTTCTCTCTCCCTAGCATATATAACCTCCAAAGTCTTTTGGGTTTCATGTGCTTGTTCTTCTAAGCGACATTTAATTTCATCAAGGTGCACCATAGTGACTATACCACTCGTATCCTGGGGTGTCTCAAAGGGTGTACCAAATGGATTTTCAAAACTATAAAGTGGGTTGTGCCGAACATTGGCCGTTTGTGTTTGAGCAAATCCAAGATTCTTATCACAAGGTTGTTTTTGAGGACGTTTGGGTGGTGTTTCCAATTTCTTGAAAATGAAAGGCATGTGGCTACCATTACCAACTTGATATCTAGTTGTGACCGGCATGTAAAGAGTTGTCTTTGTTTAGTAGGACAAGAAAAGCGAGCTGAATTTGAAGCTTTTACGACCAAGACTAGTCACTTGTCAAAATCTGATAGATGGCTTGTCAAACAGTGCTCAAGATCTTACAGCACGGATGACTCAAGCCGAGCAGATGAGCAAGAAGCTCAATAGAGGATAGCTAGAATAAAATAATAGCTGAATTTTGACAAGTGATTCATCAAGATGTTTCAAGACTTACATTCAACAGACTACACCCATCTTTTCAACCTAGGATGAATTCTTCACACACTGATACATAACTAGGATCAAGGGTGACCAACGTGACGCTCCTTAGACCAAATAAATCCAACTGCAAACTTTGTTTTGACCCAAAATAACTCTAGGTGATACTTTCTCAAAAGGAGGGCGACATAAGTTCAAAAAAATAGTGTCGTGCGTCAGAATTTCAACAAGGGTACGACACTTTTTGTCTAAGCGACAGATATTTGAACTGAGTGTGATAGAAACTTACTAATGACATGTGACATAATTTTTGAAAAAATTATCGTGTGATATTTCTCGTGAAAGCGTGTGACAGAGTGCCAATTTTGTGCAAAAAAAATTCAATTTTTGGTTTAAAGTTCGTTTCAATTTGTTAATCAGATAGTCGTTTCAATCAAACAGCGTTTCATCTTAGTTCGTATCAGTAAACACCAAGGTTTTCAAATAGTAAGTTTTGTAACATGTCTCAAAAAAATTGATCAAGGGTAAAAACAACCTTGTCAATACGCATTTGGGATATCAGGACAACCTTCCTAACAACTCTTTATCAAAATGTTTATGTTGCAAGAATGTTAACACCGGTCAAAACATCAAAAACAATAACCAAGAAATATACCTTAGAGTCATGGTTCATTACTCAACAACTTGGCCCACGCTTGATGCTCCTTTGCCTCACACCAAGTGGTTTCCCACAAGAGATATCAGCTTTTTCATGGAAGTTCCATAAGCACAACCAAGGGAACACATATGGTGAGTGTAAATCTTGGGGTGATCCGGGTAGTCCACTAGGATCGATCCTTGCACCAAGAAGTTGAGTGGCTAAAAAAAAGGTAGTTCCTAACTTAGATTTTTTAGATCAGGCTTCCATTCATAGTGTTCCTCTTGCTCCCAATTACGGGACACCTCACCTTGCGATGAGTAACCGATCTCGCGATCACAAGAGTACCTTAGGCATTCTTGCCTAGTGATCTCCCTATGGTCAAAATCCCATAAGAAATCACACTAGGTGAAGAAAAACACTATGTCTACCAAAGTTTTGTGTCCTTGGTAGCCTTGAGTTTATAGTGGGTTGGAAGAGCCAGGTAATCAGCTTGTCCCCACTTGGGTCATTCCTCTCAGGTTGTCCAAGAGCAGGCCCTCTAAAGGATTCTAACTACACAAAGTGGATCAAATTTTGGAAGTCAAAATTTCTAGTTCACCACAAGGGTGAAGAGCATACTCTCCTATTCCAATAATTTTCTCCCAAACACACCAAGAAGATTCAGTTACCCCTTGCTTTTGAAACCAAATGGCAAGTCAAGATTTCTAATTCACCACAAGGGTGAAGAGCATACTCTCCTATTACCAAAAGACTCCAATCACAAGTTTTATGTGCCTATGAAAAATGAACAATTAGTCAATGCCACACATGAAAACAAAAAAGCAATAAATTTTGGGTTTTTATGCTTTGGGCAGCCCTGCAAACAATGTTAGTAGCCCTTGCGCATTTGAAGCTTTGACATGCATTCTTTTTATGCAATGTTTCAATTTTTTTTTTCATAAGGATGACAACCTGTAATCACAACTTGTTAGCACCAAAAGTTAGTATGAAATAACATAAAAATATACAATAAAAAGTGGTGAGTTGCCTCAAAAATCCAATTTATCTTCCAACCAAGTGCATGCAAAGAAAGTGCAAGTTAATCACAAATGCTCTCATTTTTACTCTTTAATTTTGACCTAGTCAACAAGATTGGACTTTTTTACTATGATTTTGTATCCAAAAATGAAAATGAAAAGAAGATACCTCTATTAAAAATCAGAGAGCTTTCCAAAAATGCAAGAAATTTTAATAAATCTCTTCATTTGCGCTCTAGAGATCAATTTTGTCAAAACAGGCCAAATTTATCAAATCGAGTTTTTGATCTTTAATATGACCTCAAAATTTAAAACACAAAGAAAGAACCCCCATTAGAATTGAAAACCCTTTCTGAAAATGTAAGTTTTTAAAATAAATTCGCTGATTTGTGATCAAAAATGGCTTTTTATGAAAAATAAAGAAAAACTCATAACTCTAGAAAGTCATATCCAAATGCACTGAAAATTGCATAGAGACATTTTGAGCATATACCCAACCTAAAAAAAAAATTCAGAACCAAACTCCAAGCAATTTAAAAGATATAATCAAATCTTTAAACCAACTAAGTTTTTGGCCTTCAAACCAATTTACTTATGGGTTGGCCTTAAAAACAAAGTGATAATTCTAGAAAAGCATTTGATTAGATCCAATATGCTGTTGTAAAAAACTAGAGATGAAAAATAAAAGCAAATGGAGCTAAAAACTTGATTCAAGCCCCACGGTGGGCGCCGAAAAATGTACAGTCAAAAGTGTCACACTCTAAACCCTTCTATCCAAATGATTCCATGAGTTTGAAATGCTTGGATGCCGGCTTAGAGCTCCCTATCCATGGAGTGCAAGAGAGTATATTTCAAGAATAAGAAGGCTCTCAGATGAGCCTTAGAGATACTCTTCTTGCTAGTAAACCATGCAATGGGAGGTTCCAAAGATAAGATGGAAGAATGCAAATGTCCCAAGGAGTTCCTCAAGGATGCAATGCAAATAAAGATTAAGCTAGAATGAGGTGCAAAGTGGAGCTATGGTAAAACATGCATGAGAGTGTTATAATACTATTATTAAGCTATGTGAGATTAAGCTACATGTAAAAATAAAAGCTAAGCTAAGCTAGAATGCCATGATGCCATGGATGAGAGAATGTAGACAAGAAATAGAAGTTCTCCACAAAGCTCCAAAGAAACCTATTAGAAAACCTGCAGCATAAAAATATTCAAAAGATGGATCCATTGAGAGGGAAATCTCTCTCCCTTTTAAAGTCGTATGGATGGTAGAGATCAAAATGAAGATGGTGGATGATCAACGGTAAAATTTGAAAAGAGGAGTGATCCATGTGCACACACAAATCAACCAATAGAATATAAGTTGACTTGTCATATAAGACAAAAGTCACAAAGCCTTTTCTTTTAATTGTAAAATAGAAAAAGGACTTTATGTGTGCACTTTAAGTGAGTTAGAAAAATGGGGTGTTTTATTTAATTAAAAGGGAACATGTTCTTTTAATCAAATAATGAACTTAGGATAGCATAGTCAAACTATAGGTTATAATCAAATAAATTAATTATTAGCAATTTGGTCTAGGTAAATGATTAAATTAATTTAGCCAAAATGTTGAAAAGGGAGCTAATAGTCTAGATGACCATTTTTAGGTGATTACATTTTGAGCATCAAGAGCAAGTAGAGAAACCAGATGAGTCATGGTTTTATCAAGGGTTTGATGAAGACATTTTTGTCTTCAAGGATACAAAAGGAGGTTCTAGTTATTAGGATGATAGGTATGAGTGTAAAGATGGACCACCATTTTCATTTGATGCTGGTGGGGTATGGTATTACAATCAGTCACTCAATAGTGGAGGGATGATGTTTGAACATGTCAAACATGCAAAGTTTAGAAAGAAAGGAAGTTATTTCAACAAGCCATTCAACAATTTTGTTTGACTTTTTTTTCTCTATAATTCATGTACATATTAGAGTAGTTTTATTTCATGTTCTTCCTTTCTTTCCAAGAAGTGTTGAGCACAAGTTGTCTCTCTATGAGATGGCTAGGTTTTGAGTTTTTCAATTGCAGAGCAGGCAAAGGCGTGTTTTTTTAGAAGTCTTGCTCATTGTAGAGGTAGGGTTAGGGTTTCATAGTGCAAAAATCCATGTTTTTTTTTGACTCCATAGCCCAATGGATGCTTTAGTTCATTGGTCATATGCATAACATGCTTGCATTCCTTCTGAGTCACTAGAATTTTTAGCCGAAATTGCCTCCCCACCAAAAAATTGAATTTAAATGACTACAACCCACCCAATGGTCAAATCCCACTTCAAATATTCAAATGCCAAAAAATAAATGTGAAATAAATGAAATAAAAACTTATTGTATTTCTTTATATTCCTATGCTTATTTCTCAACCCTGCAATGTTCTCCACCATTAGATCTTGCACAGATCTATAATTGTTGCTTTCTCATTTTCTGACACTACTCAAACTTTAGAGAATGCAAGGAAGTGACATGTTTCCACATGGAGCCATTAGACCAATTCTTGTTAGAGCCACAAAAATAAATTATTCACTATAGCTTGGTGACATGTTGGAGACACATCAGCATACGGTAGATATTTAGGGCACTTCATTGGGTTGAGTTAATGACTAGAACAAGTCATAATGCAAATCTTCCATGATATCAATCTTGTGGAGATTGATGGTTTTTTCTTCTCCACTTTATGAAGTTGTGAGGTTCTTAAGGAATGTGGGGAAGTGACATCGTGCAACATGTACTAGTGGGTCCATTCTTCTTTTGGGTTGATGGTGCTGAAATAGGATGCTAGGTAGTTGCTAGGTGGATGTTATGCCAGTTGCTTCATGCTGATTTTCTATGAGGATGACATATTCGATGAGGTCGATGCTGAGTGTTTAGTGTACCCAAATTTTTAATGGGAAACATAGTAATACTGAGGTCTTTCATGATCATTGATCTTGTGGAGATCGATGATCGTCGCTTTCCCACTTTATGGAACTACTTTATCTTTAAATAATATGGGGAAGTGACATGAGGACACGTGTCCTTATGGGCCTAGTTAGAAAGAAACAATAGTATTTAATAATAGTTAAGTTGGTGGTTTCATGAGGGAGTTATGGTTAAAGTTTTAAAAGGTGGTGTGTTAAGGTGATAAGGTGATCAAACTTATGAAGACTCGATGAGGTGGTGAAAAGAAATAACTTTATTAGTCCACATGGTACTCTCTAGTTGTTGGATTCAGTTGACCTACTGAATATAGTGACTTGTCAAGCTAGGAATGGGAGAAATGATGATTTTCTATGTGATCTAATCTTCTCGATTGATCCCAACCACTCCCAAATGATTTCCATGCCTGGTAAATGAAGAAAATACTCCACCACTCTAGTTTTATCCATCTACTTTGTTAGATCATTAATGGTTTCTACTTCTTATGAGTTTTATGGGTGAAATCTAGCTATGTATCAGGATCAGATTTCTTTTTTATCTACATGATTGCTCTCTACAATCTTAATGGTGGTAGTTGTGCTTTTCCTTAGGGTAGAAGCTATCTAAGTTATGCATAAACTATAAAGGTAGATTTTGTAACTCTTCTTAAGGTCAATTTTTCTCTATTTTCCTTGCCATGTTTTGGCATGTACATTGTAAATTCCCTTTGCCCCTAAACTATTCATGATTTTTGCCTTATCTCTTTCAGCCATTGATGTACTGTGCAAGATCCATTTGCATTTCTTCAATTTTTATTTTGTTATGTATGATAGTATCTACTCTTGACCTATAATGATATATAATGAATCTCTTCTTCCTTATGTCATTTGTTTGGTTGTCTAATCTGCATATGATTGTTGGATTAAGAAAGGTTTGAATCTATAATTTTGATGTCATGAAAATTAGTTTTGAATCTATTTTGGTGCATCACCCCTTAGGTTAGGTTAGGTATATTTTATTTCAAGCATTCCTTCTCCCTTTTTTTCTCCAAGTGTAGTTAGATGTACCCTGATAGTAAATGAAATTGACCTTCTCTTAAAATTCAATCTCAAGTTGCAAAGTCCCACATTTTCAAGTTTGTTTCCATGTTACAAAAGGCTACCTAAGAAGCATCCCCTTAGTCAAGGATGCATGTTTTTGTGTCAATAGTTATATATTATTATCTATCATGATTAGGGCTCATGGAAAGTCCACCCTTCCTAAAATTTCTTGCCCTCAAGCAATTTCTATTTCTAAACTGACATTCTATAACTTAGACACCAACCTACCTTAACATCAATAACTTTGATTAGTTTTCAATAAATATTATCTCTAATCATTATCATGTGTTTAAGCTTTACTCCTTTTATGTTCATTCATCCAAACTTCATAAATACAAATCTCCTTATATAGTGATTTAGACTTGATATACCAACATTTATTTAAGTATACATCTAAATTATATTAGAATGTTCATAAAAAACATATCCATGCATATGTAAAGACTCAAAGTAGACACAAGGTAGACATGTCAATGTATGAAGATGCAAAGCATACATGATGTATACACATTAATGCATGAAGACACAAAGTATACACATTGATGCAAGAAGACACAAAGCAAACAAAAAATTATACAAATGAAGATATAAAGCATACATGATGTATATATTTTAATGTAGGAGGATATAGATTATACACATGAATTTAGAGAGAAAAAAATAGCATACTTAAATATCTGTTAGATATGATTATATATCTAGATGACCATGTTCCTATAGGGAGTGGTCAGATTATTGTGTTTGGGCTTGGAAAGTCCACCCTTTCCATGATTAGGGCTCATGGAAAGTCCACCCTTCCTAAAATTTCTTGCCCTCAAGCAATTTCTATTTCTAAAATGACATTCTATAACTTAGACACCAACCTACCTTAACATCAATAACTTTGATTAGTTTTCAATAAATATTATCTCTAATCATTATCATGTGTTTAAGCTTTACTCCTTTTATGTTCATTCATCCAAACTTCATAAATACAAATCTCCTTATATAGTGATTTAGACTTGATATACCAACATTTATTTAAGTATACATCTAAATTATATTAGAAAGTTCATAAAAAACATATCCATGCATATGTAAAGACTCAAAGTAGACACAAGGTAGACATGTTAATGTATGAAGATGCAAAGCATACATGATGTATACACATTAATGCATGAAGACACAAAGTATACACATTGATGCAAGAAGACACAAAGCAAACAAAAATTATACAAATGAAGATATAAAACATACATGATGTATATATTTTAATGTAGGAGGATATAGATTATACACATGAATTTAGAGAGACAAAAATAGCATACTTAAATATCTCTTTGATATGATTATATATCTAGATGACCATGTTCCTATAGGGAGTGGTCAGATTATTGTGTTTGGGCTTGGAAATAGTATACTTGAGGCTCCCTTATAAACAAAGACCATTTTAGGAATTTCTACCTCAATGTGACCAAATTATTCTCCTCTCCCTTTAAATGATCCTTATTCACTATAGTGCTTCAAGGCAGGTAGATACTTATGTTACTAGGACTTAGAAATAATTATGTACTTACAACCTACATTGCCCTATTCCTATAATAAATGATAGAATTGTTGTACTTAGGTAGAAATATGTTCCAAGAGGCTCCCTCATGAATAAAGAACCTTTTGGTAATATTCTCCTCACTGTGCCCAAATTACTCTACCCTTCACAAAATCCCTAGTCACTATAAGACTTGGGGCTAGGTAGATCCTCAAATATGGTAGTTGAGAATTAAATCTCAATTGGCTTATATATGTTCAATCTTGGCTAATCATTAATTGTTCTTGGATTTAAATTTCCTTTATCTTATATGCACCTTCCCTACAAGATGGCAAGATTATATTCTGATACCAGTTGTGATGACCCTTACTCAAAGGTTTTCAATCATCGATATTTGAATTACATTACCATATAAACAACTTAATTATTACTAGCTAGACAATACATATATCTTATAATACATCTATTAATTAATATATTTACACCTTGATCCCTTACTTTCCTCCTATACCTAGCCTCAGGAGAGCCTAGATTTACTTGTCGTAGGGTGCTTGGCACTAGTATAATCTCTAGTTTTACTTTGCCTCTCCCTTTACTTCTTCCATTTTGGCTTCACCTTTTCCTATTTTCATGCCTTGAATGGTAGCTTCACTCTTTTCCTATTTTCATGCCTTAGATGGTGGCTTCACTCTTTTCCCATTTTGATGTCTTAGATGGAGGTTCTTATTATAATAGATTATATTATATATATTTTTAAATTTAATTCTCCATCCTTTTTTAAATATGTCACATTGTTTTACTTATTGTTTAATATCTTTCTTATTTGTATTAATGAAATTGATGATTTCCATTACTTAATAAATATTATTGATTTGTTATTGAATTAATAATAACATAATTATTAATTGACATTGATGTAAGAATAAATGAAATTAAAAAATAAAAGAAATTGTAAATAAACTTATTATTAACCTAATAATAACTATTATATAATATTTTACAATATAAATTACAAGTAAATGATTATATTATTATATTTATATCTGTAAAAATTTGCATAAGGGAAAAAATCACCCAAGAACCAAGAACTCATACACAAGCACAACTGTAGACCAAAAATGGAGAGAGTATGATCAGAATAACAATGTATTCAATAACTGATGCAAGAGTACACTAGGAGTGCCTAAATATAAAGGCTTCAGGAGAGCTTCTAGAATGCATAGAAGTTAGCATCATGATGTGTCATACAACCAAGCACATGTCCACTAGATATGGATTATCCTCCATTAAGCACGAAAGTAAGTGCAGTGATGAGAGGATAAGCCTACAAGGGTGGGACATGCAAAACAGTGTTGTAGACACCATGTGCTCAAATAAAGTTGCATACTCCTGTGTTGTCAACATGACAAATCACAAGGTGTGAAAACTCCTAAGTGTCTCACAAATAAAAATAATAAAATAATGCAATTTAACTAAATAATGCATTAAACTAAGTAAACTTAAGTAAGTGTAAATAGTAAAGTATGTATTTACACCAACACCCCCCCTTAAGTGCAAGTTAAGGGAATGTGCTTAAGCTTATGAACTAGGATGAAGATGCATAATGGGTCCCAGCTACTAGGCCATGTTAGGTACCCAAGTACATAATGAAATGCAATCTCTCATAAAGTGAGGAAAGAGGGAAAACCTCATGGGAAAAACCCTCCCCCAAAAAGAGAGATAGAAGAGGATGCATCAATGTATGGAGTAATCAAGACCCCCCCATTACAACATACATCCAATATATACATAAGAGAATAAGAGAAGGAAGAGAGACAGAATAGGCCCCCCCCCCCTAAAATAAGAATACCAACAAGTGAAAACTCCTTCAATGAAGAAGCTGGTCCATGAATGCAGAATGGGGTTCCTCCCCTTAGGAAGAAACAATGCCCAAGGTACAGTCTTGAAGATGTGTGCTGGCCCAAAAACCTACTCAAGTATTCCTGAACTGATGGTGGAGTTCACCCCTTCCAACTGTGCTGAAAAGAATGAATAAAAATCTGTCAAGGATGTCTGCTAAACCTATTCCACTGAACCATCTGTCTCCTCTACTGACAAAGATACATCCACTAATTGTTGTTCATAAGGATCCACAATCATGCCAACCTGTGCAGATTGATCATGTAGAGAATGGAC
Source organism: Cupressus sempervirens (assembly GCA_028749045.1). NCBI lineage: Eukaryota > Viridiplantae > Streptophyta > Pinopsida > Cupressales > Cupressaceae > Cupressus > Cupressus sempervirens. Next base: position 406,948,731 of record CM053793.1, on the reverse strand, counting down.
ATGAGGGTCAGAGTGAGCCCTCACAACAACTATAGAAGTATCATCATCAATGAGAAGATGTGTGTCCTCAAGTCTATCTCCCACATCAAATGAAGCTGAAGCTAGAAGATGAGATGTACCATGCTATGTTGGACCTTTCACTATGGCAATGTAAGCACGTGGACTAGATTGATGTGACCGCTGACTGCAACTATCGATAGAACCCCATGTGTCTAAACTTGTTGAAGCACTATCGCTGGTGTCACTATCAGTTTCCACTATGTATGAAGTGTGGAGAGGAGTAGAGGATAAGCTAGGAGAACTTTCCTCAAAGTTAACATCCTTCTCCACAAAAATCTCATGTGTTTCTGGATCCATAAGTCTATAAGCCTTTACATTATCTTCATAACTAATAAAGGTACAAGGCCTAGGTGATGGTGCCTTGCAACTCCTGGAAGATAGGTTAGCCCATGTTGGAAAACCAAAAACTCTAAGGTGACTCACAATTGGTTTTCTACTGTACCATGCCTCAAAAGGAGTCTTGCCATCTAAGGCTGGATGAGGAGACCTGTTAAGTATGTGAGTAGCACTACTAATGGCTTCAACTTCAAGTGTAGGATCTAGAGACTTGGCCTTTATCATGAAACTTGCCATGGTCTTGAGAGTCCTTATCCTCATAGCTGCAACATCTATCTTGTGCAGACTGAATGCTAGTGAGTTCTAAAGATCAATCCCCTCAATTCTACAAAAGTTCTTAAGTCTTCTATCAACATATCTGTTCTCATTTTCCACCCTTAGTACTTTGATGGCTTTCCTTGACTTGTGTTCAACATGAGTCTTGAAGTCTTGAATCTTATGAATTACTTCATTCTTATGATGAAGGAAGAAGACCCAAGTGAATCTGGAAAAGTCATCAAAAAATGTGAGTATGTAGCAGCCTTGGCTAGCTGAAGTCATTGCAAACGGTCCTACTAATACCATGTGAACTAGCTAAAGAACAACTGGAGCTCGAGAAGACTTCCCTTTATCATAATTCTCCTTGAGATGCATATCCACTGAACAAGATGAACACTCCCCCTTAGAAAAGCTGATGTTGGGTAGACCTTTGACCATGCATTTTGAGAAAAGTTGTTGAAGAGAGCAAAATTCAAGATGACAAAACTGCTCATGCTATAAGTTGTTGTTTGAATTAGATTGAGTAAACAAGGCTTGAGAAGAACTCTTAAGCACAAAGTGGGAAAAGGAATAAAGCCTCCTGTCATCATTGACTTCCCCACTGCTACCAATGAATCATCTTTTAGACTGTGTACCATCACTAAATCGAGAAGGAACTCAACCTTATGACCATCTCCAAGGTGAATGATTTGGTAAATTGATAGGAGATTAGAGCTTAGATTTGGAAAATAGAGAACATCTTTGAATTCCCCATCTTCCATTTTGACATGTCCTTTTCCTTCAACTTCCATCTTAGCATCATCTCCCATGAAGATGTGTGGTACTTGTGACTACTTCAATGAAGAAAAATCTTGCTTTGAAGAACCCATGTGGTAAGAGGTGCTTGAGTCAAGTATCCATTCCAAAGAAGAATTTGTGTTAGCCATAAGTGCTTGACCTTTACCTTTTGAAGAGGTAGGATTAGAATCCTTGGAAGTACCTGGCACTTGAATCTTGTTCTTCTTGAGTAGATTTTCTAACTCATTGATTATGTTTGTCTTGTAATGATGCTCATCATGATTTGGCTTTTTGCAGTATGCACAAAAGAGTTTGTCCTTCTTTTGATTACTTCCTTTCTTGTTTGAAGATGAACCACCTTGTTGAGAGGAGTCATGTTGTGTCTCAGATTGTGTTTTCTGCTTCTACTGCTTCTTGTTGTTTTTTATTTATCCCCCTTGACTAGATTTTTGAGCATCACTAGCCACCAAGGCTTTGGTCTTAGATGACTTGAGAAGTCCAAAATCCACCAAGTGAGATTATTCAACAATCAACCTGTCTGAAAATCCATCAAAGGAAGGCTTTTGGTAAGTAGATCCCATGGTTAACCTATGAGTATTAAAACTCAAAACAAAGTTAACATACTCAGTAGGTAGCTTCTTCAGGATGTGATGTATCCACCTATCATCCTTCATGGGATTTCCACAATCGTTTAGAAGTGCCCTATACTCATTGACTTTGATGATATAATCCTAAATTGTGTCATAATTCTTAGGATCCAAAAGAAGTAGATCATCCTCAATCTGAAATCCCTTTTCTTCATCCACTTTACCATACAACTGTTCAAGTTTATCCCAAGCTTCCTTAGATTCTGAATAATTTTTAATGGGAAAGAGAAGATCCCTATGTACACAACTCCTGATAACACCTAAAGCCTATTGGTCTTGTCTTTTCCAATCAATGAGTTCTTTAGCATCAGTAGGTTTGGTAATTGTACCATCAACATATAAACTATATCCTTTATCCATTAATCTACTCCATGCAATATCTTTCCAAGTAGTATAGTTGTGTGAATTTAGAGGTGGACATTTAAAACCCATGATGTAGAAATGAAAGAACACAAATTAGAGACACAAGAACACTATACACATGCCCCCCTTTCACTCAATCAAAAGACCCTCCCAAAAGAGATGGTTTGACACTTTATAAGTAGTGCATTTACAATGAGCCACTTGTCAAAATGAACAAAGTGGACTTTCTAATTTGGCTTTTACAACTACCTTATAAGGCTAAAATCTGTCACTTAAGCAGTGTAGCTCAAAGAATCAAAGCTTACAATGCCAAAGAAGGCCTAATTCTGAAAGTGAGAAATTTGTCCATACAACCCTAGAATCTGACTTTAGATCTAAAAAGTAGATGAAAAAATATGCACTTTCAAAAAAAATAGAACCTAAAAAGGTGATCAGATGTGCCCGTACGAAGCTTCTAAAGTTGCAAAAAGCAAGATTATACAGGTATAGTCCCCAAAAAATGCAAATTCTACAAAATCTATGCACCAAAACTAGAAAAAAACACCACCACTAGAAAATTTAGGAAATTCTACCTAATTTCAAAAAAAATTACACCTAAATCAAAGTTCGGATGTCCAAGTTATGAGCTCGCAAAGTCAAGCTGCCAAACTGAAAAGCAATTTGGTGAGGGGTTGCACCAGCAAAAGAGAGGGTTAAATTTGATGGTCATATGGCCATCATAGCAGTTATAAAATGGCCTGGTTTGAGGTCCAGATGGGCGTCAATTTTAAGCTCGTGAAGTTTTACTTGTTGTTTAATATCTTTCTTATTTGCATTAATGAAATTAATGATTTCCATTACTTAATAAACATTATTGATTTGTTATTGAATTAACAATAACATAATTATTAATTGACATTGATGTAAGAATAAATGAAATTAAAACATAAAATAAATTATAAATAAACTTATTATTAATCTAATAATAATTATTACATAATATTTTAAAATATAAATTATAAGTAAATGATTATATATATTATTATACAACTTATATATATTCTTAATAATAATATATTATTATATTTATATCTGCAAAAATTTTCCTAAGGAAAAAATTCACCCAAGAACCAAGAACTCATACGCAAGCACAACTGTAGACCAAAAATGGAGAGAGTATGATTAGAATAACAATGTATTCAATAATTGATGCAAGAGTGCACTAGGAGTGCCTGAATATAAAGGCCTTAGGAGAGCTTCTAGAATGCATAGAAGTTAGCATCATGATGTGTCATACAACCAAGCACATATCCACCAGATATGGATTATTGTCCATTAAGCACGGAAGTAAGTGTGGTGATGAGAGGATAAGCCTACAAGGGTGGGACACACAAAATAGTGTTGTAGACACCATGTGCTCAAATAAATTTGCATACTCCTGTGTTGTCAACATGACAAATCACAAGGTGTGCAAACTCCTAAGTGTCTCACAAATAAAAATAATTAAATAATGCATTAACCTAAGTAAACTTAAGTAAGTGTAAATAGTAAAGTACATATTTACACCAACAATATCATTAGACTAAGGATATGTTATATGTTATTATCTATCATTATTAGGGCTCATGACATATTCTTCTACAAATTTATTAGTTATGAACTCTTAATGTATATTGTTTGACAATAATATTGTAGAAGTTCAATCTTGTGGTCATAGGGAAAAGATGTAAGTCAAAATTTTCCTATGTTTGAGAGTGGAGTTAACTATGTTCCTTTGCAAGATGAATCACCATGAGATTCTCTTATTCATGGCATCTACATTTTTTTAGATTATCTTGTAAGTACATTTTTTCCTTATTGTAGACAAGCTAGATATTGATGTTGATTTAGATCCAGAAGGTATCATTTAAATGAGAAATAGCTTTATCTTGAATCAGAATCATAGTGGATGAATATTTCTTTCCATGTAATTTTGAATATTCTCTCTCATTTCTTATTTAATGTCTCACTTATTTGGAAACTAGTAGAAATGATGGAATTATTTTTTGATGTGTCTAACAATTAAATCCTAAATGGGGTTGACATGAGTACATTTTTTCATTGTTCGAAAGGGCTTTAATAATCTCACTACTTGGTTTTTTTAGCTGTGAATCAAAGTTTAAGTTATCTACCAAACATTTTATTTGTTTAGTTTATGATCAAAATTATGTGTCTTTGAATGTACTAACATGCATGTCTCAATTATTCTACTATAAATTTTTGAAAGATAGTATATTTTAAGAAAATTAATAGTTAAACTCATCCTTGATGAGTGAGATAGGGATATATTGATGTTGGTCTTGTAGTTAGAAAAGAAAAAATAGAAGCAAATTCCAAGCCAAAGCTTAAGCTTTCAAATGAATTCACACATTGAAAAATTAGGAGATAAAGTAGTTGATGCAAAAGAGGAGGTTACTTTTATTCTTGGTCAGATGAAAGGTTTTGAGGACAATAGCCTAAACATACAAAATCACATTTAAGTGAGAGATGAAATCCAAATGTTGTTTTAGATTATGGTAAAAGCAAGTTTTGAAGGGACCTGAAACCCTTTACAAAAAATCAAAGATAAAAATTAAAGCACCAACAAGTTTTACAAGGACCTGAAACCTAACATTTAAAACATCAAAACCAAGTTTTATAGGAACCTAAAACCAAATCTTTAAACCATAAAAAAGAGACCAAGTTTTACAAGTACCTAGAACCTAGAGTTTAAACAAGCTAGAAAAAAAAAAGTAAAAACCAATAAAAACTACCCAAACTAGCAACTAGCACACTCACTCCATAGCCAACACCTACACCAACTCTTTGATAGTGTTTCCCACCTCTTTACCTACTTCTGCAGTACTCTAGATTATGTTAGCTAGAGTAAGAATAGAAGCCTCAAGAGCTTCAGCAACCTTTTTCCTTGTGCTCTACCTAGTTCTCTTACTAGGTCCTCTTGGACTCCCCATCCTTTCATTACCAAAAGACATTATCTCCTCATTATTCTTCTTACCCAAACTGGTTTCCACAACACATAGACTAGAAGTGACTTGTTCCATTTTTTTACCACTTTCCTTTATAAGGTAACAAAGCTCCTGCTCATATTCTTTAAGCTTTTTAGGGATGTTACCAATTTTCACTTCCATCTAAGCTCTCTTAGTGCATTCAGAATCCAAAACTTTCTGCATAACCCCCATTTTCTTCTTGAGAACCATTATTTCATTATACAACCATGAATCACCCTGAAGAGAAGTCTCTTATTTAATATTAGAAATGTGAAGGAAGGAAAGTTTAGCATCCTAAGATTCATCCCTCCCATCAACCACATCCCTCCTATCAACCACATCCCTAGGCTTAGAACCAACCACAATAGTCACGATATTGATTTGAGCATCGATATTCAAATCTAGATTATCTATCCTTTCCTCATTTTCTTCTTTACTTCAACTATTGCCCTTACCAATAGGGCCTTTATCTTCAATCTTCTTACTAGTATTTTTCACCTCACTAACATTATGAGAAGGGTGGTCACTCTAGTTTTCATCATCCTCCCCGAGGGCTTCTGACCCAATATTTGAGTCAATATTTCTATCCTTACTTCCCTCCACATTGTCTTTACTAGTAGACACCCCTTTGCTCCTAGAGTAACTGTTCAAGTTAGAACTAAGTTCCCCCATTTCCATTTTCTCATCATTATCTAAATTCTCAAATTCTATAATTTCCTCAACATGTTTCTTAGACCTTTCCCATTTGAAAACATTCTTGTTGTCACTAGCCCCTTCTTCCTCCTTTATTATCTTAGATTGGAGATCATTACTAGACCCTTTCCTCTTCTCCAAAACTAGAGAGGGCTTGATAGCCTTACTTTTACAAAAAAAATCAATAAATAAAATAAACCTTCATAAAGCACAAGACAAGAATCTTACTTCGTATTTGCATATAGGCTTTGAAGCAAAGAGTATTTCAGAAAAAATGGAAAGGAAACCCTATCTTTGTGCCTAAGATGATTTAGGAAAACAAATTGAAATTTATGGACTCTTCTAGCCCTACCATCAAGAATAAAATACTCATGGATACATGACAGCACATCCCTCCAGATAACTTTTATTTGATTTAGTTTGTAAAAGTCCCCATTTTTCTCCAAATTCTTCTCTTCATCTTTAGTCTTTGGAAATTTCTTCAAAGCCAAATTGGAGATACTAGTCTCCTTTTTGAATTTAATCCCTTCCATAGGAAGCCCCATAACCTCAGCAATAAATTCTTCAGTCAATTTAACCATGACCTCATACAAAGTGACCCTATCTTCAAACTATTTTTTAAAGAAGGAATCTGTAATGTGAAGTTTATACCCATGGAGACTCTCAATGTAGGTTGTCACTTTACCTTTTTGAAAAATTTCCCACAGAGAGGCATTTTCCTTCCAAACCATGCAGTTGCTCAGCTCTTTTTCTTGGTTCTCCACTCATCTCAAATTCCTAATTTTCCCTACAAATCACTAAAGTAGCAAAAACCAAAAAGGGTAATAAAGTTTTGAAGATTATCAAGGAGCTATTAACCTTACTTATGTGCCAAAAGAAAGTCATTATAGTGTAAAGGTACTTTCTAGGAAATTTCAAACCATCCTATATAAACCCACCACTCTTCTTCATAAATTTTCCAATCTTAGGAAATTGTCCCTTCTCTAGCATGTGTTTTGTCATAATTAACTATTATCGTTAGCTCCACATCCTTGCATATGTTAGCATGCAACCTCAACTTGCTTTCCCTATAGATAGCTTGGTTGGCAATCCAATTAGCAATTGAATTATCTCCCAAAAAAATGAGAGAATATAACATTATTAAATTTATTAATAAAGTTTTTGATTTCCATAATACTTCCCTCAACTGTCCAAGTAACTAGAATTTGGTTATTAAGCATATTAATAATGTTAAGTGAATCAACTTCCATCCAAAGATTCTAATAACTAGTATCCATAGCTAGCCTCATAGTATACAATATTGTCATTGTGTCAACTTTATGGCTAGTTGAAATCCCTATAGGGATTGCAATAGCATCAACAATTCTGCTAGTATGATCCCTCAAAACCCCTCCACAACTAGCTTTTCTAGGATTTTCTTTAGAAATACTATCAAAGTTACCTTTAATCCAAACCATAGGAGGAGATTCCCATTTAACATTCTACCTCTAATCATCAATTTTGATTTTATAGCCTTTAGTACCCATAGGGTTCTTTTTTATTAAGTAAAATAGGTTTTATAAGGATCCTGAAACCCAAAAGTTTTTACAAAATATCTAAAATAGAAATATTAAGAAAAGTCCAACTACAATGCATCTACTTATCAAAAGCAAAATCCAAATGATAGGCCTGTGGCTAGGATACAAAAAACCAGCTACACTAGAAAAAGAAAAACCAGCTAAACTAGTAAAAGATGAGACAAAAAGAAAGCACTAACTATTAGTTCTCCCTATCTAGAACCTCCAGGGTCTCTATAGCTTCATTGGTCTTTCAGTTGTTCGTGTCCCCCTAGTCCTAGTTCTAAGCATCTATCAGATCCCTAGTTTCTTCCAAATCATCCTCAGCCTACCCAATGTCCAAGCTAGCCTTCTCCATATTTTCCCCACCAAATACATCACTCATTAGTGATTCACCTAGACTGTTAATATTCTCATTCAAGGCATTCAATGTGGCAATCACCTGATTAGCTAGGTTCTGATGAGAGAACTCCATCCTTTAGGCTCTTTGCTCAACCCTTGTGATTCTTTCCTCCTAGTCAGCATTGTGTCCCTAGAAATTGTAGTGCCATTGGCTTCCATCCTAGCTTCTCTTCTCTTTGTTGTGCCCCTGGTCACTACTGATACTCTGGCTTCCTTCTTGGCTTCTTTTCCCCTTAAGGTCTTCAATTTCATGGACCAACCATTTGATAGACCAAAAATTATCTATCATGTTCTTCTTTGCATTGTTCAAAATATTAAGCTCATTTTCCCTCATATTATCAGAGATAACTGGTGTAGGGTCAATGAGTTCATCAAAGTGGGCTTGGACATCATTGTCTTCCATCACTTAGAGGCTCACCAGCTCCCTAACTATTCCCAATTTCACAGTATTCATGTTAAAATTCCTCCAAGACCTCCTCCTATTTTTCATTATCACCTCCCCACTCTCTTTCCTTGGAATTTCTATCTTCCCCTCAAATGGAAAAATAGAGGGCCAAGGCATGGAGTCTCAGGGATCTGGTCATTAGTTTCCTGTGACAAAGCCTCTTCTGCTTTCGTTCTCTTGGGATTCCCTAAAATTTTAGCTAAATCCTCCTCCTCCTTTTCACTTTCCCTCCCCTTCTCCTCCTCCTCCTAAGGCTCAGACTTAGGCCTCTGGGACTCTTTCTATAGGGAACACGGGTAGAAGGAATAACTTTCCTTTCTTCCTTAGTTGTTTTACCTTTAGAGGAAGCATTTTCCTCTTCTTCTGATTTTATGCTATGCACATCCTTAGAATCTGAACTCCTAGTTTCCTCAGAAGCACACCCAGTATCACTGAGGGATTTTCCCCTAGTTTGAGTCTTCAGATAGTCATAAACCAGGAGGAGTAATCCCTCATGAAGGGCTAGGTTAGCAATAGGTTTCCTCTTAAAACCCTCGATACCCCATCTCATGGAGCTGAAAAGATAAAAAGTAAAAGATATTTTGATTCCATGCCTAAAATGGTTAAGTAGAACAAAATGATGCATTTTGATCCTATCAAATCTAGGATCTAGAGAAATATATTTAATGATAATCCTTAAGACATACCTCCAAAGGTTTTTAATTGACTCCATCTCTTAATACATCTTTGGCTTGACGAGTTTGTTCCTCACAACTTTGTCCTTCACAAAAACTTTGATAGCATTAGTTGACAATTTCTTGTCTCTGAAGAAGTTACTCCCTTCCAAAGGGATCTCCATAACCTAGGCAATCCACTCTGCATTGACACAGTGGGTGACCCCATCTATTTTGACTCTCCCATTTTTCTAGGAATCCACCATAATCTTGGTGATCCCACATAAAATCCATGGAGCTTCTCCAAGAATCTTGTGATACTACCCTTTTCCAACTTATGCCAAACCTTCGGTTTCTTCTTCCAGTTCTTCACCTCCCCCAAATATCATCACTCAATTTTCTATGAGAATTGAAGTTTTTCTTGATAGCTCTAATTATATTATGACCAAGTACCTACTCACAAAATTCTTTTTCTTTGAAAATTCTATTATTTCTTTCTTTCCAAATTCCCCACTAGAGATGGGGTAGAGTAATTTTCCATAGAAAACCAATATTAACCTCCTTAGAAGAACATGTCCAACTCTAGTAGTATTGATCAGTATTATTTTGCTAAACCAAATCTTAATTCTAGTAATTAAGAATGTAACTCCACACTTTTTGACTATAATTACAATTTAAGAAAAGATTATTCCTATCTTCAAAGTCTTTTTTACATAGGCTACATCTATTAATCACATAAACCCCTCTTTTTTGCAAATTGTCTAGTGTTAAATTTTTGTTTTTAAGAAAGGTCTTAAAAAAATGTTTATTTTAGGAATAAGACCTTTAATCTAGGCTTTAGCCCATAAAGGTCTAAATCCCTTTTAACTTATTTTTAAAAATAGAGGAGACTTTAAAACAATCTCTTAATTCAAATCCCAAACCATTTTATCTTCAATGTGAGGATAAAGGATAAAGGCATTCAAGATTAACTAGATACTATAAAAAGCCATATTACTTTCAACACGGTTAACCCTTTCATTATTAATTTAGTAATTCTCCACAAGAATACCAAAACTCTATTTACATCTATCAACAAGAGTTCTATCCTCATAATCCTTAATCAGAGGATGATTTAGAATCCATACATCATCATAGAGCTTGATCTTTTTTCCATTACCCACTTTCCAAAAATAACCTTTGATTAAAATATTTTTAGCTCCCTGCACAACTCCCCAAATAGTAGATGGAGATAAAATATTAGGATAAGAAATAAAATTAGACAAAAAAGGGGCATCAAAGAGGTATTTATGTTTCCAAATAGTACTCCACTCTTTATTTTCATGATAAAATCTCCAACCTTGCTTAGCAAGAAGAGCTTTATTCATACTCCTAATAGACTTGATCCCTAGACCACCATCCAATTTAGGCTTACAAATTTTATCCTAAGCAATTAAATTCATTCTCTTCTTATCCTTAGAACTAGACTAGAGGAAATTCCTTTGGAGTTTGTCAATAGAATCAACATATTTAGTTGGAATCTTAAAGAGACCCAAAGCATGCATAGGAATATTTTGGAGATAAGCCTTAAGAAGAGTAATTTTACTAGCTTGACTCAATAAATTACCTTTCCATCCTACCAATTTCTTGTTAAACCTTTTAATAAGATCTTCCCAAAAAGAATCTGAGGTATTAGGCCCTAGAGGGAGACCTAAATAAATACAAGGAAAAGACCCTATGGAGCAACCAAGAATATTAGCTATCTTACTCTTCCTTGAAACAAGGGTATTGATAACATATAAAGAACTCTTGCTCCATTTGATCAGTTGACTTGATGCAAAAGAATATAGATTAAGGGGCTTTCCTAACCTCAACTTTTCCCCAAAAAAAGGTATCATCCACAAATTATTCATGGGAACAAATAAGAGGATGATAAGAGGGTTGTAAACCTTTGATTTCCCCCTAGAGAAACTAATTTCCCAATATATCTACCCAAGAAATCAGCCATAATAGTGAAGATGATAGGAGATAAAGGATCTCCCTATCTCAACCTCCTAGTAGGTTTGAAGAACTCTAAGGAACACCCATTAACTAGAACAACAATCATAGTAGTAGAGATCATCTATACAATTGGCTTCACCTCATTGACACTAAAACCAAAAGATAATAAGATCTTATGAATAAATGACCATTCAACTCTATCATAGGCTTTAACAATATCAAATTTCATAACAAATCCCTAATTGTAAAAGAGAGATAAACAGTGGATATTCTCATTCAAAGAGATATAGAATTATCTACATGGAAGAAAGTAATAAATTGGCACATGTTGTTTCTTAACATGAAAGAAAGCAATAAACTGGTACATCACAGTTCTAGATTAACAATGCCCAAGAGAAAATATTTTGGTGAATCTAAAATTTTATAGATGGAAATAAATGAAACTCCTTTGGTTGCATAATTTAAGAAAGGTTGATAAAATTATGGGAATAGTAAAGAGATGTGCTATGGAGGACAAGGTTGAAATTGAAAGTATCATGACCAATAAAGAAAAGGAGGAGCTTCAAATAGGAAAAAATAATGGATTTGGTGTGACCTTAGATAATGATTCATTAGGAAAATGTAAAATCTAAAATAGATTCAATGGCTAAAACCCCATCATCTTTGGACTAGATTAAAGATTCATATGATGAAGATAAGTTTAGTGAGATTGACAGTGCAAAGGTTTTACATAATCTTTGCAAATATGAGTTTTTAACTAACTCACAAAAAAATAAAAAATAAGTAAACTTAAATGTAGTTCTAGATGAAAAATGGATACATTCTAATTTAAAAGACCAGGAAAAGATAATTGTTCTTGGTGCAGGTGTAGTTTGACTAGTAATAACTTAGCATTTGAAGCTACTTAACTTTCATTTGACAATTTTAGAGGCATGGGATAGGGCTGGTGGAAGATTTTATATAGACTATTTATTTCTCTCTATTCTATTTGAACTTTGTGCTAGTATTATCATAGGCATTGAGGCAGATGTAGCTACAAAGAGAAGGCTTGATCCGTCTACATTTTTGTGTATGTATCTTGGCTTGGAGTTGATAGTGTTAAATAATGAATGTCCCTTCTTGTTCCAAAATGAGAAATTTGAAATAGGGAAAATTCATCCATCCAAAAATAACAAAATTATTTTTTTTGTCATATGTTAGAAATGCTTTTATTAATATGTATGCAAAATGTGAAATTCTCTTCTTAATTTGTGTATTTTCTCTAGTCTATAGTTTTGTAATTTATATGAATACAATTATTGAATTCTACAGGGAAGCACTATGTCATCACCAAATCCAAGTGTTTCTAGCAAACCCCCACCATTTTGATCATAATTAGATATTAGGTTGAAAACTGTTAATCCCAAAGAAGACTACAAATTAACAATTCAACTTCTAGATAACATTAAAAAAACTCCTACTACAACACAAACTTTCTCATATTCCATAGCATTGAGTTTCTCTTACACTTTCATATAGAACCATATCAAACAAAATTTTCATCAAACTAAATAATAAAATTTGTTTCCAAATAGCATAAAATTAAACTTAAAATTACAATGCAAAGAAAAAATATGTAAAATGAAATGCTTATGGGGATCTAGGTCTATAATAAAAATGCATTGAATTTTTTTAAATTGCATTTAGGGGGGAAATGACATTGAATCCATAACCTAATATATCAAAAGTTCTTGATGGATTGAGGAACAAACTGAAATATTTCCAAATTTCAATGATATGACAAAAATATTTTAATCATCTCAAAAGTTCAGAGATTCCTAGGTTAACTCCTCATAAATATCTTGATTATTGTGAATGAAAATAAAACTAATAAGAAAAGAAAAACTTTTGAAGTCCTTTACTATTAACAACAAACATTTCCCATGCCCAAGCATAGGAATAACATGCTTAGAAAATTTTCATGTAAGACTAACACTCAAAATAGCTATCTTAATGGTGATATTGCTTGCATTAAAAAAATTCACCCCTTAGCAAGGATAGCATTTCCTATATTTTTACCTCCAATAGAAATATTTAAGAGGCTCAATTAATGTCACTTATTTCAGATTTATATGAGATTTGAAAATATCTGAAAGATAATAAAGGCATCATGTAACTAGTCGGCTTGTTGTAACTATCATTATATTTTGGGGTTAGTCGACCCTTCATCCATCCTTTTTCTATTGTCCATGCTAGGTTTCTATTTAAGGTTATGATTTGTAGCTATAAGGTAGTGTTCTTATGTAATGTCCCCCTTTATGTGTCCATTATGATAGAAGACTTTAGATCAATTTAAATATCATGATAGTCATTTTAGTTATCAAATGATGTCTACTATGTTGACATTCTAGTCATCTTTGTTATTAGTGGCATACACTTATTTGGATTTTAAGTATCTAACAAGAATATTATATAGTTAACAGTGTTAACCAGGCATTTTAGTTGTTACTAAGTTCTACACTTGCTACCAAGTCCTTTGGATAGATTTCTATTTTCTCTGAGAAATTATTACTATGGTGATGATCAATAGTGTAAATGAGCATCCAAGTGTATGTCAAGTTTACCAGTGCAAACTAAGTTGTGTAGTGCTTATTGATTTCATAGTTGATGTGATGTGAGTCTAGTTTTAACTGAGCTACTTAGTGTTAACCAAGTCATTCAATTTATACTGAGATCTTAGTGATAGCATTGACTAAGCTATGCAGTATGAATCGAGTGATTCAATTTATATGTCGAGTTTCACAGTATTTTTCAAGTCATCGGTGAAAATTGAGTTTAAGACTACTTGGAAGTGATCCGTATAGACCAATCTTCTACATCTACCGAGTCCATGATGATGGTGAACATTGACAGTGGATGCCAAGTATCAAAACCTCACCGAGTCAGTCTTCAAAACTTGAGTTTCTACATATTGGTTAAATTTGTAATATTTATGTAAACTTGTATTATGGTTAAATTTTTAATTTATAATTGGATTATTGTATTTGTAATGTATTGTATTGCATCCAAAGTAATAATGAGATATGTAATGTAATAATTAGAGAAGAGAAAAAGAGAAAATTAAAAAGGCTACAACAATACAACAAGCAGAAAAGATTTATCTATCATACCAAGGTGATTTGTACACTAAAAGGAATCTCATTTAGCAAACCAAGCTATAGATTAGAGATCAGCTACTGCTTCATACTAATAGGTGAATTAGTCAAATCCTTTAACAAGGTAGACCTAACAATCATTTGTAAATCTCTTTACTGAGTGCATACTTCATTGTATGTTTTTACATCCTTTTGGAAGGTGGACCTAGCAGTCCTCATTGCTCCTAATGAGGTAGATCATTAGAAGTGATCATTGTAAGCCTTAATAGGCCAACTTTATACTGCATTACTAAAGCTTGTGAGTATCATCCCTACCCCAGTTTTACTTTCTATTTGGAAGGTTTCTAGGTCACCAAAATTGTGTGTCAAAAGTGTTATGAATGTTTTAATGTTTTCAATTTCTCACACATGTAATTAGATCAAAATTCACATGAAGGATTAACTACTAATTAAGGATTAAGTTTTATTGGTTATGATTCACCCCTCCCTTCTTAGTAATTTAGTCTTTCATAATAGTTCCAACAATTGGTATTAGATCTATGTGGTTCTTAGAGAAAAGTTTAACATCTTGAGCAAAGATCAAAGGTAATGGAGGTATTTAGACTTGACAAGGCTATTGACAATGAGAAACTAGATTTGGAATTGGCTATTGGACAACTCAAGAAAGCAAAAGAGAAACTCTCTCAATTCCTAAAAAGAAGAAAAGATCTTGAAATCCAATTGAATGATCCACTCTACATTGAAGAAAGGATTGAAGACATCCATTTAAACAATTTAGATGAAGTTGATCAAGAAATCAAAGAACTATTTGAAAAGAATAGTACTCTTCAAGAAGTAAAAAAAACTAAGAAGAGAGCAAGAAATTCAGCTAGTAAGATTATGTGAAGTCATTGAAGAGAAAAATAAGATAAGATAAGAGATATAAGGAAAGAATAATGAAATCTAGTACCTATCCTTTCAGCAAAAAAACTTCATTGATAAGCTCACCAATGCAAATGAAGTAATCATGAATCTAAGATCAAAAAAAGAAATATTACAGAATGATCTAAAAACTAAAAGGCAAACCAATGAAAGAATGATGAAATCTCAAGTAGACATGAATTAGTTGAATGAGAAAAGTCATTACAAACAAAAAGGAAAAGTAGGAATTGGATATACAAAAGAAGGTGAATCATCCAAGCAAGGAGCTCGAAAGAATCAAAAACCTACTTGCAATCATTGTGGTAAGATAGGTCATACATCAAACAAATGTTGGAGAAATGGGAAAGTGAAATTCAATAGAAAATGCTATAATTGTAATCAACATGGTCATAGAGAAAATGAATGCAAAGAGAAACCAAAATTTGAAGGAAAATGTCACAAATGTAAGAAGCTTGGGCACAAGTTGTTAGAATGTAAAACTAAGATATTGAATCTAGTAGAACAAATTGTAAAAGGTATATTTGGTTGGGACTAGAACACTCTATGCAGATGTCATTACTATGGAAAATTTGGACACATTGGAATGAATTGTGAGAAACATCACATGAAGAAAAGAGATACTACCAAAAAGATATTTCATTTGTACAAAACTTGGTCATCTTGCCAAGAACTAAATCAATACTAGAAGAATTGAAGATGAAAAGAAGGCAAAAGCTAATAACATCAGAAAGCAGATGAGGTAGCAATGTGTTCTAAAATCTTCTAAGATCACAAGTCTGAGAAATGATGATCAAGTCACTCAAGAATTCGGCAACTCCACCATTTCCACTTGATTTCTCAAAAGGAGAATTAGAACTAGGATATTGAAGAAGGCATCGAACATCAGTTCCAATTACAAAACAAAAGATCCATATTAGCATTCAAGATGTAAAGAGATCATCAAGTAAGAGATAATAGTCATTACAAAGTTACTATCCTTACCAAGAAAGGTCGAGTTGTAGACTCTACCAAGCAAAGTCGGGAGTAACTAAGTTTTGTATGGTTATCGAGTTGCAAAAGTATACCAAGTTACAAGTGAAGTGGATGACAGTCTATTGTTTGAGTGAATAATCATACTAGGAATTTATTGAAAATTTTGATAAAAAGGGTGAAATCAAAGTCATTTCTCATCGTGAATTTTTGAGAGCTCTTTGTGCAGAGTGATCTTTTGAGCATTCAAACAATTTGAGTGAATTATTACTAAAAGTTTTTGTATTCCCTCAAACCCTACCAAGCAAAGATGGAATCCACTAGTAGTAATTTGAAGAGAGGTTCAAACATGTTGGTTCAAGGTGTGAAATGGAAGGCACTAGATTTCAAATTGACTCCTACAGTTACAAAAACCCTAGATTCAAGTGGAGCATAGTCACAAATTTTCTCCTAAGGTGTTGTTAGTTAATGATATCTATTCACATTCAAATGTGCTATTCAAGATATTGGTACACTAGAGCTAGTTGAATATTTGAAGGAGTTATGTGTTGATGGTGTGTTGAAACTTGAACACCAACATGTCAAGACAAAAGGTTTAACTCACACTCCTCATATGCCATAGGATTTCCAAGTAAAATGGATAAGGTTTATCCTTAGTCATGTGCACAATGGTCATCTATGGTTGGAGCAACTAGTTTTGATAACCAAGAAGATGATCTACAAGATCACTAGTCTTATAATGTCAAAAAAGGTGAAAATGACTAAAACCCTAAGTTAGGTTGAACTGGAGAAGAAAACCCTTGCTGGGTGGGATGGAAGGGGACTGAAGATAAGTTGTGTTACTAACATGGAATCGAAGTTTGGCATTCATATCATAGCTCACAAAATCTACAATTCAAGCAAGTTGAACAATGTATCTTGTGAAGCAATTGACTTTGCATATAAGGTGGTCAAGAATAACCTTTCTCTTGACCCTACCAAGTTACTATTGAACCAATTCAACAAGAACATGGAGAGCATCAAAACTTCCAAGAACAATCCATATAAGTTCAGTTCACTCTTGACCTATTTCTTTTTCTATGTTCAAAAATTATTCCCATCAAAAGGCACTATGGTTTAGAGAAAATATGTAAGTACTAGTCCTTTATTACATTAATGAATATATTGCTAAAATGGGAGAGAATTATGCAAGCATTATGGAAAACTACTTTGATGCATTTAAGGAAAAGATGATTTTTTTTTCATGTTTGATAGTGACAAAGTGTACATTTAGGTAGCTAGGCCAAGAATTGTATGGGTAAAACCTCTTGGATATGAGGTGAACATTGATGAAACCAAAGGAATAATTGAGGCATTGATAAATGAGCATGTTGACCCTAAAGTAGCTTACTTTGGTGCCTATGCAGAGACAAAGGTTAGGATTGAACTAGAAATCAAACTCCCTTGGGTAGTTAACAAGGGCAAGAAGAGGACTACTAAACTAAAAAATAATTCCACTCTTTTGTTAACTAAAAGAAAAAGAGAGGATGAACAAGCAGATGATGAAAAAATGTCAAAAGAAGAAGAGCCACTAAAGAAGAAGGGTAAGGTAATCATTACCAAACCTGCCAAGAAATCTACTATTGTGCTCACTAGGAGATCATCCATGAAGAAAGAAGACAAAGAAGGAGGAGATATAATCTTCAAGAGGTCTCCACCCACCTTTGAGAAAAGAATGAAAGAATTAAATTCAGGATTTGGCATTACAAATTTCAAGGCACTAAAATATGAGATCAAGACTACAAAGGAACATAAGCAAATAGAAGATATGTTAATATCCAAGATGGGTAAGTGGAAGTACTCACCTGATCACCTAACTCAGCAAATTCCTAATTCTTTTATGCACAAGATTAAGCCAAGATGGGAGCATTCCATACAAACTACATTAGATATATATGAGAAAACCTAAAGGTAACTAATGCCAAATTTGGATGACAATGAGGTGAAGTAATCTTTCAAGAAAAATAAAGAAAAGTTGATAGAGGCCCAGTCCACAAATATAATGATACTTCAAAACCAATTTTGTATCAGTTAGTAGAAAGTTCTTCCCTCTACATCAATTTTGGCCACATTAGGTATTTCTACCAATGGTATTTCAATGAGTGCAGTTTCTACTTTTTCAACAAGTTCTAGGTATAGAGGTTGATACTTCACAACCAATTTTTTATCAATTAGCAGAGGTAGTCCACAAATATAATGAAGATTTGGATGGATAGGATAAATTGTTGTAGAAAGCTAAGAATAGAGTTTGAGAATAAAGTTTTAGAACTTATTGCTCAATAAATTGTCGTTCATCAAGTAGAATTATCAACTATTTTAGGCTCTCTAGAAACCTCTTGCATCAATGTATCTTTACTTTTTGGTAAACAATATGATACATCAATCTTCACAAAAGAAAGAAGAGATTAATTGTCAAACATTGATGAGGATCTAGAGGTAAGTGCATAGCAATTGTAACTTGACTTGAGTTCTAGCTCTGCCCACTTCAATAAGATCATATTTCTAACAAATATGTAGGAAGAATTGTTGAAGGAGGAGGCAATAATTAGATCCAAATTGATAGATATTTAGAACATGATTCTCTTAAAAATGGATGCACTATAGAAGCACATTGCACATTCAAAATGTCTCATCCATGACAACAACTTCTCCATTGTAGACCACATGATAGAATTAGCAGCAGAATTGTAGGTTGTATTGCACACATCCAAGGTGTTGCAGGAGAATTGGGACAAGATTTTGGCAGTTATCTTGAAGGTATATTCGAATTTATTATCACATTTGGGCATTACTATATAAATATATTGCAGAAATCTTTGGCATTAATTTCAAAAAGGGGGAGAAGATTGAGAAAAGGGGACAAAATTGTAGATTGTAAAAAATGTATATTGTATAAAGGAGAGAAGATGTATTTATATATATTAGATGTATAGTATACTATATATTATGTATGGGGGAGCTTTACCATGTACACAAATATATCTCTTACAAAACCAATTTTAAAAAGTCTCAAAAATAGTATACTCTATCGAGTTGGAGACATAAGATGATAGATATAAGATGCTCTTGAACATTCTTAAATTTAGTTTTGACTAATAAGTTTTTTTTTCACTAATTCCAAAGGAAGAGATTGTTGACATTCTAGTCATGTTTGTTATTAGTGGCATACACTTATTTAGATTATAAGTATCTACCAAGTATATTATATAGTTAACAATGTTAACCAAGAATTTTAGTTGTTACTAAGTTCTATAGTTGTTAGCGAGTCCTTTGGATAGATTTTAGTTTGCACTAAGTAGTTACTACTATGGTGATGATCAGCAGTTTAAATTGAACATCTCAGTGTATGCTGATTTTACTAGTAAAAATCAAGTTTTGCAGTGCTAACTGAGTTCATAGTCGATGCAATGTGGGTCTAGTGTTAACCAAGCTACTCAATGTTAACCAAGTGACTCATTATATCGAGCTCATTATGATAACATGAATTGAGCAATTCAGTGTGAATTGAGTGATTCAGTGTATATGTCAAGTTTCACAGTATTCATCGAGTCACCAATGCAGACCAAGTTCAAGACTACTTGGAATTTATCAATATGGACCAAGCTTCTATGTCTACTAAGTGCATGATGATGTTGACCATTGATAGTGGGTGTCAAGTATTAGATCCTCACCAAGTCAGTCTTCAAAATTTGAGTTTCTACACTTTGGCTAACTTTGTAATATTTATGTAAACTTGTATTATGGTTGACTTTGTAATTTATAATTGGATTGGTGTATATGCAATGTATTGTATCACATCCAAAGTAATAATGAGATATGTAATGTAATAATCAGAGAAGAATAGAAGAGTGAATTACAAAGGATACAATAGTATAAGGAGTAGCAAAGATTTATCTATCAAAACAAGGTGATTTGAACACTTAGAGAAATCTCATTTAGCAAACCAAGTTGTAGATCAAAGATTGGCTACTACTTCATTTTAATAGGTGAATCATTCAAATCCTTTAACAAGGTAGACCTAACAGTCTTGTGTAAATCACTTTACTAAGTGCATACTTCATTGTATGTTTGTAAATCCTTTTGCAAGGTGGACCTAGCATTCCTTATTGCTCCTAAGAGGGTAGATCATCAGAAGTGATCATTGTAAACCTTAATAGGCCAACTTTATACTATAATAATAAAGCTTGTGGGTATCATTCCCACCCTAGTTTTTCTTTATATTGGAAGGTTTCTGGATCACCGAAATTGTGTGTCAAAAGTGTTATGTATATTTTAATGCTTTCAGTTTCTCATGCATGCAATTAGTTTAGAATTCACATGAAGGATTAATTGCTAATTAAGGATTAATTTTTATTGGTTATTGATTTACCCCTCCCCTCTCAGTAACTTAGCCTTTCATAATATTTCCAACATACTATTTAGATTTGAAATTGAAAAATACAAGTGTTTCCCAAGTTGCCCAGATACCATCTATTACCCCCACTTTTTTGCAATGTGCAATATTGTTGGCCAAGAATCCTTTCTGTAACTTGAAGTTGAAGATGAAGTTCTAACCTACTTCAAATTTAAGTTTAGCTCCACCCACTTTTCATCTACTTGAAAAAGTCTTTATCTGTTAGCCCAACTCCATATTCTCAAAGTTGAAGTTGAAGTTAGAGTCGATTAAAAACTTCAACTTCAACCTTGACTTCATAATTTTTTGACATTTTCTTGTTTTCTTGTAGGTAATGTATTAGAACTCATGAACTTATTCATGAGGCAAGATATCGGTCCCACCCAGTGGAAATCTTGAAGATGTGAAAGATAATAAATATGATAGTTGTGTAAAATTGTGCTAAAGTACAACTAGTTTTATGGGAAAAGGTGGGATTGAGATTTTGTGATATCATGAGATGTAGATGTACATGCAGATTTGATGGGCATTAATTGCAAACAACCTTGCAAGTCTTGTCAGGTATATGTGACACGCTTGTTATAAATACCTTTTCTCAGTCATACCTATCCTAAGATTTTAAAAGAAAACATTTCTTAAATTTACCCATCTAGCTAGCATAATTGCTCATTTAATCATTTTGAACTTTTGGTGTCAATTGGTAAGCAAAGAGATGGAAGGTTAAGCTCTATTTAGAAGTGTAAGTGCATTATCCTCTACTCTATCATTTTTATTATTCCTAGTTTTTGTTTAAGTGCTTCAATTTATCTTGGTAAATCTTCAACTTTCAAATCAAACCATGATGCTCTTCCACCCTAAGATGCCTAAGCTAGTAAATCCATGCCTCTTAAGTTCCCTCCCCAAAATTTGGGATACTTTCTTAGTAAATAAAAACCTGGCTGATATGGTCAAGCAAGTGAAAAATGTTCAATATAGACTCATATACTAGAAATTGGCTAGTAGTGGGTTACTTGAAGCCGCCACCTTCTCATCAACCATAGAGTGTCCAGAATTGGTTTTTGAATGTGAATATCATTATGACCCCAACACCAGGTGCATAAAGAAGGTTTCTAGAGAGGTGTTGGTTAGGATAAACAAGGCTAGTGTCAGTTTGGCTCTAAGAATTCCTCACAAAGAACCTTATGAGCCCAAGACATTTTAGGAATCACAATGCCTGTATGGTGACAAAAAGAAAGACTATGATTCTATTGTAGCTCAAACATGGCTTTTGAAACTAGCTGAAGGAGGCTCTAGGTTGCCCAAACCTTTAACTATTGAACATTTCATTAGATAAATTGTAGACATTGTACTACTCTTAAATAGATTCAAGGATAATGACCATGCCTTCCACTAGGAGAGATGGATGTACCTCTTTATTCAAAATATTGTCGAAGGTGAAAAATTCATTGATTGGGCTGATTTAATCGCTGAAAATTTACATAAGCACCTAATAACTATGAGTAGTTTTAGCTCATTCTTTCTGTCTTCCTTCTTAATTTACATTTTAATAGAATCTAAGGAATGGGAGGGACATCCACACATTCCTTGGACTGATGAAATGACTATCTATTAGTACTACAATGATCTCCAAGCAATTGAATTTTGCAAAGAATTCAGGAGGGTGAATGATGTTTTCCTCAAAAGGTTAGTATTTGAGCTCCAAGGACATGAAAACCATAGGTTATCAGTAGAATCAATGTAAGCCATCAAGATTTATGTTTTTTTCTATATCTAGTTTCCTTAATTTATGTATCTCAAAGTTGGAGGTTTTTTGGTGAACCTCTTAGGTTACCACACTATTGTTTAGACAACATTGTCTTATTTGAGATATGTAGGTAGTTTTTTGTTGTGATAGAGTCTTCTATAAGCACTAAAAAGTCATCTTCATTCATATTTCCCATTGAAATTGGCCATTAAAAATGCTCAAACTTCAAGCAAGCTATGTTAACAAAATCTATATTGTCATGCTTATGCCTCAAACCCTAATCTCCTAGAGAGGAATTTGATTATACAGGTTTCACTAGAGATAATTTCAAGCATGTAGCTTCACTCTTCCATCTTCCACATTTGGAGGATTACTGAGCCAATTTTCCTAATGAGTTTGAAGTTGAAAAAAGATTTTGGTCTAGGTTGATAGTTAGCTAGATTAATATGTTTAAAGTTAGCCTTAGCAGCCATGGGATAACAGAAGATGAAGTTGAAGAAGTTATTGACCCATTCTATGTTAATTAGATTGAATTGACTAGAAGGGAAGAGGATGATCTACTTTCATGTACCTCAAAAATTTTGAGAATAGTTGAAAAATGGTTGAAGTCAAAGAATGTTAAATTAGTTACCACTAGTGCCCTAGAGAAACACTCAAGAACCAAACACAAAAGGGCACACTCAAAGCTAAAGGCCGTCACTAACCCTAGTATAAATGATCATGTTATAGGTTCCTCTGAAGTTGAAGCTAAAGTAACTTTACAACCACTTCAAGTTCATATGGAGGTGCTTGAGGTTAGAAGGGGAACTCACTCAAGTACTAGGAAAGTGACACCAAGAAAATGAAAGGACTCTGAAACAAAGTTTTTGATTAGATAAATAGGTTTTACAAGGATGCAAAAACCCAATAGTTAAAACATATAAGGCTGATAATAAGTGTGAAAGCCCAACCAAAAAAGTATAATTTTAGAGGTTGATAATAAGCATAAAGCCCAGACAAAAAGTAGAGTTCTAAGAAAAGACCAAGAAAAAATACAAGTAAAACTATGGCCTAAAGCCAGACCAAAATCTAAAAGACAAAGAAAAACAAAAGAATAGGCGAGAGTTATTCCTCACTCTTTTGCTCCAACTCTTGCATAACCTCAGCAGCCTCAAAGGCTAGTTGGTTCTCCTCTACTTCTAGCTATTGTGCCCTTTGGTCCCCCTAGTCATGATCAGGAATGGTGTTGTCCTTTGTAGAATCATCCTCCATTATAGCTTCATCCCTATCTTTTCCTTCCTCATCATCATGCATTTCTTTGTCTTTGATCTAGTCCATAAGAGAGATGATGTTGTTGTTAATGGAGCTTAACAAAGAGAACATCTGATTCGCAAGGTTGTGATTATAGTTCTCCAAGTTGTATATCCTTCTTTTTTCCAGACTGAGCCTATCAACTGAATCTGTCCTCCTGTTAGCATCCATCCCATTCCTTGTTGCCTCAATATGTCTCACCTATTCTTTGACCTCCTCTAGCTCATGGAAAAGCCATTTGATTGATCTAAATTTTTTAATCATATTGTTATGAGCATTGTTCAATAGGTTCATCCCTGTCTCACTAGCTCTGTCTAAAATAGCCACTATCACCAGGTCAATGAGTTCTTCCAGCCACTGTTCCTCTTGATTTTCTTGTTGAAACAAAGTTAAATCTAGAGTAGTCTCCCAATTCTCCCATGGATGATAATACATCAGATTCACAAAAACTACTTGAAAGCATTGGTACTTAGTTGGGTACCCTTTCCTTAGCTAAGGTTTATCTCATGATGGGCAAAGACTGTGCCATGCTCAAGTGGTAGGAGAGTTCCATCTAGAACAAAAGAAACTTGGTGCCCTTGTCAATGCCTATTAATGACCTTGTTAGCAAGTGTTTTGGAAAGTCTTCAAAAACCAAAAAGGCTATA
Source organism: Cupressus sempervirens (assembly GCA_028749045.1). Taxonomy (NCBI): domain Eukaryota; kingdom Viridiplantae; phylum Streptophyta; class Pinopsida; order Cupressales; family Cupressaceae; genus Cupressus; species Cupressus sempervirens. The sequence goes on along the minus strand of CM053793.1, from coordinate 406,924,419 downwards.
ACTAAATCTAGGATAAAGTTTGATAAAAGTTGAGGGAATTAGTTAGCTAAGATTTCCAAGCCACCAAAAGGAAGCTCACATGAGGATCTCACTCCTGAAGATTATTAAGTATCAAGAATTGATCTTGGAAAGGGGATCTATGCAGTAGATATGAAGATTTTTGAGGCTTCAAATAAAAAGATTGCAAACAAAGTCTGGAAAGATGCTCTAGATAAGCAAGATATGAAAGAAGTAATGAGGAGCATAGCGCAATACATTAACACTAGCCTACACCCAAAACCTAAGCCTCTAAATGAACTATCTACAATTATGGATGTATCTTCTTCAGCCAATCAACAATTTCTTGATAATCTACAAAAGTGTAAAGCTTCTGCAAGGAAATTTGAAGAATGGTTGTAGTATGTCCTAAGTGAAACCATAAAATAGATAATTCTTTTAGAGAAAGCTTCAAAGGAAACTACTACCATCATTAAAAAGGTGGAGTCCAGTAATGAAGGTTTTGATAAAGAAAGAAACAATTGGGTAAAAGTGGTGCTCTGGATAGAGGAAATTCGAGGATTTTGATTGCTAAGGTTCCAAGTTGAATGCCCTATGGCTTGCCTGGATGGTAAAACTTTGTGTGATTAAATATTGTATCGAATGGTAGAATGAGGCACTCATCCAAGCAATAATTGAGATCAAAGAAATCTTGGATGGTCTCAAGCTTGTGGATGAAATAATCCAAGGTCATCTAAAATGGTTCAGAAAGCATTGCATGAGTAAGGAAAATGACTTTGTAGCCTAGATGGAAGAAATAATAAATGAAGTCTAGAAGAAGTTCTGAGAGATTTAGGAGAAGAAAATGCCACGCAAATAGGATTTTTCAAATGTCATTCATAATGAGGCTATGTTAATAATAAATCTGAAACATTTGGAGATGCATGAAGAAAAGGTAATATAACTGAAGAGGAAAAAGAAGTCTAGAAGAAGAGAATTACATACATTGGCTTACCTCATCAATTGGTTATCTTTGCATTCACCACTGCCTACAAGACATGGAAGGTCACAAGAATCGTGATTGGCATGGACAGTTGTTCCTGACATGGTGTGTGTTTATTGGGGAGCTACATTTTGTTTTCTCATATTTATTTCTTTTTATGCATTTCACTTAACATGGTTGTGTTAACTAAAACACAATTTACCCTAACAAGGTAATTTTGGATAGTTATCTAGCCTTATTCCATATAAATATGTAATAGATAATATAATATCTAATAAGGTTCATGTCTCCATAGATTGAAATAGAAATACTTTTGTTTTAAAAGTTCTACACTTTGAATTTTGAATAGAATATTTTTGAGATTAGCAACAAGTTGAAGTAAAATTCTATAAATTTATGTGCTTAAGCTTTCTAAAGTAGATACTATTGTTTGCTTTACAATAATTTTCCATTCTTGAGGATGCATGTTATATTTGGAAGTAAATTTGCATTTCTTGTGTATTCTGGAATTATTTGTTTTAAGACTTGAAGTTTGTGGGAGGTGAAATCTATATTATTTTGCTATCAATCGTTTATTTTAACATTCAATCATGTGGATGATATGGATTGCTAAAATCAAATGGTTTTTTAGTATTCACATTTATCTTGTATTCATGAGATAACCTAAAGATTTTTAGTATTTTTAGTAAAATACTCATTGGGAAGATTTTTCCTAGATAGAGGACATAATTATTATCTTTTAATAAAAGGTTAGCTACACCTTGTATAACACAAAGAAAATCTCAAGTAGAGAATTCCTCATCTATAATTAGGAATTCAATTTATTTTTGATTAGATAAACAAGTTTTACAAGGATCTTGAAACCTAATAGTTAAAACATATAAGGCTGATAGTAAGTATGAAAGCCCAGCCAAAAAAGTATAAGTTCAGAGGATAATAATAAGCATAAAGCCCAGCCAAAAAGTAAAGTTTTGAGAAAAGACCAAGAAAAAAGACAAGTATTTCCATGGCCTAAAGCCAGAACAAAAGCTAAAAGACATAGAAAAACAAAAGAACAGGCAAGAGTTATTCCTCATTCTTTCGCTCCAGCTCTTGCATAACCTGAGCAGCCTCGAAGGCCAATTGATTCTCCTCCACTTCTAGTTGTTGCACCTTTGGTCCCCCTGGTCTTGATCAGGAATGGTGTTGTCCTTTGTAGAGTCATCCTCCATTTTGGCTTCTTCTCTATCTTAAATTCCTTCTTTATCATCCTACATTTCTCTGTCTTTGATCTAACCCGTAAGAGAGATGATGTTGTTGTTAATGGAGCTTAACAAAGAGAACAACTAATTGGCAAGGTTGTGATTGTAGTTCTCCAGGTTTTGTATCCTTCTTTCCACCAAACTAAGCCTGTCAGCTAAATCTATCCTCCTATTAGCATCTATCCCATTCCTTGTTGCCTCAATATGTCTCACCTATTCTTTGACCTCCTCCAGCTCATGGAAAAGCCATTTGATTGATCTAAAATTGTCAATCATACTATTACAAACATTATTCAAGAGGATTATCCCTATCTCCCTGGCTCTATCTAAAATAGCCACTATCAACGGGTCAATGAGTTCTTCTAGCAATGATTCATCTTGATTTTCCACAAGGATTTGGGGATTCATGGCCTTCCTCAAGATGCCCATCTTTGAAGTCCTGACATTAAAGTATTTCCAACATTTACTCCTATCATTGACCTACACTTCCCCTTCCACATTCTGCATTCTCCTCTTTCTGCTCCTTAGGTTGGGCTTGGAGGTGGATAGGAGATAGGGGCAACACTGACACCTCCTCAAATTGAGAGTGCACTTCCTCCAAATTCTCCCTCTTGCATTTCTTCCTTCCACTTTCATCCTTAATTTCCTCCCGTGTCTCCTTAACCACCTCCTCAGACTTTAGCTCCTCCTCATCATCGTTGTCTCCCTCCTCATCCTTCTTAGGAGGCTTTTTCCCATGATCTGTAGGGCTTTTTCTACTAGGGGTTATGGGGGAGGGTGATTTATTAGCTTGGTGGGTTGCTAATTTCCTCGAAGAAGAGATCCCTCCTTCCTCAGAGTTGAGGCTCTGTATATCTTCCAAATCAGAGGAGTAACTAGAACTACCAGACTCCACATTCTCTACCTGAGGGGGAGAAATGTTTATAGTTTGAGCCTTGAAGTGCTCATGGATAAGTAGTAATAGCCCCTCATGCAGAGCTAGATTTGTGGTGGGCTTCTTTTTGAAGCTGTCCACCACCTTGCTCATAGAGGTTAACAAATAATATGGAAAGGAAATATTAACATTATGCTAGAAATGATTCAATATAAAAAAGTGGTGGATATGAGCTCTATCAAACCTAGGGTCCAATGTGATGTACTCGATAACAACTCTCAAAACATACCTCCACCACTTCTTCATGGAGTTGGGGACATAGTAGGTGTCAATTTTTCTTAGCGCCTTCAGTTCCTTCTCACTCTCCACAAAGTCCCTAACCACATTGATCGAGAGCTTCTTATCCTTGAAGAATTTAAAACCCTTGATAGGGATTTTGGTGACAGTCGCAATCCCCTCCTCTGTTATCCTGAAGTAGACCCCATTCACCTTCACCCTGCCATCCTTCTAGGACCCCACCATACTTTTGGTCACCTCTTGATCGAATCCATGTAGCTTCATGATATAATTGGTAAACCCACCCTCTTCTAGCTTTTCCCACACTTTCTCCCTACTTCTCCATTTCTCAAAATCTCCCACCGGCTCCTTTTTGCACCTTTCGCCTATCATTTCTACACACTGCACACCCTCTTTACTCATGTGCTCCTCACTCTGTGACTGAAAGGGACCTCTAAGAGTAAGCAATAAATAGAAAAAAATAGCCCTACTATTGCTCCAGAAGCGAGTGTGAAAAACAACCCACAAAGTGTGTTGATTAATTAATAATGAATCACTACAATTACGATTTCCCATGCTTCCATTTTGAAAAGTACCCTTATCTCTTAAAACCTTCATAATCATAATTATAGCTCAATTTTCTTCATACTTCCTTGGATCTTGTCCAAGTCAATCAAACTTTTAACATCCACTGACAAACAAATTCTGAGATGCCAAGTCATTTTTGGTCTGCACTAACCCTAATGTTCACAAACCTATCGGCAACCAAGTTTGCTTCTCGAAAGATATGAGTGATGTGGATTCTGTTAAATTTGGTGAGGATCTCATGTGTCTCATCAATTAGATTTGCAATCATCCATGATGGATGTGAGTTGCCTATGATGCACTTTATAATGTTATTCAAGTACCCTTCGAGCCATAAATTGGTAACACCAATTTCAAAAGCCATTTTTACAACATTACATGATGCATTCACTTCTACAAAATGATTACTTTGGAATCCCAGTGGGAGAGAAAAAGCCGCAAACTATCTCCATTTTCATTCCTCCACTACCCAAGGAGCTAGGGTTGCCCTTGTAGGCTCTGTCGAAGTTGGCTTTGTGCTAGTCCTCAGGGGGGAGAAGCCACTTGGCTTCCTATCTTTTCCTCAATTTGTCTTTTACCTTCTCCATTTTCCAGCCTCCTGTCTCAAATTCTCCCCCCTTCCTCATAGAAAATTTTTCCTTTATGTTACTGAAAATCTTCCTCCTAACAACTAAAGCTAGTTCCTCCCTATCTTTGAAAATCTAATTGTTTCTCTCCTTCCATATGCTCCAACAAAAATGGGGTAGGATCCAGGAGCTAATTTCCTACAAGACAGTCCCATTGAACAAGCCATGCCATTGACAGAAAAAGCCCAAAAGGTTAGAAGGAATGCACCAGCTGTGGCCTAAGTCCTAGGTGAGGATGCCCAAAACTATCCTAGAGAAATAATAGTGGATGAATATATGGTTTCCTATCTCTGACTCTTCTTTACACAAAACACATCTGTTGGGCAAGATATGACCTCTTTTGACAAGATTTTCCTAGGTTAGAGTTTTTTCCTGAAGATCCAACCAAAAAAACATGTTGACTTTTGGTGTGAGGCTAAGGATCCAAGCCCTCGATCAAAGGGGAGTCTCTTTTGACCTCCATAAAGTAGAGTACCCAGAGGCAACCGAATAGAGCCCATTGGAATTATTCCTCTAAACTAGTTCATCCTTATTATTGCTAAGGGACAAGGAATTAAGCATGATCATGATTGGTTTGAGGTCATCTGAGATAATAGAAAGGTCCCTCCAACCCTGTTCGGTCTTGTAATTGTTGACTTTGTGCCCATAAAGGTAGATGAAATCATTAGCCTAAACCCATAGCTAGGGTTGTTCATAAGGGGGCCTTGAGAAAGCCAACTGTTAGACCAAAATAGAATGTCCTCCCCATTACCCAGCGTCAAAGAGACTTTTGAGTTAGTCAAGTCCCTGGCTTTTAGGAAACCATTCCAAATAGCAGAACCTCTTGGGATATCCTCACTGAAGAGGGTGTACTAAATATAGGGCCTCTTTATATACTTATTTACTACAATGTATCTCCATTCCCCCATGCTACTAAAGATGTGCCAAATTTATTTTGCCAGGAGGGCCTTGTTGAGGTGAATGAGCTTCCTGATTCCTAAACCTCCATTCTTCTTGGGAAGGAAAACTTTGTCCCATACAACAAGGGGGTACCTTTTATTCCTTTCAGCTCCCATCCATAAAACATCTCTCTAGATTTCTCCATCCTCTCAACATATTTCACCAGTATGGTAAAAAGGTTGAGAGCATATATCGAAAACTTTTGAAGGATGGATTTAACTAGTTGACATTTTCTAGCTTGGCTAAGAATGGCTCCTTTCCAACCTACCAGTTTCTTACTGAACCTTTCCATGGTGCCATTCCAAAAGGAATCTGAAGGGGTCATTCCCAAGGGGAGACCAAGGTAGGTAGAAGGAAGCTTCCCCACCTGACATCCCAGGATTTTGGAGATTATCTTCTATCTATCCTCCAGAGTATTGATAAAGAAAATAGACCTTTTGTCCCAATTGATGAGCTTCCTTGACCCTCTATAATAGTTACCCAAGGTGTCTTTCATAGCCTTTGCATCCTTGACCAAGCCCTCTCCACCCATAATAGTGTCATCAACAAATTGCTGATGCGTAAAGGGGGTGCATTTGGAAGAAGGTTTAAAACCTTTGATCCTCCCTTCTTTCTTTTTCTTCTCCATGAGTCTGCCAATGCATTCTGCAAGGATAATAAAGAGAATAGGTGATAGAGGATCCCCCTAATGTAGGCCTCTAGTAGGTTTGAAGAAATTAGAGGGGGATCCATTAACTAAAATAGCTAGAGAGGGAGTGGTGACCGGTTGGGAGATTAGCTTACACGATTTGACATCAAAGCCAAAAGTCTTCAACACCAAATACAAAAAAGACCAATCTACCCAATCGTAAGCTTTAGAAATGTCTAGTTTGAGTAACATCCCTTCTCTCTTTCCAAATTCCATAGAATTAATCACTTCATGCACCATAATAATCGAATCTAAAATCTTTCTGCCCAAAACAAAACCAGATTGTTGTTGAGAAATAATCAGGGGGAGAAGCTTGAGTAGCCTCGAAGTGAGCACCTTCAAGATGATTTTATAAAAGGAGTTGCATAAACTGATGGGTCTGAACTTATACAAAGTGTCATCTCCTAGCACTTTGGGAATAAGAACTAAGAATGTAGAGGAATTCAATTTGTTAGTCTACAAGTCTTTCCCTTTTTAAAATTGTAAAAATCTTGGGAAAAATTGTTTACTAATAGTTTTTGGTGACTCCACTAGGGAATCTTAAAGATAGAGTTTTCTTTTCTTTGAGGTTTCTAATAGATTACGTGGTTTTGGGAAATGGTACTTCCTAACCACAATCAATTTCCTATTCTACAACCAAACCTAGGATTTCAAGATACACAAGAAGATATTGTTTTTGACCTTAATGCTTGTTCCTGTGTTAACTGAGTCAGTAATGAACAATATCTCCAAGTATAATTGGTACTAGAAAGAGAGGAATAAATAGCTGAGAGAATTAGGGGGATTTCAGTAGTGCAAGAAAGAGTCATGGTAGAAAGGGTTTCCCATGCAAACAATTGATTAAATCAAATTAGAACTTTCACCCTAGCTGCAAAAAGATATAAACAAGCTAATAGATTTTTAGGTCTAGTGGATGAGGATTTCAAAGCTTTAGTTAGAATTGACTTCAAGCCTGACCTTTCTTTGAAAAGGAAAAAAGCTAAAACAATCAACAGACTATCATATCCTAATAAAAGTGGTAGTCCTTTTCTTTCTATGCAATCCCTAATTGTCCCTAGAACCCTGATCCCTTCTACTATTGCAATCATACCTATCAGGTTTAGATTACTAGGGATGGCTCAAAATCAACCCTAGGGTGTTGTAATAGGACCTCTACAACTTGTAGGAAATTTGGGTAGATTACCTAAAGGGGAAAAAGAAATCCTCCCTAAATTTAGTAGAGATGGGAAAAGATAACCTGAAGAATATTTAAATGCTTTTAATAGAGCATGTGGAGTTTTGGCTATAGTGATAGAGGATGTTATTGTAAGATTGTTCATTTAGACCTTAATAGACTCATCAACTAATTGGTTTCACCATGTGCCAAATGCATCAATCACCTCTTGGGATACTATGAAAAATTCTTTTGAGGCTAGATTCAAAGTGGCAGAGGATGAAAATTCTTTTCTCCTATAATTAAGCCAGATGAAAAAGGAAATACATGTACCCATGCATGAATTTGTAGCTAGATTCAATAAAGCTTTACATCAAATACCTATAGCTAGCATGCCTAATGATGAGAATTAGAAAGGTTTCTTTTTAAATGAAATATCCCCAGACATCACTTTTCCCATCAAAAGAGCTAACCCTCCCATGCTTTTAGCATCTCAAACTCTTGCTATAGAGTTAGAAGATGATCTTATTATATCTAGAAAGTGGAATAAGGATGTGTAAATACCAAATTATCAACCCTTAACATCATCATCTTCTAATGATGTGCTTGTTCAAAAGCTAGTTAATGACCTTTTTGGCAGTTAAAAAGTAGCCCAAAGCCTCATTTCCTTATCAAGACATTCCAAGGAAATATCCTAATTATAATACTCCTTCCCAAGGGAAACAATTTACCTTGCCTCCTAGCCAGCAAAGATTGCAAATTGAACCTCCTCCCAACAAGACTAGCGCGTGTGTTTTTCACCTCACCAATGATCATGAGGGAGCCACATGTCTTAAAAATGTGAAACATGAGCAGCTTGAACTTGAGAAAGCATTTACGATGAATGTGATAGTAGAAGAAGAGCCTTCTAAAGGACCTAGCAACTCTATAAATTACTACCTTGAATATGAATCTGATTCTAATAGAGGCAGTGACATTCTTTTAACTTTGGAAGAAGCTTCATGTTTAGTACTAACTAGGGGGAAGAGAGAGACAAAATTTGATTCTCAATCCAAAAACACTACAAGCTCTGCTCAAGTAAAAGATTTCAAAACTAGAGGGGAAGGTGAAAGTAAGTCATCACATACGCAAGATCCTTGTAATGCCCAAAATATATAGGCAAAACACACAACAATTTTTTTTATTTTTTTAAAAGAATTAAATAAGATAATAAGGTTGACAAAGGTTCAGATGATTAACTATAAAGGAACTAATTGTTCAAGTAGTTTGAAATTTAGGTAACCAAAGGTACTAGAAGATAGAAACAAGTTCACATTGATATAGAGAGAGGTGACAACTCAATTTGAAACATAACATAGAAAAGATAGTTCGGATCAACTTAATGTTTCTTAGTAAATCAATTTATTTAATTTAAATGACTAATTCATTTAATATTAAGAGACTTTGAAAACTCTAGAAGGTCAATTAAATTTAACTATTCAACCATGCTAACTATGTTTTAAAACTTTAATCCAACATCTAGACTAACCTTAGATATACACATACAATAGAGACAACTTTGTTATCAATTATACTATCTATATTTTAATTTATAATTTCCTCCAACATAACAATATTATTTATTTAATTGATTGTTTAGCATTAAAATTGATGACTAGAATAAATTCAAAAAATCTATAATTTAATATAACCTTTATTCGAACTATCATTTATTTAAGTCCATATTAAAATCAATCTACAAAGCTCAAAATAATATAAAACTAATAATAAAATGTTAAAATTGTTTTAAATTAAAATATTCTAATTTCAAGTTAAAAAATTTTAAATTAAAACTAATTTAATATTCTAACATCTAAACACTATTTAATATTAACATCTTTACTAACCATAAAATAAAAATTAGCTTTCTTCCTAATGTTATCAAAGACTACTAATCTAACCAAAGATTTAATGTCATTCTTGATTTAAAATATTATCAATATAAAACTAACTATACATCTTTACTAACCTAGATTACATTCTATTAAACTGTGCCTATGCAACAAAATTAATACTAAACAAACTACACTAAAAAATAAATATAATACTAACCTAACAATATAATCTACTAACTAAACAATAACTAACATACAAACTAAACTAGCCTAGACCCACCTACTAACCAAGTACTTGGCTTCCCCTTCCATATTACTCATGCTGCCCTATGGTCTTTCACACTAACCAAGGTCTATCAGCACAGACCTGCACTCTCCTTTCCCTTGCATGAGTGAAGCTCATGCATTAAACCAAGTGCATGGGAGGAAGTAGAATAAGGTATAGTTTAGAGTTTTAAAGGTTATACTCTATTAAACATCTTCCCATGCTCCCCTCATTCAACACGACCACTATACTTTGCTGCAGTCGGTTGGGAATTGCCACGCCTGGCATTGTAATGGAAGGTAGACAATAAGGTAAGAATGGGGGGGGAAAAAGGAGTTAGTAAGTAATATTTAAGGGTTTTTCTTTTTTTTTTAACATATAAACTTCTTTTGACATGACCAGCTCATTAGTGAGGGTACTCTCATAGGTGGTAGGTGAATGGGTCCAAATCATGCACCAGGGATTAGGATAGGTAAAAGGAATAAGGTTTTAGGTGGGGGTTTAGGAGATGGTAAGGGTAGTAATGACATAAAGTTTATTAGGTGGATTTGATAGGAAGTGTTAACAAGAATGTATATTGCCACCCAAAAAAAATCATAATTTAATGTATATTTGTATCAACAAAATGTGTAAAAGATTTTCTTTGTTTTTTTTTTTTTTTGTTGAAGGGCATCAAGCAAGAATATGCTCTGTTGTCTTTGGGTCAAATTTTTGCAACTCCCATACAAACTACAAAGAGCAAATTTGCTCCTGGGGGTTTTTTATTTTTTTTTGTTGTAAAAATTTTCTCATTAAGCTATATTGTTTGGTTGTTATGAAATTAGTGATCTCTATCCTTGTGATCACATTGATTCCTTCTTAACAAGTATACTAATACAAGGGTGTGTATAAGGTTATAATTTTTTTTTTTCTTTCCTCCTATAATTTTATATTTTATTAATCAATATGTAACAAGGTATATGTTCCTTTTATTCAGAATTCAAGGTGATGCACAATTCTTAATCAAATTTGATTTTGTCAATTGTGAAATTTAACAAGGAGAGAGTTAACTTTCTTATCCACAATGTAGGATTTTCATTTCCTCTTAATACTTAAACATCAAATTGGGAACTTCAACATATCAAATTTCTTTTCATTAACATAATTAAAAACTTGAAAATTCATATTTCGAAGACATTATCTATTAATCTATTTTCTCACATATATATACATAATTTGAAATCACATAAGAACAATGCAAGGAGGTTTTCATAATCTTTTCATTATCTATTATTCATCCTGGTTCAAGGCTCCATCGAGAAAGAGCCAGTAAGGAAACCCAACATCTTTGCCAAATACATCAAAATTTAAAATACAATTTTACATAATGTTACAATTCAATTGGATTCTCTTCTAGGGATTTCACAAGAGATCTTTACCAAAGTCTTCAATGCATCAAGGGAATCATGCGAGAGACAAGAACCAACATGGAGGTAAAACAACACAATAAGATGAACAATTCAAGCATGCATTCCCGACGTGGGTTTTGCACAATAGGTTCAACAATGAACCAAAATAGGGGGTAGGTGGATTTTCTCAATAGGAGATGTCAATCACCATACCATAACACAGCTTTTTCGGGGCTAAAATTCAAGAGCTCATGTTCTTCTATAATACCCTTTTGGGGCCAATATAACAAGGGTGTTCATTCCTTCCCTTCTTCAAGAATTCAATATTTCATACAAGGTATGGGATGACAAGTAGGAGCCCATACACCCTACCCTTTTTCCCTCCTCTCACCATGAGAGGAGACTCTACACTATTGAGGTCCAACTAAGGCCCTTCCTCCATACATGGCCACTTCTTCCCTATCCAAGGGTGAGTGATGCCAAAACAATCCCCAGGAAATCCTCTCAAAACACAAAACATCAAAGCAAGCATGAGGATAACATCAAAAGAAAAACAAGTTAAGATCCCTCCAAATCAACCCCAACACACAAGAAAGCAATACAAAAAAACAACACAATGCCTTATGCATGATTCAAGCAAGATTCAAGCATGAAAAAATGAAGAATACAATTCAAAGAAGTGAAGAACTTCTACCTTCACCAAAAGAGTTATGGAAAAAATGGTGGGTTGAGAAGAGCTTTTCCTTTTCTTCCTTCAATCTTCAAACTTTCTCCAAAACTAGAGATTGGGTAACAACCCCAAAACTACTCCAAAATGTCTCTAAGTATGATCCTTAACTCAACTAGACTTCAAGAAAACCCAAGGTGGAGTTTGAGTCACCAACACATGGAGGAGACAATCGATTTTCGCAATCATCCAAAAGTAGGGTTTTTGAGTGACCCTAAAAGTCAACCAAAGAGACTAAGGGGTTGAAAAGTGCTCCCCACCCACATCCTTACCCCTAGGGTACTAAAATTTAATATTTTTAAGCCTTCAAGACTTAATAGGAACACATAAAAGCTAGAAATTTTTTAAGACCAATTAACAACCTTCCAAAGAAGACAATGCAAGATAGCAAAAAATAATGAATGGTTTAGTTCTATCTTTCCATTGGGTTCTCCCGGCTAAATTGCCTACACACTCATTGCATACATCAGTAGATCAAGAAATCACATGTATTATGTAAATTAAGTATCAAAAAAATTGTATAAATTAAAGCATCCATTTTTCTAATAATCAATTGTTTATCTAATTCTACCCATATTTCTGACCATTAGGATTGCATAATCAAAATGTTAGTTTTGCATTCATTTACTTCATCATTATACATGTTCATAAAGCATTAAATGACAAAATCAAATAACTGAAGTAAAGCATCACACATCATAAAATAGCATAATAATGTTCAGTTTAACAAATAATGTTCTGACATATCGAGTCATGAGTATCAAAATAATAATGTATCATTGATGCTAGGATGGGTCGGGGTGAGGCCTCACAATTCTATTACTTAAATTCTAAAAAGGTCTAATCCTAACTCTACATTTGATATAGTTGAGTCTTGTAAAGCATCTAGAATTCAAATATCTCCTATTGAGTATTTGAGAATGAATATTGGGGAACTCAATAAGTTAATTGAATATGTCCATCAATCTTCACCCGATATATTTGCTAAATAGAAAAATAAAGTCTCTATTAGTGAAGAAGTATCTGCTAAGTATACAAACAAAGGTCCCTGTCAATGAAGAAACCAAAACTCAAAAGCTAAACTAGCGTAAAGACATGATACAACCTAATAAAGTCAGCTTAGAGTTACCTTACCATGGAAGACTTGACCCCTTTTATGTATCTCTCTTTCTTCATGGCTTTAAATTAAGTAATTGTATTATAGACTCAGGTGCATCTGATAATATAATGCTAGCTATAGTGGAAAAAGCCCTTGATCTCCCTCTCACTAAGAATTTTGGAAAATTCTATTCAATAGATTCCAATAAGGTACCCTTAATAGGCCAAATCAAAGATAACCAAGTTGCTTTAGCAACCTTCCTAGAGAAGAGGATAAAGCTTACTATCCTAATAGCTGACATTCCTACCAACCATGGTATGCTCCTTAGTTGAACTTTCTATTGGAACTTGGTAGGAGAAGTTAAAATGGATAGGTCCCAAATTTTCATACCCATAGGGAAAGAGAAAGTAACCCTGCTTCCTGAAACAAAGTCTAAATATATAGTTTTTCCATCTGATGACCCAAAATCTCAAATCTTTTATTAAGAATTTGATCTTTCTAATTACTTGATTATGTCTAAAAGTGAAGAAGCAAGTATGTAGCCAGAAGATGTAGATTCACCATAGATGTTGGAGTTTGATGGAAGCTACTACTCAATTGGGTCTGACACTGATGTTGTATTGGTATCCCCTATAGGTCAAACTTTTCCCTCTTCTTTCAAGTTAGCTTTTGAAAATATGAATAATATGGCAAAGTATGAAGCTTTACTCTTGGGACTGAAAGAGGCAACAAAGAAGAATATTAGGTTGCAAAAGGTGAAAGGTGATGTGGAATTGATAGTAAATTAGGTTAGGAATCTATTTTCAGTAAAAAAATGAAAGATTGAAGCACTATACAAACTAGGTATGGGATAAAATTGAAGATTTCAAATCTTTATCAAAAGAATTTATTCCTAGAGAGCTAAATACCAAAGTAGAATCCTTGGCAATATTGGCTTACTTGCTGATCCCTAACCCTAATTATATAACTGATAAGTATTCTATAGAGATCATACATAGACCGACTATCCCAGATAGCAACACCTCATGCCAACAGAGTTCTGATGGGATTTGGTGCACTAATGCTGGTATGATCGCACCCAACACCAAACTCTCACACACTCACATTACCACATGCATCATAGTGCAACCTTATCTAGGACACACCTTATCAAGCACTCAAATTGCACCTTATTAAGCACCCAAAATGCACAGGAGAGTAAAAAGCACTTGAACACTAAGAACGTAGCTTATCCAGCACTTAGAAATTCTCTCCACACAACTCCTCCCAATAAAGCTATGTGGATAATTTGAAGAACGGAGATGCGGGTCAAAGGGTATGGCCCTCAAAAGTTCTTAGATCAATTTCCCCCAATCTTATAAGATTTTATTTTTTTCATCACAAGAATCAACTATTAAATCAACCATTTCATCCTTATGAAGATTACTTTTTTTGGGACACAAATTTTACGTCACCTTTAGTGCCTAGAATGCAACTTATCTACCACTAAGAACACACCTTATCGAGCACTCAGAATGAACATAAGATGGGGTGCGAGAGGAGAAGGGGATGGGTGATTGAAAATGGGCTTTCAGGAGTACGAGAGCAGTCCAAATGTAACAATGGCACAGCTCGATGCTCAGAAAAGTAAAAGAATGGTGCAACACCGAGACTTCCTAGGAGATCACCAATCGTAGTACTACTCCAACCCAAGCGCACTTAACTAAGAATTTTTGATGGGATCCAGTGCACTAATGCTGGTATGATCCCACCCAACACTAAATTCTCACACCCTCGTGTTACCCCATGCATCATGGTGCAACCTTATCTAGGATGCACCTTATCGAGCACTTAGAGTGCACTTTATCAAGAACCCAAAATGCACGAGAGAGTAAAAACCACTCTGACACTAAGAACGCACCTTATCTGGCACTCAAAATTTCTCTCTAGACAACTCCTCCCAATGAATCCAAGTGCATAATTTGAAGAAGAATGGAGATGCGAGTCAAAGGTTGTGGCCCTCAGAAGTTCTTGGATCAATTTCCCCCAATCTTATAAGCTTTTATTTTTGTCATCACAAGAATCAACTATTACATTGACCATTTCATCCTTATGGAGATTACTTTGTCTAGGAACACAAATTTTACATCACCTTTAGTGCTTAGAATGCACCTTATCTAGCACTAAGAATGCACCTTATCGAGTACTCAGAATGAACATGAGTCAGGGTGCAGGAGGAGAAGGGGATGGGCGATTGAAAATGGGCTTTTAGGAGTGCAAGAGCAATCCAAATGTAACAATGGCATAGCCTAATGCTCAAAAAAGTAAAAGAAGGGTGCAATACTAGGACTTCTCGGGAGGTCACCCATCCCAATACTACTCCGGCCCAAGCACGCTTAACTGTGAAGTTCTGATGGGATCGGATGCACTAACACTAGTATGATCACACCCAACACAAACCTCTCACACCCCCATGTTACCCCATGATGAGAGCCAATTATAACCTATTTAATGCTCCATTTTAATCTATCTTACGCACTTTCCTACATACTTCTATATTCCATTTGTATCCCATTTCATTCTATTTTACCATTATAATGTTCCATATAGTTTAATATAATTAAGTAGTATTTAATATTGTTTTGAGACTAAAATATAGAAAATTCAATATTGATTATGTTTTACTAATCTATGCTACTACAACATGTTGATTCATTGTTGTAGATCTTCCTATTAGTTAACAACCTCTTGTCGCCTGTCAGTTGGGACTGCAACTTCCTATCACCTTCTTCACCTTCTATGGAGGAATCTTATTGGTATTTATTTGAAGTATTTTCTATTCCATCAATATTGACTGAGGAATATGTTGAAGAAAATATAATGATATTATTAGAATTTTGCAAGAAATCACAATTCAAACATTTTCTACAGTCAATATTGCGTGGCAGTTTTTGAGAAAATGAAGATGAATCTGAAAAATTCAGGATATAGATTTTGTCTAGAATAGAGCCAATTCGGTTCTCACGCGGAAAAATCTTCAGAAAGTGAATGAAAAAGGAGTTATGGGTGGTTTTCTAATAGCCAATATTTCAAATTTACCATTTCGGCCAGATTTTCATATTGTTTATTTGTTATATTATTAGAAAATTAGTTTGCAAATAATTAGTATATTGTTAAGAAATTAGTTTATTTTGTTATAGAAAGAGTGGTCATATATTTAACACTCTTTATTAAAAATAAAATAATAAGTTTCAGCCATAAAGACTGAACTTCCATGATAAAAATGAAATTGTTTGTTTTATTTGTAAAAGGCTATATAAGCCATCACATATTCAAGAGAGGAGGAGAAGAATGTATGAATCATAATATCAGAAATATATTATTGTGCTGAGCTGATTTAATAGTTCTTTGAGCATTTTCTTCAATCAGTTTGTTGGGAGGAAGGGCGCCCACTCTCCAACAGCTGATAGATTGTAAATAATTTATTCTAGTGTGTTTGGCATTTGTTTATTATGCTTTATATTGTTATGTTTGATAGTTTGATAATTTTTGTTAGTTAATATCATATTTCTATATTCAATGAGTGTTAATAATCTATTTTTATTTCAATGCTACAAATCTAGTTGATATGGGTTTCAGATTTGATTTCTATTATAATTTGTCTTAATTTATGTACTGTAGTTCTTGTCGCATTCCTGTATTGTAGTTTATGTAGAATTTTCATCACAGAATTAGAAGAGAAATAATTGTGCATTAAGAAATTATGCTATCAGATTAACCATCCATATCTTATGCATGTTTATGGTTTGTAGATTAGTTTGGTTTGTATTTGAGAGTTTTGTTTTTAGATTATTAGATCTATTGAAACTATTATTGCTAGAAAATTATAGTTCCTGTCGCCAGAATTACTTTAGTTTGTTGCAAATTTATTCTTGTGTGTTCTAGATGCACTCATAATCCCCAATATCATAGGCAACATCCCTTGATAGTATATTGCTCGGACACCTTTCACAAGCTTACGCTCTCAAATTGACACGAATAGACCAAGCTAAATTTCATCATAAATTGTTAATTATTTCCTAATTATTTGTCCCAGTGTTGGCCTATCATTTTGGCACCATTGCCAGAGAAAGGTGTCAAAGGCATGTTAGCTTGATGAGTTGAGTTAGGAACAATGCGTGAGGATGAAAGCTTTTGCAATTGCTAGCCTTGCTTAAGTAATTAATCTTAATTTGCATTGCTTAAATCACATAGATGCTTTGTTTTAGAGTTTACAAGTTAGGCTTAGAAGTCAATTTCAATTTAACATTATCACTAGTTGTTGTGAGTTATTGTTGGTAACAAAAAGAAGCTATTTTGAAGAAAAAATGTTAAAATTGATGCATTTTCAAGGTTGTTCAAGTACATCAATTTTAGGTGCAAAATGTTTTAAAAATGCAAAATTTGAAGGGAAAGCAAGGAGCACCTTGGTTTCTGCCCCCAGACCCATGCCTTCAAATTTAAAAGCAAAAGAAGAAATTGGTGGGGAAATCACATTGACCAAAGGTGAGATTTTAAAACCCTCTCTACCTAATGAATGCAACTTAAATGTTCTCAATCTTCCATTACCATAGGTATGTACAAATGGTATCTTTATATATGACCAAGAAAATATCATTGATGAATTCTTAGAATAATGTGATTTTGATGATGAAGATCTAACCACTTGGTGTTCTAACTGCTATAGGAAAGATGCCCAATGTATATGCTCAAACAATCATGAGAACATGTTGAATGAGGTACAAGCTATTTCTGATCCTTACCATGATAAGGGTGGAAGTGACCAAGAATTCCTTATAATGGACGAACAATCTCAAGCACCAACCCAAGAAGATCAAGGTATGCATTATGTTGGTAACATGTATTGTCACTCTAATTCATTACAAATTCAACATATTTCTTCAAAATGTACTTCTCCACCTAGCATGCACAATGAATGTAATCATGCATACTCACAACAACCTGTATATCCCTCTTTTATTCCACCATATCCATCATTACCATCTACATTTCAACCATCCTTCTTATTCCCATCTACCTTATCTCCTTCACACTTCTTACCATATTCATTATATCATTCATATCATATTCTACCTACTCCACGATATCTACCAAATGAAACTATATTGCCTCATACAAGACTTCATAATAAAGTGATTAATAAACTTTCATGGATCCCTTTACCATATAATGATGTGCTTGAAATTGATAAATCAACATTGGAATATATCGATGGACTTAAGGAATGGGAATTTGTTTTAATTAAATTAGAAGAACAATATTATTATTTATTGAAATATAATCAACTTTGTTCTTCTTTTCTACTTAGTGAATTCCAAATACCTACAAATGAGCCCATACTTCAAATTGCATCATTTTTAATTAATGGACTCATGAGTAGGTGTGTTAATATCAATCATGCACTAAGTAATATTAAACCATATGTATTCCATATTCCACAAATGTGTTGCCAGATCCTCCAAGATCTACATTCTATTACTTTTGTACTTACACATAGTGATATTTGGAGGCCTATGATTAAATTGTGCATTCCATATATACTTGTTGATCTCGGACCAATAATTGATTAAGAATTATCATAAGAGATTTTATGCATTAATGGCCAAAATATTAAAACCTCGATGATTGTTAATCCTCATTGTTGATACTTCCCATTGTCCCAAGAAGACCAAACAAACTATGGATGATTCATTTATTTAACAAGGATCAAAGTATTAATATCCATATTTTCTTTATTCTTCATTCTTGTATCTTATAATGATCATTCATTGATTATACATGCTAATTTCTTGATTCCTTGGATGAGGTGACTTCTCTCCGCTTTTATAACCTACAGTTCATTTGGGAATCCATCCATTGAATTATTGAAATATTTGATTTATCTATCATTCAATAAGGCTCACAAAATTCTAAAGATGTGTTACCTCTTCGGGTTACCTAATTTCTTTGGTTATCCTAATGATTTCATGACCTTGTAGCATGAAGTTAAGTTGGGGGGAATCCCTCGAATCTTGTGGTACTTGGATGATTCCAAATCAAGCTTCATTGATTTTTTTTTTGGTTCTTTTAGAAAACCTCGACATGTGATGTCTCCACAATTCAAGGTATGTGCTCTAGTGTTAAATTTGCATTGTTATTATATGAACACAAGATTTTATTTTTATTTATCCATTCTATCAAGTATCTATTCATAGTAATAACTCTATCTATCATTTGTAAAACTAAATAACCTACTTAATGATAGAGTTTTTGAATGGATGATATTTATTTACTATACTTGATATGCTTGGTCTAGAGAATGTGGTTACAGGTCTCTTGTTGTGGTGTGATAATCTTAGAATCAATACCAGTTGATGATGCTTCTCTACACAAGCATTGCATAACACACTATGTTGGCTTTGTTCACGTCGTGTGGACTTGCTAGCTATTCGGTGCATGTATGTTTCACTTGTGGTTCACTATTCAAGATCACAAGAAGATTATGGCATAAAGTGTTTACCACATTGAGATGAGATTTATTTTCTTTTGTGATTTATCACATGGAGGAAAGTATGAAACATGGTCTATGAGGTTCATGATTATTCAACAACACATCTTACAATACTTTGAATACAATGCCAGCTACTACACTCCTTCCTCGAGTTGTGTCTCTCTTGAGTTCTATGGATAGATTGGTGACTACTATTGGTTTTCACTCCATACTCATATATTTGGTAATGAAGGTGTGTTACTTGCAAAATTAAATTTTTCCTACCATGGATATTTCATAGGCTTCACAAGAATAGGGTTTAATATCTTCAAGAGATGTCTTCTTATTTAGTTAGCATAGAAAAATATGAGAATCATCATCCTTGTGAGTAATACTCTTACCCAAGTGTCCCAGTATGTTTTGAAGCTCTACAATCAGTTTTTAGATTCAGTGGTGAGAGATACATAGATCAAAAATGTTTCTAGTGCAGTGGTTTGTGGTTTCAGTTCTAATGATGTTATTCTTGGTGATCATTTCAAGTTCATCATGCGATCAAATTTCAACAGTGCCTTCTATGTGGTCATGGTCAAAAATCAAGATTTGGATGGTATAATTTTTCATCATCCATTTTAGGATTTTATTTCTTTGGTCATTCTATGTAGTTATTGAAAAATTGAAAAAAATCCAAAAAAAAAAGGGAAAAAAAGAAAAAAGAAAAGAAAAAAAATCCAACAATGAAAACCTTTGGGTGTTGTTGGCTAGTTAATATCTGAAAGCCAATTCTTGGAAGATGTTACCTGCAAAATAAATCCTTAATGGTGAAAACTATTTTTACAGTGCCATTAAGCGGTGAGTGATTGAAAACTAGCTTGCCGGCAGTCACTTGTCATGATCAAAATTTATTCAAAAAAAAGAAAAAAGAAAAAAGAAAAAAAGGAAAAAGGAAAAAAAAAGAAAAAAGAAGAAGAAGCAATAATTGGTGTTCTTGGTTTTTCTACTAATCATTCTTTTTAGGAACACTCATTGGTTTTAGTGTTTCTTTTCACCTCCTGTCACTCACTTCTAAAACTCTTCTCCTCTTCAACGTGATCTTCACATCTTTGATCACCCCTAGTACATGTTGCACGATCTGTTGAGGTGTTACAGTGGATTTTGGTACCTACTATATGATCTCTAGTGCTTCATTTGATAATGGTGGCCCCATAGATTTCCCTCTTTGTCCCATGTTCCATGATTGCTTCCAGTGGTCTTCTCTTTGCTACTTTCAATCAAATAGTGGTCTTCTGTGGTGTTACAATACAGTTTTGGATGTCTTTTTCTGTTCACTTTTAGTTGATTCATCATTTTTGATGGCGACAGTTGCTGAGTTACTCAACCTACCCACCTTGGTCTCTCTACCCATGCATGTTGGTAAAATAATCAATTTTATTTTTTTCCCTTATTTTATCTCTTAACTTTATTTGTATTGCTTATTATATTGATCACTATGCAACACACTTACATACCCTCTCCTTGTTTCCCATGGACGGTCAACCTTTAAGTTGGGGGAAGGAATGTCACCCTATTATCTTCCATGTTTCACCCTTACTAAACCCACTATATTATCCATTATATCCATCCTATAAGAACCTTTGCTTAATCTCTCATCTCTCCTATTTTGCCCATTTAAACTCCTCTTGTGCAAATTGAGATAAATTCTCCTATATTAAACCTTTTGAACCATGACGCTATAAAAAATGAAAAGGAATGAAAAAGAAAAGAGAAAAGAAAAATAATTAATGAGATATCCCTATTGAGGAAGAAAAATAACAAAGCTTGTCGTGTAAAGCAAAGAAAGGGATTTGTGTTTGTCTATGAGTTATCATGGTTCAGAGTGCAGAAAAAGTCTAAATCCATAAATTCAAGTGCCTTTAATTCAAACTAAAGGCCTTATGATCATAATGATTGCACGAGGACGTGTAATAAGCTAAGTTGGGTAGAATGATGAGAGCCAATTATAACCTATTTAATGCTCCATTTTAATCTATCTTATGCACTTTCCTACATACTTCTATATTCCATTTGTATCCCATTTCATTCCATTTTACCATTATAATGTTCCATATAGTTTAATATAATTAAGTAGTATTTAATATTGTTTTGAGACTAAAATATGGAAAATTCAATATTGATTATGTTTTACTAATCTTTACTACTGCAACATGTTGATTCGTTGTTGTAGATCTTCCTATTTGTTAACAACCTCCTATCACCTTCTTCACCTTCTATGGAGGAATCTTATTGGTATTTATTTGGAGTATTTTCTATTCCATCAATATTGACTAAGGAATATGTTGAAGAAAATATAATGATATTATTGGAATTTTGCAAGAAATCACAATTCAAACATTTTCTATAGTCAATATTGCATGGCAATTTTTGAGAAAACGAAGATGAATCCGAAAAATCCGAGATATGGGTTTTGTCCAGAATAGAGCCAATTCTGTACTCACGCTACAAAATCTTCAAAAAGTGAACAAAAAAGGAGTTATGAGTGGTTTTCTAAAAGCCAATATTTCAGATTTACCATTTCGTCCAGATTTTCATATTTTTTATTTGTTATATTATTAGAAAATTAGTTTGCAAATAATTAGTATATTGTTAAGAAATTAGTTTATTGTGTTATAGGAAGAGTGGTCATATATTTAACACTCTTTATTAAAAATAAAACAATAAGTTTTAGCCATAAAGACTGAACTTCCATGATAAAAAAGGAATTGTTTGTTTTATATGTAAAAGGCTATATAAGCCATCACATATTCAAGAGAGGAGGAGAAGAATGTATGAATCATAATATCATAAATATATTATTGTGCTAAGCTGATTTAAGAGTTCTTTGAGCATTTTCTTCAATTAGTTTGTTGGGAGGAAGGGCGCCCACTCTCCAGTAGTTGATAGACTGTAAATAATTTATTCTAGTATGTTTGGCATTTGTTTATTATGTTTTATATTGTTATGTTTGATAGTTTAATCATTTTTGTTAGTTAATATCATATTTCTATATTCAATGAGTGTTAATAATCTATTTTTATTTCAATGCTGCAAATCTAGTTGGTATGGATTTCAGATTTGATTTCTATTATAATTTATCTTAATTTATGTACTGTAGTTCCTGTCGCATTCCTGTATTGTAGTTTATGTAGAATTTTCATCACAGAATTAGAAGTGAAATAATTGTGCATTAAGAAATTATGTTATTAGATTAACCATCCATATATTATGCACATTTATGGTTTGTAGATTAGTTTGATTTGTATTTGAGAGTTTTGTTTTTAGATTATTAGATCTATTGAAACTGTTATTGCTAGAAAATTATAGTTCCTGCTGCTAGAAAGTGAAAGTTCTTGTCGCTATAATTACTTTAGTTTGCTGTAGATTTATTCTTGTGTGCTCTAGATGCACTCATAATCCCTCTTATCATAGGCAACATCCCTTGATAGTATATTGCTTGGACACCTTTCACAAGCTTATGCTCTCAGATTGACATGAATAGACCAAGCTGAATTTCATCATAAACTGTTAATTATTTCCTAATTATTTGCCCCAATGTTGGCCTATCACCCCATGCATCATGGTGCAACCTTATCTAGGATGCATCTTATCGAGCACTCGGAGCACACCTTATTGAAGAAGGGAGATGCGGGTCAGAGGTTGTGGCCCTCAAAAGTTCTTGGATCAATTTCCCTCAATCTTATAAGCTTTTATTTTCATCATCACAAGAATCAGATGTTACATCGACTGTTTCATCCTTATGGAGATTACTTGTCTAGGAACACAAATTTTAAGTCACCTTTAGTTCCTAGAACGCACCTTATCTAGCACTAAGAGCACGCCTTATCAAGTACTCAGAATGAATATGAGCCAGGGTGCAAGAGGAGAAGGTGATGGGCAATTGAAAGTGGGCTTTGAGGAGTGCTAGAGCGATCCAAATATAATAATGGCACAACCTGATGCTTAGAAAAGTAAAAGAAGGGTGCAACACTAGGACTTCTCGAGAGGTCACCCATCCCAATACTACTCCAGCCCAAGCGTGCTTAACTACGGAGTTCTAAAAGGGTTTGATGCACTAACGCTAGTATGATCACACCCTACATCAAACTCTCATACCCCCATGCTACCCCATGCATCATGGTGCAACCTTATCTAGGATGCACATTATTGAGCACTCGGAGCAAACATTATTGAGCACCCAGAATGCATGGGAGAGTAAAAACCACTCTGATGCTAAGAATGCACCTTATCCAGCACTCAAAATTTCTCTCCAAACAACTCCTCCCAATGAAGCCATGTGGATAATTGGAAGAAGAATGGAGATGCAGGTCAAAGGTTGTGGCCCTCAGAAGTTCTTGGATCAATTTCCCCCAATCTTATAAGCTTTTATTTTTTTCATCACAGGAATTAGCTGTTACATCGACCATTTCATCCTTATGGAGAATACTTTTCCTGGGAACACAAATTTTACATCACCTTTAGTGCCTACAATGCACCTTATCTAGCACTAAGAACGCACCTTATCGAGCACTCAGAATGAATGTGAGCCAGGGTGTGGGAGGAGAAGGGGATGGGCAATTGAAAGTGGGCTTTGAGGAGTGCAAGAGTGGTCCAAATGTAATAATGGCACAGCCAAATGCTCAGAAAAGTAAAAGAAGAGTGCAACATCAGGACTTCCCAGGAGGTCACCCATCCCAGTACTACTCCGACCCAAGCGCACTTGACTGCGAAGTTCTGATGGGATTCGGTGCACTAATATTGTATGATCGCACCCAGCACAAAACTCTCACACGCCCATGTTACCCCATGCATCATGGTGCAACCTTATCTAGGATGCACCTTAGCAAGCACTCAGAGTGCACCTTATTGAACACCCAGAATGTACATGAGAGTAAAAACCACTTTGATGCTAAAAGCACACCTTATCTAGCACTTGGAATTTCTTTCTAGAAAACTCCTCCCAATGAAGCCACATGGATAATTAGATGAAGAATGGAGATACGGGTCAAAGGTTGTGGCCCTTGAAAGTTCTTGGATCAATTCCCCCCAATCTTATAAGCTTTTATTTTCGTCATCACAAGAATTAGCTATTACATCGACCATTTCATCCTTATAGAGATTACTTTATTTGGGAAAGAAAATTTTACATCACCTTTAGTGCCTAGAATGCACCTTATCTAGCACTAAGAATGCACCTTATTGAGCACTCAAAATGAACATGAGCCAAGATGCGAGAGGAGAAGGCAATGGGTGATTGAAGGTGAGCTTTGAGGAGTGCAAGAGCGGTCCAAATGTAACAATGGCATAACTCGATGCTCAGAAAAGTAAAAGAAGGGAGCAACACTGGGACTTCCCAGGAGGTCACCCATCCCAGTACTTCTCCAGCCCAAGCGCGCTTAACTACAGAGTTCTGATGGGATCCGGTGCACTAACACTGGTATGACCGCACAAAAAATTGAACTCTCACACCCTCGTGTTACCCCATGCATCATGGTACAACCTTATCTAGGATGCACATTATTGAGCACTCAGAGTGCACCTTATCGAGCACTTAGAATGCATAGGAGAGTAAAAACCACTCTGACTCTAAGATCACACCTTATTTGGCACTCAAAATTTCTCTCCAAAGAACTCCTCCCAATGAAGCCATGTGGATAATTGGAAGAAGAATGGAGATGCGGGTCAAAGGTTGTGGCCCTCAGAAGTTCTTAGATCAATTCCCCCCAATCTTATAAGCTTTTATTTCCATCAACACAAGAATCAGCTGTTACATCGACCATTTCATCCTTATGGAGATTACTTTGTCTGGGAACACAAATTTTATGTCACCTTTAGTGCCTAGAATGCACCTTATCTAGCACTAAGAATGCAACTTATCAAGCACTCAGAATGAACATGAGCCACAGTGTGGGAGGAGAAGGTGATGGGTGATTGAAAGTTGGCTTTGAGGAGCATAAGAGTGGTCCAAATGTAACAATGGCATAGCTCGATGCTCAAAAAAGTAAAAAAGGGTGCAACACTGAGACTTCCTAAGAGGTCACCCATCCTAGTACTACTTTGGCCCAAGCGTGCTTAACCGTAGAGTTCTAATGGGATCCGGTGCACTATTGCTGGTATGATCACATCCAACACCAAACTCTTACATCCCCATGTTGCCCCATGCATGCATCATGGTGCAACCTCATCTATGATGCACCTTGTCGAGCAAACAAAGTGCACCTTATCGAGCACCCAGAATACATAGGATAGTAAAAACCACTCTAACACTAAGAATGCACCTTATCCACCACTCAAAATTTCTCTCTAGACAACTCCTCCCAATGAAGCCATGTACATAATTGGAAGAAGAACGGAGATGCGGATCAAAGGTTGTGGCCCTCAAAAGTTCTCAAATCAATTCCCCCAAATCTTATAAGCTTTTATTTTCATCATCACAAGAATCAACTATTACATCGATCGTTTCATCCTTATGGAGATTTCTTTGTCTAGAAACACAAATTTTACATCACCTTTAGTGCCTAGAATGCACCTTATCTAGCACTAAGAATGCACCTTATCAAGCACTCAGAATGAACATGAGTTGAGGTGCAGGAAGAGAAGGGGATGGGCAATTCAAAGTGGGCTTTGAGGAGTGCGAGAGTGGTCCAAATGTCACAATGGCATAGCCTAATGGTCAAAAAAGTAAAAGAAGGTTGCAACACTTGGACTTCCTAAGAAGTCACCCATCCTAGTACTACTCGGACCTAAGCGCGCTTAACCACAAAGTTCTGATGGGATCCAATGGACTAACACTGGTATGATCGCACGCAACACCAAACTTTCATACCCTCATGTTACCCCATGCATGCAGCATGGTGCAACCTCATCTAGGACACACTTTATAAAGCACTCAGAGCACACCTTATCGAGCACCCAGAATGCATGGGAGAGTAAAAACCACTCCGACGCTAAGAATGTACCTTATCCAGCACTCAAAATTTCTCTCCAGACAACTCCTCCCAATGAAGCCACATGGAAAATTGGAAGAAGAATAGAGATCCGGGTCAAAGGTTGTGGCCCTTGGAAGTTCTCAGATCAATTCCCCCCAATCTTATAAGCTTTTATTTTCGTCATCACAAGAATCAACTGTTACAGTGACCATTTCATCCTTATGGAGATTACTTTTTCTGGGAACACAAATTTTACATCACCTTTAGTGCCTAGTATGCACCTTATCTAGCACTAAGAACGTGCCATATTGAGCACTTAGAATGCACACGAGCCAGGGTGCAGGAGGAGAATAGTATGGGCAATTGAAAGTGGGCTTTGAGGAGCATGAACTCGGTCCAAATGTAACAATGGCACAACCCAATGCTCAAAAAAAGTAAAAGAAGGGTGCACAGTGGGAATTCTTGGGAGGTCACTCATCCCAGTACTACTTCGGCACAAGCATGCTTAATTGCAGAGTTCTGATGGGATTCGATGCACTAACTCTAGTATGATCACATGCAACAACAAATTCTCACACCCTTGTATTACCCCATGCATGCACCATGGTGTAGCCTCATCTAGGACACACCTTATCGAGCACCTTGAATGCATGGGAGAGTAAAAACCACTCCAATGCTAAGAACGCACCTTATTCAACACTTGGAATTTCTCTCTAGAAAACTCCTCCCAATGAAGCCACGTGGATAATTTGAAGAAGAATGGAGATGAGGGTCAAATGTTGTGGCCCTCAAAAGTGTAAGGAAACTCAGGTGCAGAAATAGCTTCCTACACTAATCTCATAAGAAAAGTATGATGCAAATCCTATTAAAATCTTCTAGACTTATAGATTCAATATCATGTAAACAACAATATTGTAGCCAACCATGCATACAAAAAATAGACAAAGAAAGGAACACATAACACAAGGATTTTTTGATGGAGAAAAACCTTTTGGTAAAACAACCCCACCCCTTCAAAACCTGCACAATGTATTATCTTCAACACGAGGTTACAATACACTTGCAATGCAAGTTCAACATCAACAACAAAAGACTCCAATAGCTACTCGCAGTACCAAAAATACACCCTTTTCACATCACCACTATTGGGGTAGAATGTACAGTACTCAAATATCTTAGTTGCCACATGTCTTCACCTATCATTGAATCTTCCTAACATAGCTCTTACATGTCATAGGAATCCGTCATAGCCATTTTAGCCATGATCTCCTTACACACAATTCTGGATGTCGACACATGAACATTATTTGCAATAAATACATTTTACAAAACAAATAATAAGAATAGGAATTATACAAGGTTGAGACACCTTATTCCTAACATTCTCCCACTTATCAAACACCTTGTAAGAGAAATAGGAACATAGTAGGAACTAACCACTATAGGTCGAAAGGCCCATAGACTCCGAACACCATCTGAACTTCTCAGTGCCCACTAGTTTCATTAATGCATCTGTAACATTCTTCACAATATCTACCTTTTCCAAATTTACCTTTCCATCTTCCACCATATCTCTCACAAAGTAATATTGCACATCAATGTGCTTCATTTTGGCATAGAAAGTTGGATTCTTTGCAAGGCAAATAGCACTCTAACTATCACACCAAATAGTAATCTATTCTGCATCAACACCAACATCAAAACACAATCTCTTAAGCCAAATGGCTTCCTTACAAGCATGAGTAGCAGCCATGTACTCAGCTTCTATAGTGGACAAAGCAACCATAGGTTGTTGCTTGCTCATCCAACTAATGGCACCACCAAACATAGTGAACACATAAGCACTGGTGGATCTCCTACAGTCAATATCACTTGCCCAATCTAAATCCACAAACCCATGAATACAAATTGAATGCAAAGATCCAAAAGAGTTACCATGATAACATATGGAGTAGCCTGATGTACCCCTCAAGTATCTAAATACTCGCTTAACTGCATCCCAATGTATCCATCCAGGATTAACCATAAATCGACTCAGGACTCCCACTGCTTGGGCAATGTTTGGTCTAGTATAGACCATAGTATACATAAGACTACCAACTGCACTAGCATAAGGTACTCTACTCATGTCCTCCACCTCACTAGGATATTTTGGACAATCATCTATAGATAACTTTGTTCCCACAGGAATGGGAACACATAGTGGTCTACAATCTGCCATGTTGAACCTGTCCAACACAGACTTCACATACTTACTCTGACTCAACCAAAGTTTTCTGTTAGACTTGTCTCTACTAATTTCCATACCCAAGATGTACCTAGCTACCCCAAGATCTTTCATCTCAAACTATGCTGACAACTGACATCTAAAATCAGAAATCATACCCTTACCCTTCCCAAACAGCAACATATCATCAACATATAATCCAACAATAAGAAGGTGATCATTTTCAATTCTGAAATAAACACAATGATCTAATTTTGATCTTACAAGTCCAATTGACAACACAAAGGCATCAAACTTAAGGTACCAGATCCTAGGAGATTGCTTCAAACCATATAGAGATTTCTTTAATCTGCAAACTAAGGATTCTTTACCTTTAACAATGTAGTGCTCAAGCTGTGACATATAAATCTCTTCCTCCAAATCACCATGAAGGAAAGTTGTCTTCACATCCATCTATTCTATCTCTAAATCATATGATGTAGAAAGAGATAACAGAAATCTAATGGATGTCAACTTTGCAATAGGAGAGAATATTTCACCATAATCTATTCCCTCTACCTATGAACACCCCTTTGCAACCAATCTAGCTTTTTACCTTTCAACACTTCCACCTACACATAATTTCTTCTTGAACACCCATTTATAGCCAACAGATTTTCTCCCTTTAGGAAAATGTACAAGGTCCCATGTTTTGTTTTTCTCTAATGAAGCCATCTCATCATCCATAGCCTCAATCCAGGAACCTACATCTTCCATGCCCAAAGCCTCTTTCATAGATCTAGGCTCATTAGTGTTAGTAATCAAAGAAAAAGCACAACAGGAATCTAACATAGAATAACCAAACCTTTTTGGTTGCTTTCTTTCTCTCATGGATCTCCTCAAGGGCTGAGGTTGAGGTTGTTTTTCCTCTTCTTCTGAACTATCAGAGCTGCAAGAGCTCTCCTCATCATTAGACCCAACATGGTCTCTCTGTTCAGTCTTCTCAGGGGTAGGAGGCAACTGAACAACATCTTTTTCCTTTTATTTTTCATCTAGTTGTAGCACAATAGGAGAAGATGTTAGCTCTCTAAAAATAACATTTCTACTATACAACACCTTACTAGTCATAGGATCCCAAAGCTTGTATTCTTTCACACTAGCATTGTACCTGATGAAAATACATTTAACAGCTTTGTTTTCCAACTTAGATCTTTTCTCTAATGGAACATGTGCATAAGCTTCACAACAAAAAACATGAAGATGTCTAATTTAAGGCTTCTTACTAGACCAAACCTCCATGGGTATCTTACCAACAAGGGCTGATGTAGGAGATCTATTAACCAAATAGCAAGCAATGGCCACAGCTTTAGCCCAAAACCTTTGTTCTAAACCAGCTCCACTAAGCATACTCCTAGCCTTCTCCATTAGTGTCTTGTTCATTCTCTCTACAACTCCATTTTTTTGTGGGGTATACGGAGTTGTCTTATGCCTCTCGATACCTTGTTCTTTACAGAATTGTTCAAACTCTGCTGAGCAAAACTCACCACCATTGTCAGTTCTCACACACTTAATCTTCTTACTAGTCTGATTCTCTACAATGGCTTTAAATTCCTTGAATCGACTAAAGACTTGTGTCTTACTTTTAAGGAAATAAATCCATGTCCTTCTACTATAATCATCTATGAAAGATACAATAAATACAGACTTGGAGATTGAAGGAACTTTTACAGGACCAAATACATCAGAATGAATAAGATCCAAAACATCAGAAGATTTGTGAGAACTAGAGTAAAGCTGAACACAATTTTGTTTACCATATGCATAGTGTTCACAGAAGTCAAACTCAAGATTGCAATCATTTAGCCCCTCAACGAGATTTTTATTTTTTAGGGTTCTAAGACCCTTCTCACCAATGTGACCAAATCTCAAATGCCACAACATTGTCTTTTCTATAGGAAGCTTTCCTTCCAAAGTGTTTGCACCTTTAGGTACACTTGTTGCACTACCATCAGAACCACTAACCACAGTCTTCTTTACTGCTCATTCAGATGGTGGGGATGAAGTGATAGCTACTCTCTTCTTTGAAATAGAAGAACTATTACAGTGAGAAATGTGTGCATCAAGCTGAAAAAAAGTACCTCTCCTAGTACCCTTAGCAAGCACCATAGCTCCTCTCATCATCTTACATCCATCTTTAGAAAAAACAACTTGCACACCTACATCATTCAGCATACTTATAGATAATAGTTTTCATGCCAAACCTAGAATGTGCATAACTCCATTGATTCCCTTTACTCATGCATCAGGAAATTTGATAGTGACCCTTCCGCGTCCAACTATCTTTAGGTGAGAATCATCACCCAAGTACACCTTTCCACCATCGAAATCTTCATATCTTGAGAACCAATTTTGATGAGAGGTCATGTAAAAAGATGCACCCAATTCAACCAACCACACATCATCAGATGCATGGGCTGCCAAAGCTACGATGAATGCATCGCCATCTTCTTGAGATTTTTCAGAACTAGAATCTAAGGCTTTCTTCTTCTTCTTAGGCTCTTTACAATCTTTACGAAAGTGCCCAGTCTTATCATAGTTCCAACATTTTTCCTTGGACTTATTGGAAGTCTTTGACTTCCCACGGGATTTGGATCTACCCTTATTGTCAGACTTATTGTCATTTTTCTTTCCTCTTTCCATGGATCTCCCTTGAATAGCAAGGGCTTCTTTTTCTGAAACGGAAGCCTTTCTCCGCATCTCCTCTGATAGCAATGAAGACACCACATCATCCATTTTGAAAGTGACTAATGTTCTTCTGAGAGCCATCACAAGATGGTCCCATGAATCCGATAAAGAACTTAAAAGTGTGTAGCAACGATCCTCCTCCTCTAACTTGACACCAGCTGATGTCAACTGTGTAACCAGCAGAATAAATGCATTTAAATGATCCATTAAGGATCCACCTTCCTCCATTTGTAGAGAATACAACTTATTCCTCAGGAACAACTTGTTCACCAAAGATTTGGCCTGATACATGGCCCCAAGTCTCTCCCACAAACTATATGCAGTTTTCTCATCTAGAACATTTAGAAGGACTACATCGGTTAAATAGAGTCTTATGAGACCCTTAGCTTTATGATATTTGATATCCCAAACTGCTTGAGCTATAGCTGTTGGTCTTGTAGTGCTTGTAGTCACTTCCCATAGGTCACGATCTTCCAACATGTCTTCCATCTTGAGTTTCCACAACTAAAAATTAGTGCCATTAAATTTCTCCACCTCCATTCTTCCATATGATGAACTCGCCATCTCAATCTACAAATAAGATTTTGGATGCTCTGCACAAGACTCCCACTCAACTTGAGATTAGCTCAAAAAACCCTACCCAAAAACTAGGATCAAAAGTTGATCAGGCTCTGATACCACTTGTAAGGAAACTCAGGTATGGAAATAGCTTCCTATACTAATCTCATAAGAAAAGTATGATGCAAATCCTATTAAAATATTCTACACTTATAGATTCAATATCATGTAAACAACAATACTGCAGCCAACCATGCATACAAAAAATAGACAAACAAAGGAACACATAACACAAGGATTTGTCGGTGGGGAAAAACCTTTCGGTAAAACAACCCCACCCCTTCAGAACCTGCACAATGTATTATCTTTAACACGAGGTTACAATACACTTGCAATGCAAGTTCAACATCAACAAAAAAAGACTCCAGTAGCTACTCGCAGTACCAACAATACACCCTTTTCACATCACATCTCTTTGCAACCCTAAAAATGCTTATAACATGCACTTCACTTTAGGGCTACTCCCAAAGGTAAATCATATTAGGGTTTTACCATTCTTCGAGAAAATATGAACCCCAAAATTTTTTTCCCCATCCTAGTACTACTCCAGCCAAAGCCACTTAACCACGTAGTTCTGACAATATCCGTTGCACTAATGCTGGTAGGATCACACCCAACACCAAACTCTTACACCCCCATGTTACCCCATGCATGCATCATGGTGCAACTTCATCTTGGATGCACCTTATCGAGCACTCAGAATGCACCCTATCGAGCACCCAAAATGCATAGGAGAGTAAAAACCACTTCGACACTGAGAACACACCTTATCCAGTAGTCAAAATTTCTCTCCAGACAACTCCTCCCAATGAAGCCATGTGGATAATTGGAAGAAGAACGGAGATGTGGGTCCAAGGTGGTGGCCCTCGGAAGTTCTCAGATCAATTCTCCCCAATCTTATAAGATTTTATTTTTGTCATTACAAGAGTCAACTGTTACATCAACTATTTCATCCTTATTAGTGCCTACAATGCACCTTATCTAGCACTAGGAATGTGCCTTATCAAGCACTCAGAATGAACATGAGACGAGATGCAGGAGGAGAAGGGAATGGGAAATTGAAAGTGGGCTTTGAGGAGTGCAAGAGTGATCCAAATGTAACAATGGCACAGCCTGATGCTCAAAAAAGTAAAAGAAGGGTGCAACATCGAGACTTCCTGGGAGGTCACCCATCCTAGTACTACTCTGACCCAAGCGAACTTAACTATGGAGTTCTGATGGGATCCGGTGCAATAACGCTATTATGATCTCACCCAACACCAAATTGTCATACCCTTGTGTTACCCCATGCATGCATCATGGTGCAACCTCATCTAGGATGCATCTTATTGAGCACTTGGAGTGCACCTTATCAAGCACCTAGAATGCACAGGAGAGTAAAAACCACTCCAATGCTAAGAACACACCTTATCTAGCACTCAAAATTTCTCTCCAAACAACTCCTCCCAATGAATCCATGTGCATAATTAGAAGAAGAACGAAGATGTAAGTCAAAGGTTGTGGCCCTCAAAAGTTCTCAGATCAATTCCCCCCAATCTTATAAGCTTTTATTTTTGTCATTGCAAGAATCAACTACTACATCGATCATTTCATGCTTATGGAGATTACTTTATCTAGGAACACAAATTTTACATCACCTTTAGTGCCTAGAATGCACCTTATCTAGGACTAACAATGCACCTAATTGAGCACTCAGAATGAACATGAGTTGGAGTGCGAGAGGAGAAAGGGATGGGCGATTGAAAGTGTGCTTTGAGGAGCATGAGAGTGGTCCAAATGTAACAATGACATAGCCCGATGCTCATAAAAGTAAGGGTAAAAGCACAAATTTGTGTCACCTTTTATGAAGAAACATGATATCAAAATGCGATAGTTCAACATTAATGACAAAAAAAATGGTATTTGTGTTTAGAATTTGAAAATGATGTAAACTGATAAAATGTGTAGAATTGGATGAAATTTATGCCTATCATTTTTTAAAATTTTTTTGAGTAAGGATTTATTCATTTCTTTTATTTTGAAGTCCCTTTTTTAACTATACAAAATATAGGGTGTAGTTCCCGTCAAAAAAAAATGCAAATCATCTTCTTTTGTTTTGATTTGAAAATATATTATAGATGACATGTATATCTAGTGCACAAAAAAAGAAATAATTATTTTTTATCTATATTTTCTTTGTTATAAGTACTCAAACTCAACCTTCTTAGAAGCCAATAGTTTTTTCCTCCTATCAAAACTTCCCAATCAAATCTACACCTTCTTGAGAAAAAATTACATATTCATGAAGAGGACTCTCTCCTCTAGAGATAAATATAATTTTTTTGTTTTTCTAGTATGATTTACTATTTTTTTCTAGTTTTTAAGTGAGCATCTTCTAAAATGTTGAAAAATCGACTTATAATATTTTGAAATTCTAACATATTATAACTAATCAAAACACTCAAAAATTTATATAATGATGATATTGAATCTAAGATCTATAAAACGGTATTTTTAGTTTTTGAATAAAATTGAGTTTTGATAGAGAAATGAAATTTGACCAAAACAGGTTTTGATATCACAAATAGTGACACAAATCTGTGCTTTTACCTGTAAAAGAAGGGTGCAACACCCAAACTTCCCAAGAGGTCACCCATCCTAGTACTACTTCGGCCCAAGCACGCTTAGTTGCAGAGTTATGATGGGATTCGGTGCACTAACGCTGGTATGATCACACCCAACACCAAACTCTCACACCCCCATGTTACTCCATGCATGCATCATGGTGCAACCTCATCTAGGATGCACCTTATCGAGCACTCGAAGTGCACCTTATCAAGTACCCAAAATGCAAGGGAGAGTAAAAACCACTCTAACACTAGGAATGCACCTTATCTGGCACTCAAAATTTCTTGCTAGACAACTCCTCCCAATGAAGCCACATGTATAATTGGAAGAAGAACAGAGATGCAGGTCAAAGGTTGTAGCCCTTGGAAGTTCTTGGATCAATTCCCCCCCAACCTTATAAGCTTTTATTTTCATCATCACAAGAATCAACTATTACATCGACCATTTTATCCTTATGGAGATTACTTTTCTGGGAACACAAATTTTACATCACCTTTAGTGCTTAGAATGCACCTTATCTAGCACTAAGAATGTGCCTTTTAGAGCACTCAGAATGAACATGATTCAGGGTGCAGGAGGAGAAGGGGATGGGCGATTGAAAGTGGGCTTTGAGGAGCATGAGGGCAGTTCAAATGTAACAATGGCACAGCCTAATGCTCATAAAAGTATAAGAAGGGTGCAACACCTAGACGTCATGGGAGGTCATCCATCCTAGTACTACTCTGGCCCAAGCATGCTTAAACACGGAGTTCTGATGGGATCTAGTGCACTAATGTTGGTTTGATTGCACCCAACACCAAACTCTCACACCCCTACATTACCCCATGCATGCATCATGGTGCAACCTCATCTAGGATGCACTTTATTGAGCACTCAGAGCACACCTTATCAAGCACCCAGATTGCACGCGAGAGTAAAAACCACTTTGATGCTAAGAATGCACCTTATTTGGCACTTGTAATTTCTCTCCAGACAACTCCTCCCAATGAAGCCATGTGGATAATTGAAATAAGAACAAAGATACGGGTCAAAGGTTGTTGCTCTCATAAGTTCTCAGATCAATTTCCCCCAATCTTATAAGCTTTTATTTTCATCATCACAAGAATAAACTGTTACATCGACCAAATCGCCATTAGTGACCCTCCATGGCCTCTGCAAAATCAACCAATGTCTATTCCTATTGCAATTTTTGGTCTCCACCCGCCACCGTGGGCTACACTTCCTTCTCCCTATGGCCACTTTTTTGTTCCTCCACTGTGGCCACTATCACGTGTTCTTCCTCTTCCCTCACCCATCCACAACTCCCTATTCTTAACTCCTCCCACATCCTACTCTACTCCACTTCTACTCCTCCCTGCTCCTTCTTCCACCAATTCTCCCAAGCACCAAACCTCTCTACACTACACATCTCTACCACTACAAATGTTCCTCTGTTGCTCATGACCAACCCTCCAAATACTACTAGGGAGATTATTTCCTGGCAACTAGCGAGGTTTTTCAGTAATAGACACCTATTTTTTCATGCATCCAGACTTTTTTTTCCCTTGTGAATAATCTATTTTTGCAAGTGACAACCATATGGTTGTCAAATTTATGCTCATAGGTTGCTGATGTTAGCACTACATCAACAACTTTCTACATGCCCTTTCTAACCCTTAAGAAACAACATTCGATGTTTTGGTCATAACTTGAGCATCCAAACTCTATTTTTAGATAATGAAATATTGTCGAAAAGCTAATTCTGAGCCCATCATGATGGTGTTGATTTCATCATATTTTTAAGGCTTTTAGATAATTATTTTTAGTATCAAAGGCTGAAATTTGTTTTTAACATTTTTATTACAAGGTTATTTCACTTTTTATTATACAATTTTGATACCCTAACTTGTGGTTTTGTAGGGATATTTTCTAACTCGTGCATTGTAGGTTGAATAGTTCTAAGAGACCATTAACCATGTTTCTTGTAGGTTTTCCTTAAATATTTTAAATGAACTTGAATGTTTAAAAACTTGTCTTTGAATGCATGTTGCTAAAATCAATCTTGAATGCCATGGACTAAAATCTAACATTTTCATTAGAATGGATGATAAATACACTCTTGAATGCCTTAAGGGATTTGAAATCTTTCATTGGAATGTTAAGAAGAACAAATGTGATAAACATTTCATTTTGGGTATTAAAGAACATTGCAAATCAACACACTTCAACTTTGGTGCTTAAAATGAACTTCATTCAATCTTGAATGCTCTAAAGTGAAAAAGTTCTTATTCCCTCCTTTTTAAAGCTTTCATGTGTTATTTACTTTTTGTTGACTCGATTTATTTTGTTGGTGACGTTGTCTAGTTGGAAAGAACCTTTAAATGCTAATCACACATGTCTTCAAGTCATAAAATAGTGCATCTAAAAGCTTTAGAAATAGAATGAATCAAGTGCCTTGCATGTATTGAGATTGTGCCTTTTAGCACATCTTTGACTTCTCTATTTCTTGCAAAGTAGAACCATTTAAATACGTGAAACATGTATTGAAGTTGTTAGCAAGATCATTTGCAATAACTTAGGAGTACTTCTAGCGAGTTCATCTACCTCTAGGAAGCATGTCCCCTTTGGTGAGAAGCTAAAACTAGTAAATAATCTAGTTAGTATATAAATGAGGGGAAAGGTAAACTTTCTCACTCTATCACCCAAGTTTGGGCAATGTGTTTCTAGGGGTAGCCTGAGATGGGAAAACTTTCCCATGATTTCAGCACATCCAGAATAGATCCTTAAGTGGATCACATACATAACAATCATTTGGCAAGACTCCATAGACCTAATTATGAACCAACTTAGTACCTACCCTTTTATCCTTGGTATGTTATTTGTGGTGCAAGGGAAATAACATCCATCAAGATTACTCACCATCATGCTCCCCTCATAGAGGGATAAGGCTACTTGGGTTTCATCTCCAAGGGCTATTGTTCTTGCATAAGGGGGACTTCTATTTTTCATGCCTTGTAGATTCTTTGATGTGTATGATTTGTTGATCGACTCTTTTATTGATTCACCTCTTTCATTAGAGGGACATATTACACTAGAATCAAGACACATCAAGTTGTGGGTCATTTAATAGCATATTGGAACCAAAATTTGACTTTAGGTATAAAGAGTGTGTTTGAATTATCTTATTTGTGCAAAAGACCTATGAAAGACATTTCTAATAACTTACATAGTTTCTATGGTTACTATCAAATCCTTTTGCTAAAGAGATCATTTGTTTGTCTTTCTCAAAGTTGCTTTGTCCTTTGAGAAACTATTTGATCATAATCCATTGCATTAGAAAAGGTCTTATCCTTGTTATACCAAAAATAGTTGTTAGAAAGTCCATTTGCAACAACTTTAGTTTTGTTGGTTCAATTTTACATTTTTCAAAACTATCCTTGTTATCTCAAAAATAGTCATTAACAAAGTCTAGTTGTAAACAAACTTTTCTCTCCTTGGTCCAAAGTTATCTTTTTCAAAATACCCTTGTTACATATCTTACTTGAATGAAAACTTTCCTTGTAAACAAAAACATTCATTTTCAAACAAATAGATCATCCTTACTTTTGTTCAAAAGGATTGTTAGCAAGTTTAGTCACAACAATCCTAAGCCTAGTTTGCCCCACTTTACTACTTACATCCCACAAATACCCCAAGAAAACCACTTTGCCCCATTTACATAAACACGCTATTTTCTTGAAACCTAGTTACTCCTTAATTGATTTATATTTTCAACCCAAGATTAAAAGGCATACTTACCATAGCCACTGCCTCTAAAAAAACTCACAGTTGTGATCAAATCTCATAGAGTTATCTCATTTCAGGCCAAACCAAGACCAACTTCAAAAAGGATAAACTTCCACAAATACCAATTTACAAAGAATTAGAAGCAAGAAACAAGAAGTATATCCCCAACCCAAGGATCACCAGACTAGACCAAATTGAGAAAGATGGTACAGATGTTGCACTACAAATTTCAAAATCTTACTCTTCAATGAGTAGTCAACCATAGCCTTATCGATAACTCTAGTGTTACCTACTCTAACTAGGTTCTTCTTTTTCTTTTTCTTTTTCACACGCACTTATGCACTTATCTCCTCATAGGCTTAGTCTTTCATATAGCTCCTCATCCCATCTACACATTGGGTAGAATCATCTCCTCCCTTTTTTCTCATCAACCTTAGGTTTTCAAAAATCCTCCAAATTAGGCATCATTAAACTCTAGTGTTCTCCATTATTTACTCATCACTTAGAGAATTTATCATCCCTACATTAAAAGATTTGTTTCCCTAAAAATATAACTCTCCATCCATCTCACTATAATAGTTATCCTTACCCTAAACATTGTTTAGGATAATCTGTCATTTGTGTCCCACATCACCTTGAGCACAAGGCCACCTTAATTTTTGTTTTCAAAAAATCACACTTAAATAAAATACAATCTCCCTCACTTAGTACCACATCATTTAGGCTTCCTAGATATCACTAAGAACATTTCCACACACTCTCATTTGCATCTTAGGAAATCGCTGCACCCTATTCAGACACTAGATGAGTCATCTCTTGACATACACTTATCATCATCTTTTTGCATTTCATCCTTAGGTAAGTTAGAATTTCATTCCACCTACCACACATTTCGGTAAGAATAAGCAAGAAGACAAGGACATGGATCCTAGTCTTAGTAGTAGCATATCTAGAGCTTAGCCATACCCAATGGTTTCCATGACACCACCGGATCCACCACCATAAACTCCTGAAGAAACAAGTTCATCAATAGATATTGATGCTTTCATGAACCAACCTAGACACACACCCATTGTTAATGCCATCATAGATCAAAATAAGGAGACCATCATGGAAAACTTCTTAAGAGACAATGTTGATGCATTTGACTTTGGATGACTATCACCCACCAACATTATAGATCCTACACATCCTCTATTTGGATCACAACCACCATCTGTGGGGTCATATGTTCCTCATGATCCTTTCTTTTCACAAAACAATGGGTACTAACTAAAAAAAGCAGAACTAGTAGACCCAAATATCCCCTTAACATAGGTCACTACTCCCATTCCATGAAACACTCAACCCATCCTTAATCAACCCTTAGTTCATACCACATTCCAACTAAACACAAGTGTATCATCTGCATCTGCTTCCACCACCCATATCCTTGCCTCGCAATACACTCCTTTTTCACTTGGTAACATTGCATTTTCCTTTCCATCTCAAAACACATCTAATCCATTTACTAGTACCATGAACATCCAACCTACATCCCAGTACACTATATGAATGCCTCTATTAGTGTTGAATACTTCATCTTCCATCCCACCCAACATCAATATCAATCTATTTTCCACTAGCCAAGGTACTTTGACCTCATTTTCTTTAAGACCTTGGAGTTTGGTATGACAAAAGGACTTGCCACTAATCTCCCCTTCAACACTGCATTCATGTTCATACCTTAGTCATATTCATCCCTCCCTCCCCAAGTCTATTCATTACCAACCATTACCAACTATTTTTAATACCACCCTTAGGAAATAGCCAAATCACCACTCCATTGCAATATCTAGTTGTGAACACTCTTCCTCACATCAATTACCTAGGACTTGTTAATAATCAGTTGCTTTCTCAAGCAGGAGCACAACCCACATATTTTGAGCAATGTAGACACTCCCAAAGCATGGCCCAGGTATTACCTACATTACCATCTTTCTAGCCAAAATCATCACACTAGCAGTATACCCAGGCATCCCCACAGAATTATCTAGTAGGATAAAAACCTCATACCTATGTTCCCCAACAACAATCTACCCAATAGGTACAATAGTATGGCCAAACTACATTCAAACAACCCATAACATCCATCCCAATAGTATTGCAACCTATTTTTTAGGCACCACCATATGGCAGTCAAGGTTTCCCATATCAGCCTTCAACATCTACTATATATCCTACACAAGGGGCACCCATTTCCCTACCTATAAACTCTGAATGGGAAGAGATGAAAAATGCTCTCAAAGCCCTCAAGGATGGGATAGACTTAAAAACTTTCAAATTTGAGAATGATTATCCATATCCCTTTGAATAAACCATCATGATGACACCTTTACCTAATCATTTTGAGATCCCCAAGTTTGATAAATTTAGAGAGAGAAGTGACCCAGTTACACATGTCAAGGAATTCTATATGCACTACCAAGAAGTGGCCTATAATGATGTGTTCCTCATGTGACTTTTTTTGAAAAGCTTAGGGGCCCTACCCTTGAATGGTTCTATCATATACCCTAGGGTACCATTAAGACCTTTGATAATCTTTTTGAGGCCTTTGTGGCTTAATATGCTCATCTGGTCAAGATTGAGTTATCTATAGTGGACCTAGTTCATACCAAACAAAAGGGAGGAGAAAGTGATGCAGAACACTTACAATGTTGGAAAAACCTCACAACTAGGATCTCATGCACCATCCCTAAATGTCACCTTGTCAAAATATTCATTAACAACACACATCCTATTCTCACCCATCACATGGTTATGAAATGTTTACAAACATATAAAAAAATTAAAGAAAAAGGGATGGGACTTGAGTAAGGGCTTATTAAGGATGGTGTCATCAAAATTTACAAGGAAAACACCCAAGACTGAGGTCCCAACAATGACAAACCATGGTATTGGAATAAAAATAAGAACATAGTTACTAATGGCATCATTGACACTAGACATTTTCATGTTGTCGAGACAACAACTAAAATTCCCACCATGTTTTTACAACAAAAAACTTACCAAAAACAACCACCAATCTATCAGTAGTTGCTTATGTAGAACAATCAATACAATGTCCAAATAACTAGCCATCAAAATCAAACTAATGCTATCACAATTTTGGCTAGACCTAAACCATGTGTTTAGAGACAACCTCATGTATACACCCAATGTGGGGAGCCCCTTAATGATATCTTTGAAAAACTAGCCAAGGATAATCTTACATCCACAAACACTACCCTTGAAACCAAATTAGTCTAGGGCATCCTGATATAAGGATAATGAGTTTTGCAAATTCCATCATGTCAAAGGACATACCACCCTCAAATGCATGCAACTCAAGGACTATGTCCAAGAACTTATTGATTAGAAACAGATCATAGCGAGGGCACCAGCCTCACCACATGTAGGATTATTGATATACCAAAATTCTTTTCCTCCCCATAACACAGACATGGGTAAAACACCTACAAACACTCCTGTCAACAAACCCAACAGTGCTCAAAACAAACAAGGAGATAACTAAGATAAGTCTCAAAAATACACCTCAACATACTTAGACTATGGAAATCTTATTAGATGCATCTCACAAGTTGAGCCCTCTATCAATGTTATAAATATCAAAGGCTTAGACACCCAATGTGTGGTTACTACTTGATGAGCTCAACTCAATATAGTTGGCCCATCTATATCTACACCATCAAGACCACCTCCATCAAGATCATCTTCATTAGGATCACCCCCATTAGGATTGTAGTATAATATCATGGAACACCTTGTAAATATGCCATCCCATATTTCCATTCTAGATCTCTAATGAACAAGCCCACTTTATCAAGAGATCCTTGACAGTAGTCTCCATGAGTCATGCATCCCCATTGACATAAATGCCACCAAGTTTCACAACTTGGTCGACCATCTTTCTACATCATGTTCTCTATCCTTCAAAACCTCTGGCATCCCAATAGTTGAACCCAACCATATACTTGCACTTCACATAGCTATCTCGGTTTCTGACTTAATGGTCAAAAGGGTCATGATAGATAATGGATCAACCTTAAATCTATGTACTTTAAATTTCATCAAATAAGTAGGATACATTGAGGCAGATACTTTTAATGAGGTCATTACCATCAAAACATATGAAAGTTTGGAGTGCACCACTGAAGGAACAATCTTGCTACCTCTCAGAGTTGGCCTGATCTTAACCTTTGATACAAAATCCTCCTTGGCCGACCATGGATTCACACCATGAAAGCCATTCCATCCACATATCATAAGTGCATCAAGTTTTTGTATAATGGCACTGAAGTAACCATCCATGCAGATCCTAAACCCTTTGCTTATTGGAATGTGGTTGAAGCTTCATACATCAACCATTTTCCTAAAATAAAAAATTAGCCACACCATGGATAGTTCCTCTAGCACCTATCGCGATCTAGATACCATTTTAGCTTCCACCCTTTCCATGGTTAAGATCAACTACCAAGGTTGGAAAGAGTGTAGTCTTATAGATGATTTTGCTATTAGTGCTTTACAATTTTATCCACATACTTAAGAGCACCTAACACAGAAGGGACCAAAGCTAGATACAACCCCTCAACTCAGGCAACTGGGCCCTACTACATTTAGTACCAAAGGTATTCTCAATGGAGAGGAAACCATTCTAGACATTAGTACATGGCTCTACAAAGAGCCACCTCTAAAAATTGAAGAACTTCTCAATCACCTCAAACAAAAATACCCATGGTCATACTGGCTTGCTATTGAACAATGGGATTATCAAGGAGGTGGTCTAGGCTATTTGGAGCTAGGCATTAAGAAACCTATGGAAGCATACAAAGAAAATAAAAAGAAAGACTTAGGTTACAGACTCCTCGTTATTGGGATCACCATGACAGAAGGCCATGCCTTCAAAAACATCCAAAATATTCTCATCAAGGTCGAAGACATTCCATAGGAAGTAGAAAAGAAATCCTACAATGATATCTTCCTTGATGAAATTAGCCTAAGAGCTTTTGTGCTCTACCAATTCTCCCTATATCTCATAGACTTAGCATCTGCTCACCCCAAACACATTGATTAGGACCAACCAAGTGTTGTCTATGTTGAAAAATTCTCTATAGAGCATGTGCTCCTTAGATTCATGGGAGTAGAAACACCA
This sequence comes from Cupressus sempervirens, assembly GCA_028749045.1. NCBI lineage: Eukaryota > Viridiplantae > Streptophyta > Pinopsida > Cupressales > Cupressaceae > Cupressus > Cupressus sempervirens. The sequence continues at coordinate 406,881,106 of CM053793.1, read as the reverse complement.
CATAAACAATTATTTCAACCATCAACATATGTCTACAAATTAAACCCAATAGGTTACTTCTGGAAGGAGGAAATATCTAGATGCAAAATTGAACTAGAAAATAAAAGAAAAAAGAAAAAATGCAAAGAAAAACCATACTCTGGTGAAAACTCCTTTGGAGCACCACTAAATGATTGAAAAATTGAAAAGAAAATAAAAGATGCATTCGACATTTAAAACCTCTTAGAGGAACTCAAGGATGGAGATTTCATTCCCCCCCCCCCCACAATATCATAGGCCTACTATATCGTTAGTCTTGACAAAGGAAACTAGACCAATCAATATCAGTTTGACCAACATACCACAGATCACATACATTGTGATATCTCTACCACTTGGACAAGAAGAAATTCTCATCAAAGTTCTCCATGAAATGTTGGTCACTTTGCATGGTCCTATCAAGACATTCTAGGGTTGGACCCCAAGTTAGTATTACACCATTTGGCCATGGATCCAAAGGGTAAACCTATCAAGAAAAAAATCTAAAAGATGCACCCCAAAGTGGCTTTACTAGTTAAAGAAAAGTTAGAAAAATAGCTAGAGGCAAACATCATTTTCCCAATTGACTATTCCAAATGGATCTCCAACATGGTTCCTATTACAAAGACTTTTGGTGATATTAGGATTTGTACAAGCTTCAGAGATCTCAACAAGGATGATTTCCCATTACCAAACATAAACATGATATTTTATCTCACTGTAGGCCACAAGCTATTGTCACTCATGGATGGTTTCTCTATATACAATTAGATTTAAATAATAGAGGTAGACCAACATAAGACAACATTCACCACCCCTTGGGGGACATTTTGTTATAACATGATGCCATTCAAATTAAAAAATGCTATGGAAACATATCAATACACCATGACAATTATCTTCCATGACCTAATTCATAAGACTCTTTAAGATTATGTGGATGATATTCTATTCAAATTTCTTAATGCCCTTGATCACTTATCTCATATCAAGGAATTGTTTGATTAGTTGGTTGAATATCATCTCATGCTCAACCCAAAGAAATGTATCTTCAATGTTACCTCGGGAAAGATCCTAAGATTCATTGTATCATGATGTGGTATTAAGATTGATCCTAAAAAGTTCAAGGCTATCATGGATATGGCTTCTCCTAAAACACTCAAGAAACTTCACTCTCTTTAGGGGAAACTACAATTAGTCAGATCATTCATCTCCTAGTTCATTGATAAGTGCCAACCATTCACATATTTACTCAAAAAGGATCAAAATTTTAGGTGGCATCCCATTTTCCAACGTAACTTTGAACTAATCAAGAAGTACTTGGCTAATCCACCTATATTGGTTCCTTCGATTGTAGAATTCCCACTCATATTATATATCATAGCTACCCCAATGAGAGTAGGTGCTCTTCTTACACAACTTGATACATGCAACGAAATGGCTATTTACTACATCATCCATACTCTCATTGGATATGAGATCAATTATGCACCAATGGAAAAGGCTTTCTTAGTTGTGGTATTTGCCACTCAAAAGTTGCATCATTATATGTTAAGCCACACTATGCAACTAATATCCAAAATTTATCCATTAAAGTATATGTTTTCATACACAATGCTTATAGGGTGCCTAGCTAAATGGGCCATGCTTCTCAGTGAATTTGACATCTAATACGTTGATAGAAAGGCCATCAAAGGCCAAGCTATAGTAGATCACTTGGCAGATGCAACTTTGGTTTCATTATGGAATTCCCAAACAAACTCCTCTGCTTAATAGAAGAGCAATCATCCTAGAAATTATACTTTGATGGATCTTACACATCCCATGGATCTAGAGCCGACATACTCTTGCTCATATCTCAGGGAGATTACATTCCTAAATCTTTTAAACTACAATTCCAGTGTGCCAACAACATCTCAGAGTATGAGGCCCTTCTTGTAGGACTCAACATAGTTGTTGAGTGGAACATCATAGAGCTACAAGTCTTCAAAGATTCACAACTTACTATTAAGTAGGTTATAGATGAATATCTGACAAAAGATGACAAGATGCAACCTTATAATGAGTTGGTAGATTAGTTAAAGGAAAAATTTACTCAAATACAGTTGACATGGATACTTAGGTTGCAAAACAAAGTTGTGGATGCCATGGCTACTATTGGTTCACTTTTAGAGATCCTACAGGAGGCTACACAGTATAAATTCTTAGTTGAGTAGCTACATGGGCCTATATACGAGAATGATGAATCAACATAGGTATGCATCTTGGTTGGTCCCCAATCCCTATGGTACCATGAAATTCATGCCTACCTACTAAATAGTATCATATCTCCCCATCTCACACAAACCCAATGCTAGAACTTTATTTGCAAAGCATCTCGTTATACTATCATAGCTCAAACCATATATTTTCAGGGTTATCATGATACTCTCTCTTGATGTTTAAACCAAAATGAGGCTGCAATGGCCCTCAAAGAGTTACACTCCAGACTTTTTCATTCTCAAACGAGCAAAATAGTTCTAGTTAAGCAAATCCTTCAAGCTGGATATTATTGGCCTACTCTAGAGCATGGTACATGCAACTTTATAAAAAGGTGTCTACCTTGTCAACAACATGCTAATCTAATCTAAGCCCCAACTCTAGATCTACAACCTATTGCACTGCCATGGCCATTTGCATGTTGGGGGTTTGACCTTGTTGCTATTATAGAAATTCTCAAAAGGACACAAGTGGATAATCAATACCACTGATTATTTCACTAAATGGATAGAAGCATTCCCCCTTATCACTACCACAAGAGTTCAAGTATCCAACTTTATTCTCTATCATATCATATGCCACTTAGGCATCCTAGCTACCATTTTTACTGATCATGGAGGAAATTTTGAAAATTTTAATATGGAGAAATTATGCACTACCCTTCATATCCATCACCTTTTTTATAGCCCATACTTTCCACAAGGTAATAGTTAGGCGGATTCAACTAATAAAACCCTACTCAAAATCCTAAAGAAAGTTGTCAATGATTTTAGTCATGATTGGCATTTGCAAATCAACCCCACCTTATGGGCCTATCGCACCTCATTCTGTACATCCACCAGAATAACCCTATACTCCCTAGTTTATGGTGCTAAAGTAGTCTTACCTATTGAAGTTGAACTCCCATCCTTGTGCATTTATTTTTAGGGCCATATATTAGATGAGAATTAGAGAGTGGCTAGACGTACCTAGCTAGATTTACTTGATGAAAAAAGGAAACATGTCTATGACCACCTCATGGTCTACTAGAATCACCTCAAGCACAAATTCAGCAGGAAGGTCCATCTGCACTAATTTCAAGGAGACATGGTCCTCAAAGAAAACATGAAGGTCCAAGCTGACCAAGAAAAGAAAGGCAAGTTAGAGCCCACATGGCTTGGTCATTACATCGTCACAACATATTTTGGCTTAGGGGCCTATCAGTTATCCACACTTGAGGGTGAAGTCCTAAATGATCCCACCAACATCATTCACCTCAAGAAGTTCTATGCCTAAAAAATTATTACCGTATCCTGCTCCCTTAAAGGGAAGAAAATAAAAGGGAAAATCAATGAAAAATAGAGTAAAGAAAAATAAGAGTCCAATGGTGTAAACTTGGCAATTCAAGTGCCTTGGATAGGTCCCTTGGTGAAAACCTAGCAATTAGGTTCTAGGTGTACTTAGCATATTCATTATCTATCAATGACCTACATCTCCCCCATCACCCATTTGCACCTCATTGCTCATCTCCCCATTTTCCAAGATGTTCCAAGAGTTTTGTCCTCACACTCCACCACATTACAACATTTCTTTTTAGCATCCTTTGGTTTGGAAACCCTCCTTAGATAATGTATTCTACCATGATTAGCATATCTATCCCACTCTTCTATCCTACCATGTAAATAATATCAGGTCTATTTTATCCTTTTTATCATGTCTATGTATCATATCCTTGTAAAAATAGTAGTATTCTATGTACCATACCTTTGTAACAATAACAAACTTTGTGTATCATACCCATGTAAAAATAAATGTAATGCATCAATACTATCTTCATATCTTGAGATTTTCCCATCATATTCACACCTACAATTGTAGTCTATCATAAGTTCCTGAGTCATCCATCCAATGTATAGTCATTCTTGTATTTTTTTTGAGTCTTATAGTGAAACTTCATGTCACTAGTCCATTGTATGTATATAGGTACAGTTTCCAATTTTGTCCTCATCCCAAACATATTTTCGCTAGGTCCTTATAGGATGCATCCTTCCTCATCCTTAATATTGGCCTATTAGTATCCATTTATCCTAATCTATTTGGCAAAAGATTACTTTATCATGGATTTATTCTTTCTTTGAATATTGGTTTTTTTTATGTATTTTTATTTGTGTAGGTCATTTCCAGGTGATTTTGTTGTTCCCTCCTCATGGTTGACATGGTCTTCTATATCATGGTGTGCTTTGACTAGGGGAACTTGAAAGCATGTTTTTTGACCAAGGTCTTTTTTTGCTCATGAGTCAATTGGATATCACCCCTAAATATTCCAAACATGTTTTTCATTCATGATCACATGATGTAGTTGGGAACTATCATTTGCATGTGGATCACCTAGCATCATTTCCACTCTAATTCCTATGGCATTCATGTGTGATGCTGGGGCAATCCTTTTGTGTTTGTTTCAAGTTAGTCCTATGTAAGATTGGTATAAAGGCCTTGATGATCTTAGTAACCTTGGCATATCCCCAATATTCCTATATCAAAATGAGTGTTCAACTACATGGTGGTGCTCCTTTTTGGAATACCCCCACAATCAAGATTCAATGGATTACTTCACACTCCCATCCTATCAAAACATACCATCCTATCAAAGCATCCCATCCTATCAAAGTATCATATCCTATCCAAGCATCCCATCCAATCAGTCCTACAATCATGATCTAATAGTTTTATCCATATTAATCATAATCATAGCTCATGCATCAATCATAATCTTAGTCATCACCAATCATAAATTCTAGAATCATAATCTCCCCAAACCTCCCATCTTCTAAATTACTTCCCTGGGTCCAATGTAAAAATCCAATCACCCCCTCCCCTTATAACAAGTGTTCTTAACCATTGGTTATCCTTGCACACAAGGTTTTCCTACATCGTTCTCCCATTGTGAGAGTATGAGCTTCCTTAAACCCCCTCTCTTAGCCACTCTTAGTCCTCCTACTCACCCTAGATTCTTATACTTTTTAAGAAGCTATCAAGCCTCACCTTCTCTCCCCGCCACCTTCTTGAGGGGGCATCACATAGTCCATTCTCTGCTCTTCTGCTCAAAATTGGGGCAACCATGTTGCTTTAAAAAGTCTTCTTCACATCATTTGTATTCAAACTTTTTTGAAATAGTGTTGTCTTGACACTATGTCAAAGAGGGGAAAATGTAGACACCTAAATCTGATTACATAAATAGGTAATCATATTTAGTCATCTCCTAGGACATCACTGATTAAATATTTATTATTTAATTAATTAATCATCATCTCCTAGTTAATTAATTAATTTAATTAACTATAATCCAATTGATAAAATCAAGTGATAACCTAAAATTAATTTATCAACTAAATCCCTATTCCTCTATTAAATTAAATAAATCCTAAAATCCATTTAATTTAATCTCACATCCCCCATTTTATTAAATAAATCATTTAATAAATCATCCTAATCCCTAAAAACACCCCTAAACCCTATCTTTACCCCTAATCTAACCCATCCACCCATACTAACCTCACTTAGCCTCCTATCTAACCCATCCCATCAAAGCTAAGCCACTTTCCCCCTAACCCCCTTCCTAAGCTAAGTCTAATCCCCCTCATAAACATGTGCACAACTTTAAGCAAGGGTTAGGACTTGCTAACCTAGGCAAAAGCTAACAAGGCTCCTTTGTCCTTTTCCATCCCTATCCAAGAGCATTAATGGATCTTACATGCCATTAATGCCTCATACATCCCTCTTACACACTCATCCTCCCTCATTACTCCCCTTGACCCTCCATTTGACCACCCAATCCCCTTGTGACACTTGTCACAAAGCTAGAGCCTTGGAAAAGCACAATCCATGTGCTTCCCTTTCAATGCATCCTAGTCCTCCCTCACCATTCTTCCATCCTTGCATCATGACCCTCAACCTCACTACCCTTTTGCCTATAAATAAAGCCCTTCCCTCTCACAATCCATAATCCACTTCCATGCAAACTTATACTACCTCACTAACCACTACATCATAGCCATTTTACACCATCACCATGCTAAAATCCATCCACACCTCCATTGTTAGAACCTTTACCCATCTACATGCTTATTAAAGACACCCATCTATTGGAAGCTTGAGCACACCATAAGCATACATGCCCTATCCATTAGGGACATATCTACATCATTGTACGTTACATCCAAGGAGCTTACCATACTTGGTTTGCCTTCCTTCTTGGTGTTAACCTCATCCTATCATAAGTGTTAATTATTTGGTTATTTGCAAATTCTTTGTTAGTATTAGTATTTTTTTGCATACACTAAATTAGGTGATACAACTAGGACTTCCTAGGAGGTCACCCATCCTAGTACTACTCTAACCTAATCGTGCTTAAGTGTGGAGTTTTGATGGGATCTGGTGCACTAACATTGGTATGATTGCACCCGACATCAAAATCTCACACTCTCATGTTAGCCCATGCATCATAATGAAACCTTATTAGGACACACCTTATCAAGCACTTGGAGTGCACCTTATTGAGCACCCAGAATGAATGAGAGAGTAAAAAGAACTCTGACACTAAGAATGCACCTTATTCGGCACTTGGAAGGAACCAATAGGAAGAAAGGCACAAGTTTCTCTCCGAATAACTCCTCCCAATGAAGCCATATGGAAAATTTGAAGAAGAATAAAGATGCAGGTAAAAATTTATGGCCCTTGGAAGTTCTTGGATCAATTTCCCAATCTTATAAGATTTTATTTTCATTATCACAAGAATCAATTGTTATATCAACCATTTTATCCTTATGGAGATTACTTTGTTGAGGAACATAAATTTTACATCACCTTTAGTGCCTAGAATGCACCTTATCTAGCACTAAGAACATGCCTTATTGAGCACTTAGAATGGACATGAGTTGGGATACAGGAGGAGAAGGGGATGGGTGATTGAAAATGGGCTTTAAGAAGCATGAGAACAGTGCAAATATAACAATGACACAACTAGATACTCAAAAAAGTAAAAGAAGGGTGCAACACCCAGACTTCCCAATAGCTCTCCCATCCTAGTACTACTCTGGCCCAAGCATGCTTAACTACAAAATTTTGATGGGAACTAGTGCACTAACAATGTTATGATCATACTCAACATAAAACTCTCACACCCTCATATTAGCCCATGCATCATAGTGTAACCTTATCTGGGATGCACCTTATCAAGCACCCATAATGCATGAGAGAGTAAAAAGCACTCTGAGACTAATAACACACCTTATTCAGTAGTCAAAAGGCACCAATAGGAGGAAAGGCATAGGTTTCTCTCTAAATGACTCCTCCCAATGAAGCCATGTGGAAAATTTGAAGAACAAAGATGCAGGTCAATAGTTATGGCCCTCAGAAGTTCTTGGATCAATTTCCCAATATTATAAGCTTTTATTTTTGTCATCACAAGAATTAATTGTTATATCAATTGTTTCATCCTTATGGAGATTACTTTGTTGAGGAACATAAATCTTACATCACCTTTAGTGTCTAGAATGCACCTTATCTAGCACTAAGAATGTAGTGCCTACCCTTAGTCAACTTTTTTTATTTTATTGCCAAACTCTTTTAAGCCAATTTATGTTTATGCTTGATGATTAATAACATTTTTTCCTTAATATTGGATATTCTTTTCATACTTAGTTGATTATATGATGAGAATACTTTGGTACTAGTTACTTTATGTATGCATGATTATACTTTGATGATGATCTACAGTGATTTTAGTTATTCAATGATGATAGTTAGATGGATTATTTGTACATGTTTTCTATGGATACTTACCCCATACATGCATGTGTATGGTGTGCATGTATGTTCTATTTATGTATGATATTTTTGATGTGGTTAAGGAAGAGAGTCGTAGTCACCTACTAGTCTAGTTCTACACAATGCACCACTTCCTACCATTGCCTATTTAGTTTAGAATAGATGTGTTTGTACATGCATAGATTTTATGTCGATTGCAAGTACCAAGTATTGACTTCCTTGAATTTCTAGGATGAACGTACCCTATCACAATATCTCAATGGTGAGAGAGGGGAGATAAATTTATGAGTCCAAATCCTAACCTTTAAACCATTTGTTGTAGAAAATTAGGACAAGTATCTATGATAATTACCCTTTCAAATTTGTCGTATAACCTAAATTCGTGATTATAACCCATTGAGTTTGATCTTGTATGTGGTTTTTCATGATGGGTTTCCATATTTTGTCTCATAAGTCTTTTGTTAATTAAGTCAAATTAAAAGATCAATTAACGATTTAATTTAATGGAAAATTATTAAGATAATTTCTATATTTAATTATATTTAATTAATTGGGAAATTAATTAAATAATAAGAATTGAATTTAACAAGAAAATTGTAGTCTAATTTTTAAAGCGTAATATTATTGATTTAATTTAACAATAATATATTTAGGAGATCATTTTTAAATAAATACTAAATATTATTATTACTTAAGTTAATAAATATTTTATAAAAACACTTTAAAAATTAAATAAAGAGTGAAAGAGAAATTAATTTATTAAAGATATTTCTAAATTGCATAAAGTGTGCATGAATATTCAAAAAGTTAATAAAGAGTTGAAAAGATTGTGATCAATGAGTTCTCTCGTGTAATGGCATAATCAGTGCCTCAATTTTAGGGAAGAACTCCATATCAGCATTTTAGAGTTCTTTTTGCGGGCACCACAAATTTTGGAGAAGGAAATTTTCGAAGAGAAGGTTTTGAGAGATAAGATTTCTCTCACAATCTTTGGGTGATTGCAAATTAGCATCAGAACTAGGTAGAGCCTCGTGTTTTATTTTACCTAGTGAACTATGGTTCTTCAAATTTCCTCTCTTCATCGTGCTTGTTAAATCGTTTGTTTCAAATTTCATCTATGATAAATCTTTCAATCTCTCACACTAAATTACTGTTGTTCATATGAATTCTTCTGTATATGAGGATTGAAAAGTAGGAAACCCCCATTCCATGAATTGATTAAATATTATTTATTCATAGTTATTTTTGAAAAGAAATTAATTATAGATTGAAAATTTGATCTGCTGATCCAAGTTTTCCTATCAGACTAAATTTATTGTGTTTATTATTATTATTATTATTATTATATATATAATTTTGAGGGGGCTTGTTTTGAATTTTTTTTAATATAAAAAAGTATATTAAATAAAATTAAAAATAAAAATTAAAAAAGAGTTTGGAGGAGGCAGGGACACTGATTCCCCACCTCTACATTTTACCTCCCCATGGACTTTATCACTACTTGCGGCACAATCTATACAGTTGCTATAGCATCAATATTAAACACTGCTGCATGTGGTAGCAAACAGTCTACGGCCGCACGACAGCTACCAATAAAGGTCGACTGATGGGCCTTAACCACATTGTGATTGTTTTAAAAGTTATTTTTAAATTTATTTAATTTAAATTTAAATTATTATTTATTAATAATTTTTAAATTACTATTTATTAATAAATTTTAGTAATAGTTTTTATTAATATTTATTAAATTAATTAATAATTAATAAATATTAATCATTAAAGTATTTTAATTAATAACTAATAATTTAGTAATTTAGATTATCATTGATGAGTATCAATTAATAATGTTAAAATATATTCCCTCTATTATTTTTTAATAAATTGACTATTAATAGAATCATGAGTATTTTATTTGATAATCGATATTTATTATTTTAATAATTTAATAGATAATCATTTTTAAGTCATCTTGTGATATTGAATGGGGATATTGTAACTTCATAAAATTAAGGATAAATTGTGCAAATTGTTCAAAAATGAGAATGGGTTAAGTTGTAAGGATAAACTATAAAATTCATATATTTGAAAACTTACATTGAACAATAATTCAAACCTTACTATTAACTCAAACTATGTGTTTTCAAAACTAAACCAAACTATGAAACTACACTGTTAACTATATGTTGTCTTATGTTTTGGGTTTGGGTTGACGAAATCCTTCATGTCTTCATAAGATCATGCAAACATATCTTCAAACTCTTTTAGAAAACTAGTGAACCTTGATTTTCCAATTTAAGTACAACATTTTCTTAGGTTAATTAGCTTTGGGTTATCTTTTTTCCCTATATTGATCTTTTCACATGCTCCAGATTTATAGTCTTTTACTTCTATATTCCTTGTAAGGTATTAGTCTTTTCTATTGAACAATGCTTCAAGGGATACCAAACCTTTAGGAATAAAATTTCCTTTCAATTAGATGACCTCATCAACATTTTCATCTCCATTATCTGAACAAACCTCATGACACTTGAAAGTAGAGCCCTTAAAGAAAAGAGAACCCAATTTCTTAGCCTTTTGCAAGAATGCGTTGATCTATGCATCATTGTTGAACACTTGCTAGGATCTTGAATTTTCAAGCACACTATGCTGATGTATCAATTCAAAAGTATATATATCTTCTATAAAACCAAAGATACGATATCATCAAAGATGCTCCTCCAACTAGCACATCCGCTCTAGTGTTTAGCTCCTTGGGTACAACTTCTATTGAAAAGACTTCAAATCCTTCCAGTTCATCCCATACCCTATTTATGTATTGTTTCAACCTTGTGTTCTCCACAAAAAAAATATCTTTGACATTCTTAACCATGAATTTTGCATCTCCTCTGGCCTTCAAAATCTTAATTCTTCTTCTCTTAGCTCCTTCTATTCCATAAAGTAGTGCTTCATATTCAGTAGTATTGTTAGTGTTTTCAAATTCAAGCTTAAAGGCATGAGGAAATATTTTACTAGAAGGAAAAGTAAGTACAACTCTTGGTTCAGAGCCAACTAATTTGCAACTACCATCAAACTCTAAGATTCATAGGCCTTTGTCTACTAGCTCTTATGATTCTGTTACATCTTCTTTAGTTAAAACAACATAATTAGAAAAATTACTTTCATGATACATGATATGAAATCTAGTATCTTTAGAGGGAAAGACTATATACTTTTCTTTATTCTTAGGTTTCAATATAACTCTCTTGTTCCCAATCGATATGGTAGCTTGGGACCAATCTAGTTTAATTTCTCTCCCTAGGTCTTTATAGAAGGTATGACTAAGCATCATCCCATAACTAGCCTAGGTCTTTGTGACTAGGATGGTTAATTTGACCCTCTTTTTCAAAAAAATTCAGCCAAGGTGACTTGAGCATCTTTGATTTTCCCTACTAGTGGAACTTTCTTAGAGTCCATTGCATAGCACTTGCCAAAGGTTTTGGTCAGGGAAAAATCTAAGGCTTTAGAAAAAAAAGAAGGCATAATATTATCAGAATCTCAGGAATCTATGATGTAATTATTTAGCTAATGACCATGGATAAGTAGAGATACATAGAAGGGGTTAGGTTTTTCAAAGATAGTAAGATATTGTGAGTCTCTATGTGTACCAATGTATCTTCTACTAAAATATTGGTCTTAGATTCAATGGTAGTCTCAATTGATGAGTTGTAAGATGACATAATGTTTACATGTTGAACCCTATTTGGTGAGGTGGAACCTTATACAAATTCAATTAGCTTATCTAGTTCATGTGGATTTGATTTCAAGTAATTAGCAGGAGAAATTTTAATTCTCAAAGACTTACAAAATTCAACAATGTCAAAAGTAGGCTTGGGTTCAATTTTCTTCAATATTTGTATGTCTTGCATGAGGGCCTTCTGAATTTTTGGATCATTGTTTGCTTAAACAACATGCTCTTTTCATTTATTTGTTGGTGTAGAAGCTGAAGGTTGAATTGGAGATTTAACCCCATGTTAATTTCTTGTGAGTACAGAGAAGGAAGGATCTTCAAGAGTGATAAAATATTTCCATGATGTTTAGAATTTGACTTACATTTGAGGAAATAATTTACACAGTTTCCAAGTCCTCAAGAGTCTTCATCTTTGACTAGTATGTCTTCCACTATATCTTTACTTTCATTCATTTCTCTATAGCATATCATTTTTGGATAGAAAGTGTCATCATGATCATTTATGGAATGAAAAATACACATACTTGATTTTCCTGTCATAGGGCTTTCAATCAATAGCTTCTAATTACTAGGTAACATATGGGGCTATCTACCTATCATCCCCTGATTTGGATATTTCCTTGAAATATCTTGATAAGGTGTGTTCACTTTGTGTATCTTCCTTTTAACCATTATCTTATCATTAACCAACATTTTAACTAAAGAGTTATTTGAACCAAAAGTAGATGGTTGCAAATTAGGTGTACATATGTCTCACCTCCATTTTCCTGTGGTAATAAAATCATCCGCTAACTCCACAACCAATCTTTGTGTTGTATTGACATCTACTACCCTATTACATCTCAAGTGGAAACTTATGTTAGGTGGCATGGAATTGACAAAGAATCCTTTCCTATTCTTTATGTTTGGTCTTTTTGTAGTGGGGATCTTGTTTAGAATTTTGTTAAATTTTGCAATAAAATCATGCATGGATTCATCGACTTATTTCTTGAGTTGTGAAAATTGTAATAGAAGGGTATATTCATGATCAACAAACTTAAACCTTGCCTCAAAAGTAGTTCTCATATAGTCTCAATCAGTAATATCTCCATTATAGAGATGATGAAACTAGTCTATAGTAGCTTTAATTAAGGTTTGTACAAACAATCTAACTACAATGTTTACGGTTAGAATGACAAGAAATTTGTATGCGGTATTGAAAACATTCAAGTGTTCATTTTTTGATTTCTTCTTGTCACCAAGAACTTGGGAAGGATATCCCTGGTCCCATTTAGAAGAGGGCTTGTACTCAACCCAAGGGTGAGAGGTCCAACCTAGACATCCCAAGGGTTTATGACCATGTTAGGTAGTATAAAATTGATAGGTTAGGCATTAAAATGTGTTGCAATTAGGGTTCTAGGTAGCACTAATGCTTGAAAAATAGTAGCAACTAGTGTAGGTTTTTTAGGAGAGGGTGGCCTACTTTTACACATAGTTATCCTTTTCTTTCTATGAGTGAGATCAAGAGAAAAAAAATTCAATCTCACAAACTTGTATGATTCATCCACATAACCCTTATATCTGTCACTCTAGGTATACATACTCCTAGCCAATCTACTTGAATTAAGGCTCAAGGATTGGGTTGTTGAGCAGGATTAGGAGGATTGACTTTAGGTTGTTGAGACAATCTTTCCACTACTACTTCTTCTTGGGTAAAAAGTACTCCTCAAATTAGTTTTGCATGTTCGTCTTCATTTTCAAGAACCTGACCAAGCAATACATGTTTCTCTATGTTAGTTTTAGTATTCCAGGCTATGGCATTTAAGTCAGAAATAATATCTTCTTGGGTATTATCAAAACCTAAGCTTGGTTGGAGAACATGAAATATGTATTGATGAGAAAAGAACATCATACAAAATAATTGGTTTTTCTATGATTTAGATTATTAGGTTGTCTTTCCCCAGTGGAGTTGCAAAGAACTATTGTTGAACATTTTTTCCCTTCTAATTGATATATGTTTTTTTATATTTTGATAGTAAGAAAATCTACTCCACAACAAATGATTTATCCAATTGAGACTCTTTATGTTTTTAGGAACAACTCCCTCCCTAATAAATTCAACAATAATATCCCTTATTTTAATAGAATGTAATGGAAACTATTCTTTTAACCTAAAATAACTAAAGGCATTCAAAGTACTTTTCCATAAACATGTAAAAGCAATGCTGATAGGTAAACATTTCACAAATAAGAATACTTATGAAATAAAAGAGAATCATACAAAATGATCAATCCCTTTAAACATAATTGATTCAACTAACATTCATAGATATAATAGATAATCAATCCCTACAATAAAGAGTGCATTCCTTATAAAAGCATTCCAGTTTACTTAAAACCATAAGATTTCAAGCCAAAGATAATATAAGAGAGGAACCAAAAAATTCACCACTTTTTTCTATTAATTCATATGAAAATAGCATAACCAAAATATTTCCTTAGACCAAGTCTGATATCTAATTACTATTAAAATTTCCATAGTATCAACCCTTGCAATATCAAATAAAATAGTCTTTATAGCCACATAGGGCTTTTGGAAGTAGTTTAAAAACTAACTCCCTAAGGAGTTACTAAATGTCTTAACTTAAAGCCTAACATGACTAACTAAAAATAAGAGAAATAATTATCTCAAACCCCTAATTTCTATCTAACTACTAGTTACGTTGATTGAGGTAGTTTTCTGTTCTTGATCTATAAATGCATTCCCAATTGCTTCTTTCTACTCCTTATAGGCAACTTCAAACTCCATGATCTCTTTTTGTTGTGGGATTCCCAACTGCTATATTCTTAATTGTTAGATTGTAATCACTTTACCAGGTTTCTCTAATTTCTTTTTTTGAACCATTAGGTGATCTTTGTAGATGATAACCATTGAGTCTTCTTGAGCTATGATAATAAAATTTGCAATAGAGACCTCTTTGGTTTCTTTCGTGGCCCTCAATTTATCTAAGCAGGCAACACATATATCTTTTAAGTATTTATTAAAGTGATCTTTATTCCCCATGATTTTCACATCAATGCATTTTAGGTTAGTGTCAAGAATCTCTTTCTTAAATTATAATCCTTTAACCAATTTCAAGCACTCATCCATGCACTACTCCATCACAATATTTCTCCATTCTAGATTAGATCTAGATATCTATAGGAAATCAACATTTAAGCTAGAGCTTGGTTTCTCTTCTAGGAACTTATCTATTCCATGTTCTTGGACTTCACTCATATGGATGATAACTTCATCCCATTTTACCTTCTCTTCTTCCCAAGCATTAAAACTTTATTTTAAACCAACCATCATCTGATCAACATTTATCCTTGTCTTGGTGAGGTAGACAATTTACTTGACTTCAAAAGAGATGAATGATTTGATCTACTTGTAAAATGCACTAGAAAGAGATCTATCTATTTTCACTTGATCAATGAATTTTTGATTAGCATAAGAAGTCACATCAACCATGGAAATTGCATGGGGTTGAACTTTAGCTTCATCATTCTTCAAAGTATGGATGTATTTTGACAAAAAATAGATATATTTCTTTACCTCCTTTTTCTCCTTCCAATCTTTCTAAATTTTTCTAGTGACTCTTGCATGACCAAAATTAAGGAATTTCATGTCAAAAACCCTAGAAGCTAGCTCATAAACTATCTTCTCCACCATATAATCTTGAGCTATAATAATATCCAAGCTCTAGTCTGCAAATGGTTTATAAACATCTACTACCTAGTGTCATGTTTTCTCATCTACCTCTAATAAGGTCTCTATTTTGGGATTCTTTCTTTTTGAGGCTTTGCTTAGACACTTTCCAAAGATGTCTTCTACTGAGACATTCATGGGAATTATTCTTCTTTTCTTGCTTAGTGATAGATGAAACCAATTGGGTTTAGTAGGGCCACTCTTTGGTGGAGGAGTCCAGAGAATAGGAGAAGTCCTAATAGCTAGTGCATTCAAGGTGTTAGCTCTATCTACTTCTTGTTGGTTGTTCTGATCCATAATTTAAATAGGGTCTTCTCCAATAGATTCAACTACAACTTCAATTTAAATTGGTTCGATGCTAGGATTTACCAAGGCATTTTATCGAGCTATTTTATTCTTAGTTTGGGAATAGGTCCACTTAGCTAGAGTTGAAGGTTGAACTAAACTTTGAACAAAAAATTTAGTTTCAACTTTAGGTTTAGGGTTCAAAAAACTTGCAAATGAAAATTTTATAATTCTATTAGTACAATGAAAAGGTAACTCTGATCTAGAATTAGTAGAAATTTTATGAAGTTGCAACCCAACATACCCTAATTTAGTCCTCATTTTCTCTACTAGGTAGTTGTTAGTTCCGTCAATGACAAGGATAGTCTAAGCTTGAAGATCGTCTTCCTCTAGAAAATTGCAATCTATTTTAGGTAAGGGAAAAACTTTACCCTGAGCTACATAGAAGGGATTAATTATTTTTTTACTATCATCTTCTTCTATCTCCTTAATATTCATATATAGCTTGAATTATTTAATTTTCTTCAAGTTGAATCTAGACCACCATCTTTTTCTTACCTCATAGTCTTCTTCTCAACCTACCCAAAAATCTTCTATCTAAGGAACATGGGTAAAAGGTGGGCATAATTCAAATTGAGATTGTGTGAATCCTTTACTTTCAAACCTTGATCATGCAAAATAGAATGCCAAGTTCATAGTCTTCAATTCAATTTCAATACCAAAAGCATCTTGAATGCTTTTGCACCAATAATGACCAAGCATAATAGGAAAGATAAAACCATAACCTTTTCTTTCTTTATAATTTTTATCCACTTCAGCTACTTACCTATAAATTTTACTCAGGACATAATGGTCCAAAAAATACTTACATATTTTCAAAGGTTTACCTTCGTACCAACCTACCCTTATATACATGAATTTGGTAAATTTGTTAAAGAAGATATCATAGATAGTTACAAATTGAGCTACTTCTTTAGATAATATCCTATGTTCTTAACCTTGGAGCTTAAAAACCAACTTGGCAAGGAAAGTATCTTGTACCCTTTTGAAGTCCTTGGAGTTATTTTCTTTGTACAGTAGGACAAGAAAATAATATTAGATAGCCATGCCATTTATCCAATCTAGGTGGGGAAAACCTTCTAATTCTTTAAAACATGCTAGGATATGTAAAAACCAAAAATTATAGATGCTTCTAAAAGTTCTTCATGTAGTTAGTGTGCTATAATTTCAGCCTAGTAAATATACTTCCTTTCATTTAGAATGGTCTGAACAAAGTAATACGTCCAATTTTCCCAGAATAAGGCATTATTATTCCCTTTGAATATGTTGAGAAGAGTGATTGTGTCTTTAATCTTAGGAATCATGTTTTCTCACATCAAGGGGTGAGGAAGACGAGAACCTCCCTTAAAGTCTAAGAAACCAATTTTTACCTATGGAATTATTAAACTAGCTAATGCCGGTGGAAAATTGGGAGTCAAAAATAATGATGGTCCAAGATTTGTATTCTTCATGTGGAATCCTTAGGGTACCCATTACTGTTACTCTATTGATGTATACCAATACTTCCCCTATATGCATCCTAATACATCTTTGGGTAGCTTCATACTTGTCTCTACATTCTAAAACCAGCTCTAGATAATGAACTACCTCTCGAAAACCCCCAGCTTGCAACAACCCACTTCTAGCTATCTTTTCTACAATAAATCTAGGCTTAGGTTTTGAAAACCTTATCATCAATTTTCTAATATCTTCATTGGAAAGAAATATATCTCCTTGTTTTGGAAAGAAACTGGTTAAGGTGGTGGTTGTCTTTTTTTTTGGGTAAGTTAGGGCAAGAAGTGGCCATGGTGGAAGGAAGCTTACAATTTTAACCACAAGGAAAAGATAAAATGAAAAGGACTAGTAGAGCTATCTTTTCTTTTAAACATAATTAATAGTAGCTAACAAGGAAAAGAAATGAGACTCAGTGGGAGGAAGACACAACAAATATTTTGACATAAAAGATTAAGTTGTAGGCTATGTGGATCTCGAGGAAAATCAAAATGCTTACCTCATATGGTGATGATGGGATGAACAAGAAAGGAACATTTTAATAGTTTAAATAGGAAAGCACATTATGGATGAAAGAAGAAAGTACCAATTTGACATGGATATTTAATCATTAATGAATGCCACTTAACTATGCACATATCAAATATTGTCACTACGTTTCACACCAATTAGCCATAAAAGCATGTCCTTCCAATCTTTTGGGAATACATTTGATCATTCCATACTGCCACTTATCACTTTTCACATGCCTTTTAGATCAATGAACTTTGAACTCTTGAACCATGAGAAAGAGTTCAATTTTAAAGTTTGGTAATCTTAGAATATTGGGATATGGTTCTTATGTATTAGCTTGATATGACCAAAATATTCCATTTTAATGTGAAACTTTGAACTTGAACATTAATGGTTCAATGTCCAGGTTCAAGAAAAGTACCAAGATCCACTTGACACCATAACTGTTGTTAGGACTCACTTGCACTTCTAAAATCTGAACTCTTGAACTTTGAACATTGAACTGGTAGTTCAAGAGTTCAAGTTCAAGGTTCATACTTGGGAAGAACATAACATGAAGCAAAAAAAAAGGGAGACATTCTTGAAGTGCTTAGGTGACATTGAACTTTTGAACCTTGACCCTTGAACCTCACGATGAGTGATTATATCTTTAATCTTAGGAATCATGTTTTCTCACATAAAGGGGTGAGGAAGATGAGAAACTCCCTTCTCAAGTCTAAGCAACCATTTTTTACCTATGGAATTATTAAACTGGCTAATGTTAGTGGAAAATGGGGAGTGAGAAAGAATGATGGTCTAGGCTTTGTATTCTTCATGTGGAATCCTTAGGGCACCCATTATTGTTACTTCATTTATGTATACCAATACCTTCTCTATATGCATCATGATACATTGTTGGGTAGCTTCATACTTATCTCTACACTCTAAAACCAACTTTGGACAATAAATTACTTTTGGAAAACCCCCAACTTGCAACAACCCACTTCTAGCTACCTTTTCTACAATAGATCCAGGCTTAGGTTTTGAAAACCTTATCATTAGTTTTCTAATATCTTTATTGGTAAGAAATGTATCTCCCAATTTTGGAAAGAAATTGGTTAAGGTGGTGGTTGTCTTTTTTTGGTAACTTAGGGCAAGAAGTGGCCATGGCAGAAGGAAGCTTACAATTTTAACCATGAGGAAAAGATAGAATCAAAAGGAATAGTAGAGCTATCTTTTCTTTTAAACATAATTAACAATAGATAATGAGGAAAAGAAATGAGACTCAGTGGGGGGAAGAGACGACAAATATTTTGACAAAAAAGATTAAGTTGTAGGCTACATAGATCTCTAGGGAAATTAGAACACTTACCTCGTATGGTGATGACGAGATGAACAAGAAAGGAACATTTTAATAGTTTAAATAGGAAAGCACATTATGGATGAAAGAGGCAAGTACCAATTTGATAGGGATTTTTAATTATTAATGAACACCACTTAACTCTGCACGTATCAAATATTGTCACTACCTTTCACACCAATTAGCCATCAAAGCATGTCCTTCAATCTTATGGGAAAACATTTGAACATTCTATACTACCACTTATCACTATTCATATGCCTTTTAGATCAATGAACTTTGAACCATGAGAAAGGGTTCAAGGTTCAAGTTTGGTAATCTTAGAATATTGGGATATGGTTCTTATTTATTAGCTTGATATGACCAAAATATTCCATTTTAATGTGAAACTTTGAACTTGAACATTAATGGTTCAATGTTCAGGTTCAAGAAAAGCACCAAGATCCACTGGACACCGTGAGTGTTGTTGGACTTACTTGCACTTCTAAAATTTGAACTCTTGAACTTTGAACCTTGAACTGGCAGTTCAAGAGTTCAAGTTCAAGGTTCTTACTTGGGAATAACATAACATGAAGCCAAAAAAAGGGAGACATTCTTGAAGTGCTTAGGTGACATTGAACTTTTGAACATTGAACCTTAAAGATTTAAGTTCAAGGTTAAAACTCAAACTTGATTTTTCACAAAAGATTCTAAATAGTGTGTGAAAGGTTGAAACTTAAAATATGGCTAACAACTGGCTTTGACTGGGGATTCATACCACAAGGGATGAAAAATGGATTCAAACTCCTTGGTTTTGCAAAAAAGACTAAAATAAAAATCTAAAATGGATAGAGAAAGACAAAGGAAACCTAGACCTAAATGATACAAGCCACACAACTATATACACTATATACAAGAGAGAGAAGGAAATATTATTACAATTGATAAAGTGTAAGGTCTTGCCAATTGTATGATAAGGTCAATTTAATTCTATCTAAATACCTGAGATTAAAGGAGTTTAGTTTGAGCACCTTGCTGATTTCAAAAGGTCCTTTCTAGAGTGATTTGAATTTTTTGTGTGCACCTTCATGTTTCATTCTTTCGTCCCATAATCAAATTTTTTCATTCTCTATAAATTTCCTAGGCCTAGCTCTATGATCAAAGATATTTTTAACCTGAGCTTGATGCTCTGTAATATGATCTACCATCTTTTCTCATTCTTCCTCAGCTTTCATCAAGTAGAAAATACTATTTTCTAGGACACCTTTACAAGTTGCATCTTCCAGAATCTTTTGAATCTTGGCTACAACTCGCTCGAGGGGAAGTGATTATAACTATGCTTCCACACCATACACCAACTCAAAAGGTGTCATGCCAATCAGCCTCTTACGAGTAGTATGATCTTCCCAAAAAGCTTCATACAACTTCTTATGCTAGTCCTTTGCATTTTCCCTAACCAACTTATTCATGATACAAGATTCTTATTAGAAGAGTCAGCCTGAGTATTCCCTTGTAGAAAGTAACCGTAAGCATGTGAAAGCAATATCCCATTATCATAACATAAGAGGAGTAATTCATTTGAAGAATTTTTTTGGGTACCGTCTATTACCACCTTCTTGAAGACTCCAAATTTGACTAAAATATTCTTCTTCATGAAATTGCACACATTTTAGAAGTGGTTCTCTTGATTGGTATTGCTTCTACCCATTCGGTGAAGTAATTAGTGGAAATCAAGATATGGGCATGTCCAACACTAGAAGTAGATCTAAGTGGGCCTATGAAATCAAGATCCCATTGTTTGAAAAGTTCTTCTATAACCATATACCTCAAAGGAAGAGCTGCTAGCTTAGGTTTTCTAAATATTACATTTCTCACATCTTCCAACCCACCTATAAGTGTCAAAAATATGCCAGGCCAATAGTATCCATTTTAGAGTATTTTGAAGGTATTGACTATGGATGATAATTTCCCTCTGCATGCTTCATTGTGAAACATAAGAAGCAACCTCTCCTACTAATCTTTATCAACATATCATAAAAAAATTCCATCTAGCCCCTTTTTGTATATAATACCATTCATAATTACATACTTAATAGATTTCAACTTCAGGGTTCTTTTAGCTTTACCCGTCAAGTGTTCAAGATATTCACCGTAGGTAAATTAGTAAAAGATGTCTTAAAACCAACTATTTGTCAAGATTAAAATAATAACAATATTCACTCTTCTCCTATCTCTTCTTTATTCTTAGCTATTAATATGCACAAGTGTTTTCCTCTTACAAGTTTAGTTGGTTTTATTTCAAGATCAAACTCTTGCACTTTTGATACCCATGTCACTTTGTTGTTCACTACTCCTTGTTGAGATAGTATGATTTTGATAACTAAATTTGGAAAAAATATTGTAGAGTGGGAGTAGAAGATGTAGTAGTGCAATTTATCAACAACTTTTACCAATGAATATGCCTATGATTTGGTGAAAGAGTACCTTAACTTATGATTCTTCAAGGGCACACTCATGAATGAGACGGGGAACTCTTCACCTTATTCATTTTTTTGTAGAAAGATAATGGACATGGTAAGTTCTCTAGGACAAAAATAGATTATAAAATTTGTTTAAGAATTAGGATGAGCCAACACAGGAGCTTGCAAGATAGAAAATTTCACTTCTTCAAAGTCTTTCATAGCATCTTCACTCGATTTGAAATTTAACTTCTCACTAAGAAAGTTAGAAATAGGTCAAGTAGTTTTAGAGAATTTAGGCACAAACCTCTTCAGGAAATTTATCTAACTAAAGAATGATCTAACCCCATTACAATTTTAAGGGAGGCATAATTGCTGAATTCCTCTAACCCTTTATGAATCAATCTTGATCCCTTTCTTTGACACTAAGTTTCCTAGGATTTTTCCCTCTACAACATAGAATATAGACTTCTTGGGGTTTAAAGACACATAATGCTCTCTATATGTTTGGAGGATGAGTCTTAAGTCTTGCAAGTGTTTCTTTCTTCTCCTTGAGAAAATGGTCATGTCATCCAAGTATAAGAGTATTATTTTGTTCAATAGATAACCAATAGAGGAATTCATTTCCCTTTAAAAAGTGGCACCAACATTTATGAGACCAAAGGGCATTCAATTATAAGAAAAGGTTATCCAAGGGGTGGTAAAGATAATCTTATGCCAATATTTAAGAGCCACACTGATGTGATTGTATTTAGAGAATCCATCTAACATAGACATCATTTTGAAACCTACTACCATCTTTAGGATATGATCCATATTGGGTTGAGTAACACTATCCTTTAGGATTTTCTAGTTTAGATTCTAGAAGTCCATGCATATTCTAATTTCTCCACTCTTTTTATGGATTAGTACTATATTAGCCACCATGATAGAATGATGAATGGGGTAAATCATGTGGGCCCTAAGAATTCAACTTCTTTAAAAATTGATTTTTCTACTCTTGGGTTGTAATTCCTCATTTTTTTCCAAAAAGGAGTCACTCTAGGCTTTAATGGCATTTGGTGTTTGAATTTTCCTTGTCTAAAATCCTTTAGGTCTTCATAAGACCATGCAAACATATCTCCAAACTCTTTTAATAAATGAGTGAACTTTTATTTTTCAATTTCAATACAACATTTGTCTAGGTTAATTAGCTTTGGGTTATCTTCAGTACTTATATTGATATTTTCACATGCTCTAGATTTATCCTCTTTTACTTCTATATTATTTTTAAGGTATTGATCTTTTCTATTGAATAGAGTTTCAAGTGATACCAAACCTTTAGGAATACAATTTCATTTGAATTGGATGACCTCATCTACATTTCCATCTCCATCATCTAAACACACCTCATGGCACTTGGAAGTAGAGCCCTCAAAGAAAAGAGAAGCAAAATTATTAGCCCCTTGAAAGAATATGTTGATTTGTGCATCACTGCTAAACACTTGCCAAGATCTTGAATTGTCAATCACACTTTATTGATGTATCAATTTAGTGGTATATATATCTTCTATGAAATCAAGATGCAATATAATCAAAGATGCTCATCCAACTAGTGCATCCGCTCTAGTGTTTAGCTCCCTAGGAACAACTTCTATTGAAAGTGCTTCAAATCCTTCCACTTCTATAGTGTTTTAGCCTTGTTTTCTTCACACAAAAAAAATCTTTCACTTGCTTAATCACCAATTCTACATCTCCTTTAGCCTTCAAAAGGTTAATTCTTCTTCTATTCCCAAAAGTAGCACTTAATATTTGATAACATTGTTAGTGTTTTCAAATTCAAGCTTGAAGTCATGAGGAAAGATTTTACTACAAGGAAAAATAAGTACAACTCCTTCTTCAAAGCCAAATGATGTGTAGATTCCATGAAACTCTAGGATCAACATGCCTTTGTCTACCAACTCTTCTGATCCTACCACATATTCTTTATTCAAAACAACATAGTTATCAAAATCAACTTTATGATATAGGACATGAGACCTAAGATCTTTAGAGGGAAAGGTTGTATAATTTCCTTTATTATTAGGTTTAAGTATGACTCTCTTGTTCCCAATCAATATGGTAGCTTAGGACCAATCTAGTCTAATTTCTTTACCTAGGTCTTTACAAAAGGTATGACTAAGTAGCATACCATAACTAGCTAAGATGTATGTGACTAGGATGGTTAATATGACCCTCTTTTCATAAAATTTAGCCAAGGAGACTTGAGCATCTTTGATTTCCCCTACAAGTGGAACTTTCTTAGAGTCTGTCATATAACACTTGCCAAAGGTTTTGGTCATAGGAAAATTTGGTGCAAGGGCCCAAGGTCCTAAATAAGGTGGTCAAACACCAATGTTGGATAGAGTAGGAGGTTAATAAGTATCCAAGATGACACAAATAAATAAGACAATCTCAAGCATCCCTAGAATGCATTTAGGAAAATCTCTTGCATGTTGTAATAAGGCCTATGGGAAAGTCAAAGATTAGTCAACATTGGTCAAATCTATGAGTTGACCAAAAATCTTCATTTTTTTAAATATTATTCTTGTATGATTCATCAAGATTTGGTAGGATTTGAAGTCATTTGTTTTGAAATATGGAAAAGTTGCAAAAATTGTCAAAAAAAGTTGTCATGCAACTTTTCTTGCAACTTTTATTGCAAAAAAAATGGAATGTCAATAGTCAGATGGTTGTTTTGATTGAACATGTAAATATGAATGTGTAAGGTCAAGAGGCCTATAAAATGAATATCCTCAACCTAGGAAAGGGTTGGAATGCATTGTACATAAGTTGAATCAATATAAGAATTAAAGAGAAAAAATTTCCACAATCCATTATATTGCATATATGCTACTAAATTCAATTGTGTAAAGATTTTTCCATCAATGTTTCAGATCACACTATGTTATCCATCATTAGGATGAAGAGAAAGAGAAGAAAATAAAGTATATTTTTACTCTAAGTTGGAAAAGTTTATTTTGGTCTTAGCTAACCTAGTAACAATTTGTGTAAAGGCATGGTATTTGTGCAAAGGACATCTTGTGAATTCAAGTGTGTAATCATGCTATCTTAAAGAAGTTATGTTGAGAAATTGTATGCAAACTTTTGTGAAAGTGATATATGTGAAGTTTTGTATAAGCTATTTTTTGATCTAAGATCAAGATGAAGATCAAAGATCAATCAAGGAAGAAGTTATGATACCTATATTTTAGAAGTTTGATTACTTGTTTGAGTAGTGAGCTCTTCTTGTAATTGGAAGTGAATGTTTGGGTAGTGGGCTCTGTTGGAAATAATCCAGACTAACAAGGTTACTGAGAGAGGAGGGGTGAATCAGTAACCTTAAAACTTTAATTCAATTCTATATAATAACACATTCACCATTCATCCATCTAATCTAATATATGCATGAAAACATTTATAACACATGAACACACTGATTTGGTGACCCAGAAACCTTCCAATTAGAAAATAAAACTGGGGTGGGGATGATGCCCACAAAAATTCAATACTGCAGTATAAAGTTGGCCAGTTAAGGCTTGCAATGATCACTTCTAATGATCTACCCTGTTAGGAGCAAGTAGGATATCTAAATCCACCTTGTTAGAGGATTTACAAACATACAATAAAGTATGCACTCTATTAGGAGATTTACAAAAGACTACTAAGTCTAACTTGTTAAAGGACTTACAAACTAGTTCACCTGTTAGGATGAAGCAATGGATCTAGTTATGACTAATTGCTGATAATATCCCTTGTGCTCTGATCAATTGATGTGATGGATATAACTTTTTTTGCATTAATTGTTGACCTAACTGTATTCCTCTGTTATGATGGTGATTCACTTTTCCTCTTCTCAAAATGTTTCAATATAACACCAATGATGATCAATATTTCAATATTTCAAATGATATATATCATTCCAATATTTACACTGCCAAGGTCAGCCAATCACAAGTGAACAAACATTACTGAGTCAGCTAGATAGTAGAAACTTGGGTTCCTCAAACTGACTCGGTGACCTTTTGATACTCAGCATTCACTACAATACACTGCATTGTCATGCACTCGGTAAGAGTAGAGGCATAGTCCATACTAATCATTCTAAGTAGCTTGGAACTCGGTAACCATTGGTGACTCGGTGAATATTGTGTCACTTAGTAAAAACTAAATCCATTGATAACCTTCTTCACTTGGTAAACACTGATTCCTTCATTTACTTGGTAAACATTGATTCCTTCATTTACCTTGTTTACACGGTAAACACTGATTCCTTTGATTGCCTTGATCACTCGGTAAACACTAAGTTCTTTGTTTACCTTATCACTCGGTAAACACTAAGTTCTTTATTTACCTTGATCACTCGGTAAACACTAAGTTCTTTGTTTACCTTGATCACTCGGTAAACACTAAGTTCTACTAATGACTTGGTGAGCACTAACTGCTTGGTAAAAATTGTGAAGCTCGGTAACCACTAACTTCTTGGAGAACATTGTTCTGCTCGATAACCATTATGAACTCGGTAAATATTGCTGAACTACCCATATGCTTGGTTTCCAAAGGAATGCTTGGTATCAACTGTAGACTGAGTGATGAGCTCAGTAGTCATTCAGAATCAAATAAGTGTTGTAACTAATGACAAATATATCATAATTCCAACAATCTTCTCCTTTGGCATTAGTGACAAAAACACTTATGAGCCAAAACTTATATACAATATCTGACATACTGATGACTGATTCTACTGAATATACATGACTTCCTTACATATAACTCCCCCATACAATATACACAAGGTATTTACATGAGTTATATGACTTTTATTCACACTATCTCTTTGTCCCTTTGTACATTTATCTTACTAATATTTCTTCCTGAGTATCTCTTTCTCCCCCTTTTTGACAATAATGCCAAAGAATAAAATAATGTATTTACATAGAGACTCCAAAATGTGAGATAAACTCTAAATGTACCTGGAGAATGAGTTGCAGAGTTTTATCCCAGTTATTTTGCAAGATTTTACATGTGGATAGAGCTATTTGAACTTCTACAGAGAGTTCAATCACATGGTCTGCAATGGAGAAATTGTTGTCATGGATCAATGTTTTTGAATGGGCAATGTGCTTCTGCATTGTGTCCATGATGGGAAGGATCATATTCTGAATATCTAACAATGTAGATCGGATCCTTGACTCTTCTCTTAGCAATTTTGCTTGCTTCTCTAACCAAAATTTGATCCTGAGGTGATGAGATGAGGTTGAACTGGGGTCAAGCTTTAGGTGTTGTGCGCTTGCCTTCAGATCCTCATCTAGCTTATTCAATTTCTCTCTTATTTCCTTAGTATACTCGATAACATCACAAAGCTTAGCAAAAAGAGATGTTACATTATTAAAAGAATTATCAATTTTGGTCAAAACTATGGTTAATTCAACCTATTTTATTGCTATATGCTGAGCAATGTGCTCAAGCACCTTATTATCAAACTTCTTTTCTGCCTTCTCTATCAACTTTTCTTGACCGGAGGTATCCTCATTGAATTTATTGACTGCCTCTTCTAATTGTAGCAAAATGTGTTGAGAAGTATCAACATCAACACCTATAGCCTCAGTAATTATATTTTTCACTTCATCCATAATTTTAAACTCTCTATCTCTCTCATTCCTTTGTTGTTTCTACTTTGCCTTCAGTTTTATGCGCTGATTGAGCAATCTTAGTTCATCAACTGAAGTAGTATCTATATCTATCTTGGGAATGAAAATTTTAGTATCCAGATCTACATCTTCATCAATTGTCTTTCCTGTAAGCAGAAGTTTTAATGGAGTCTTTGGTTTTTCTGGTGTACTAACTTCTTTGTCTTTGAAAACAGAGACAATGATTGATGAGGTTGGACTAGCTATGAAAACTGGAATAGGACCAACTAAAGGAAGACTGAGAGAGGGGCTAAATGTATCCAAAATTGATATACTTCCCAAAATTGATGTGCATACCAAAATATTTACAATTGAAGAGCTTACTAGTGCAAAAATTGTTGCTAATGTAGCTGAAGTTGATGAAATTGGAGAGAAAACTGGAAAACTTACTGTACATACTGTAGGAGGAATTGATACTTCTGATGTAGTGACTACTGCAGTGGATGACTCGGTAGCTGAAGAAGTTTCCTATAGCTCCGTAGATGAAATGCTTGGCACTTGCATTGGGAATACCTGGAGCTAGGAGGAGATTGGTGAAGATTGAGCAATTGATGTGGTAGTAGTGCTCACAATCTTACTAGTGGAAGCTATCTTTATAGTAATAGATTTTGGTGGAGAGTGAGGAAGGGATGCAATAACTACTACTACAATTTTCACCAGATCATCTTCCTCCTTATCTACCTCTTCAGCTTCTTCCTCCTTGTCTTCTTCCTCTTTATTTTCCATCAGTGCATGCAGTTCTCCTAGTGAGACTGTGATGGATGAAGGGTTATCAAGCTCATCATCATTGCTGTTGTCATCATCTTCAATTTCTACTGGGTCTTCACTAGGCTTATGTAGATGATAGATATTTTTCCACATGTTTGTAGCATCATTTACAACATGTTCAATATCTTTAATCAAAATCAAACAAGTGTGGAATCTGATCATCATTTTACCTTCATGGCTTTTCATTTCAATTTTTACTTCTGCACTAGTGAGACTTGGTTGGAGATTCTTCAGGGATTGCTCATAAATATCTTTTACCATTTGGGTGGCTAACTCCCATCTTGGTTGCAATCTCTCCAGTAGCTCTTTTGAGATTTGAGGGGCAATCTAGTCTGGGGAGTATTTCCATTTAC
The DNA here is from genome assembly GCA_028749045.1 of Cupressus sempervirens. Lineage (NCBI taxonomy): Eukaryota > Viridiplantae > Streptophyta > Pinopsida > Cupressales > Cupressaceae > Cupressus > Cupressus sempervirens. The sequence goes on along the minus strand of CM053793.1, from coordinate 406,852,612 downwards.
CCATCTTACTGAGTACCAACTCCTCAATCTGCATTTTCTCAGCATCAGTTCTAGTTTCAAATTTCAATGCTTTGAAATTTGTGATGCCAGCTCCTTTCTCCAATTTTTTGAGCCTTTTCTTGAATGAGGGTGCAGGCTTGACTAGTATAGGTTCCTGCTTACCTTTCCTAGTTCTTCTAGAAAACACTGCAATAGGATTCTTCTTAGGTTTGGTAATGATTACCTTACCTTTCTTCTTTGGCTATTCTTTTGCATATTCTTCTTCTCCTTCTTCTTCTTCTCCTTCTTCTTCTCCTCCTCCTCCTTCTTCTTCTTCTTCATCTTCACCTTTTCCCTCGGTGAGCATAAGAGGACCGGTAGAAGTTTTTAATTTGGCTATTTTCCTCTTGCCCTTGCTTATGGCCTGTGGTTGCTTGATTTCAAGCTCAATTCTAGCCTTATCTTCATCATAGGTTCCAAAAATTTGTTGCCTTGGGTCTACTGGCTCATTTACCAGTGCTTCTATGATATCTCTAGTTTCATCAATATTAACCTCATAGGGAAGAGGTTTCACCCATGCAACTCAGCGTTTGACTACCTGAATGTATACCTTGTCACAGTCAACCATGAAACACACATCATCCTTATAATCTTCAACAAGCTTTGAAGGAATTTTGAATTTTTTATTCATTCTTTCCTTGAAGTCTTCAAAATAATTATCCATAATACTATCAAAATTTTCACCCATTTCTGCTACAAATTCATTTATTTGATACAAAACTAGAATATCTTTTCTCCATACAACTGTACCTTTTGAAGGGAAAAACTTTTGTACATAGAAAAATAAACAAACTGACAAAGAACCAAATTTACAAGAGTTGGTTTTTGAGGTTCTTAAACTATCCATGTTCTTATTAAGTTGTTTCAACAGCACATCTGCTACGTCAAACTCCATGTTTTTCTTTATGACCTTATAGGCTAAGTCTACATCCTCACAGGGCACACTATTGAATCTGCTGGAACTATACATCTTATATCCAATTAAATAAATTCCAAATCTTAGCTCTGCATCAGATACATTGTTAGGTTTCAATCCTTTTCCATCCCATTCAGCTAGGGTTAACTTTTGAAGTTCATCCCGAGTTAGGGTTTTAGTGGTTTTGGATTTTCTTAACATAGGTAAACCTGTGATCTTATAAATCATCTTCTTTGTTATTAGGATGGGTTGCTCTAACCACATTTGACCATTATGCACACAGCTTAAAATGTATCTTATCCATTTCATTTGAAAGTTCCTTGGCAAGTGCAGGATATGGGTCAAACCTTTGGTTTCCAGATGTTTGAACTCGGGTTTGAGGGTTCCATCCATGCATAACTTGGCTAGGGCATTATCCATATCTAGTGTCCCTATTTCTTGAATAGTGCATTTCAAATGAGTATGAATGTCATTTATAAGTAGTACCTTTGGTGGAATTTTTGATTGGGCTCCATGCGAATCGAGCGATTTAGCTATGGCAAGAATGAACTTGAAGCTAGGTGCTTTCCATTCTACTCCCTTCACAAGCATTTTAGAGCGTCTCTTTGCCTTGTTGTTGTTGGTGCTTATAGATGCCATTGCTGCTGGGTGAGTGAATGATTTTGTTAGACAAATTCTTTGCTAGAAAATCACTTCAAATCACTTGAACTCACTTTCATACTCTTGGAGATCTCTTTGCTCTATATATTCTAAATTCATGGTGAAAAATGAGATCAAATTCTGCCTTTTTGATAAAAAAATCTACCATTAATGCTTGGGTACGAAGATAGCTGAGATGACCTAGGGTTTGTTAGACAGCCACCAACTTACTCGGTAAACCTTGCAACTCGATGAACAAACAAAACTTTTCATATTCCTGACCTAGCTCGGTTAACTCTAAAACCAACCTTGCTCAGTAGATGCACCATAGTGAACTATGTCTTATATCTGAAATACTGATTTGTCTTTTGCACTCCTTTATTTTGGAACTGCTTAGGATATTGCTTGAAGATGCAGTCCCTGATCCCCTTTTGATGAGTCTAATTAGAAGTGGAGTCACCCACTTCTTGAGTGACATTGCCATTATTTGAATTATTTGGCTCAGTAGATTTTGGAATCCACTGTTGTCTCATCTATTTTCGAATGTTGTCAGCTCTGGCTTTCTTTTCATCTTCAATTCTTCCTATATTCATGAAATTCTTGGATATATGGCCAAGTTTGGTACATGTATAACATCTTATAGTAGTATCCTTTTTTCTTAGGTGATGCCTTGCACAGTTTATTCCAATGTGTCCATATTCTTCACAATAGTCACATCTACACCAAGTATTGTAGTCTCAACCAAATATTTCTTTGATAACCTGTTCTACTAGATTGAATTCTTTGGATCTACATTCAGATGCCTTGTGCCCTTGTTTCTTGCATTTGTGACATTTGCCCTCAAACTTTGGTTTCTCTTTGCATTCATTTGCTTTGTGACCATGTTGATTGCAATTGTAGCATTTACCATTGAATTTTCCTTTACCATTGCTCCAACATCTGTTAGATGTATGACCCAACTTACCACAGTGATTGCAAGTAGGTCTTTGATTCTTTTGGGTACCCTATTTGGAAGATTCACCTTCTTTATTGTATCCAAGGCCTGCTTTACCTTTTTATCTATGAAAATTTTGCTCATTTTGCAGATTCAATTGATCCATATCTGCTTGAGATTTTATCATCCTTTCATTGACTTGTTTTTCAACATTTAAGTCATTTTTCAAAATTTCATTGATTTTTCTTTCAAATCTTAGATCACTTTTTAAGATTGCATTGATTTGTCTTTCAGTGATTAAATCATTTCTCAAACTTTCATTCTCAGATCTTAGATTCATAATTTCTTCATTTGCATCAGATAGTTGCCCTACAAGACCTTCATGCTGAAGAGATTGATTATTTCTTACCTCTAAGTCTTCATTTTCCTTGTTTCTCTGTTCCAAAACTTCACATAGCCTAATGGATTGGATTTCTTGTTCTCTTTTAAGCTTTCTTACTTCTTCCTGCAGAGAACCATTCTTTGCTAGGAGTTCCTTGATTGCTTCATTAGCTTCATTTGGACTGCTTGATGGTAAAAGGTCTTCAATCCTTTCTTCAATATACTGATGATCATTCATTTATCTTGCAAGTTCCTTCCTTCTTTTCATAGATTGAGAAAGATGCTCCTTGCTTCATTGAGTTGAGTCATGGCCATTTCCAGATCTTGCTTTTCATTCTCAATAGATTTGTCAAGTCTGAATATCTCCATTGTCCTTGATCTTTGCTCAAGCTGTCAAACTTTATCCTGAGAACCACAAGGCTTTGATACCAATTGTTGGAAATAATCTAGAGTAATAAGGTTACTGAGAGGGGAGGGGTGAATCAGTAACCCTAAAATTTTAATTCAATTTTGTATAATAACACATTCACCTTTCATCCATCTAATCTATTGTATGCATGAAAACATCTATAACACATGAACACACTAATTTGGTGACCTAGAAACCTTCCAATTAGAAAGTAAAACTGGGGTGGGGATGATGCCCACAAAAATTCAATACTACAGTATAAAGTTGGCTGGTTAAGGCTTACAATGATCACTTCTGATAATCTGCCCTATTAGGAGCAAGTAGGATTGCTAGATCCACCTTGTTAGAGGATTTACAAACATACAATGAAGTATGCACTCTATTAGGAGATTTACAAAAGACTGCTAAGTCTACCCTATTAAAGGATTTACAAAATAGTTCACCTATTAGGATGAAGTAGTGGATCTAGTTACAACTGATTGCTGATAAGATCCCTTGTGCTCTGATCACCTGATGTGATGGATATAGCTTTTTCTGCATCAATTGTTGACCTAACTACATTCCTCTGTTCTGTTGGTGAGTCGCTTTTCCTCTTCTCAAAATATTGCAATATAACATCAACGATGATCAATATTTCAATATTTCAAATGATATATATCATTCTAATATTTACACTGGCAAGCTCAGCCAATCATAAGTGAACAAACATTACTGAGTCGGCCAGATAGTAGAAAACTCGGGTTCCTCAAACTGACTCGGTGACCTTTTGATACTCGGCATCCACTACAATACACTGCATTGTCATGCACTCAATAAGAGTAGAGGCATGTTCCATACTAATAATTCTAAGTAGCTTGGAACTCGGTAACCATTGGTGACTTGGTGAATATTGTGTCACTTGGTAAAAACTAAATCCATTGATAACCTTCTTCACTTGGTAAACATTGATTCCTTCATTTACTCGATAAACACTGATTCCTTCATTTACCTTGTTTACACGGTAAACACTGATTCTTTTGATTGTCTTGATCACTTGGTAGACACTAAGTTCTTTTTTTACCTTGACCACTCGGTAAACACTAAGTTCTTTGTTTACCTTGATCACTCGGTAAACACTAAGTTCTTTGTTTACCTTGATCACTTGGTAAACACTAAGTTCTTTGTTTACCTTGATCACTCGGTAAAAACTCAATTCTACTAATGACTCGGTGAGCACTGACTGCTTGGTAAAAACTACGAAGCTTTGTAACCACTAACTACTTGGAGAACACTGTTCTGCTCAGTAATCATTATGAACTCGATAAATACTGTTGAACTACCCATATGCTTGATTTCCAAAGGAAGGGTGGGTATCAACTATAGACTGAGTGATGAGCTCGGTAATCATTCAAAATCAAATAAGTGTTGTAACTAATGACAAATATATCATAATTCCAATAGGCTCATCTTGTATTTATTGTACTAGAACTCCTAATAGGGTTGGAATCTCTTAATAGGGATTCAAAGTCTCCTAACACGGACTTCTTATCATGAATTTTCTCATTTACTCTTAATAGGGTCCATCCTATAACAAGGAACTTATATATCAGTATATTATCTAGTGGGTATTATCCTCACTAGGGTTTTCCCTGGTTAACAAAATATGGTGTTATGAGTTATCTTTATGCATGGTTACTATTACTATTTAGAATTAATCTATTACTTAGTTATGTATGGTTTAAAGTAAGGAATAATATCCAATTGGTGATTGAAGTTTGTAGATTACTGATTCACTCCCCCCCTCTCAATAATCCCTATTTCTAATAGATCTTACATTGGATAGTCTAGTTGGTAGACTCACAACTTTTGAGTTGGTTAATATTGATAATTACTCCCTTACTAATTTTGAAAGTGATTTCAAAGAAAAACTAAATCTTGATGGTTCTATAAGGAGAAGAAGAGAAGACACATGAATATTAGCAGTGACTTAGATTAAGAACTTGATGAGTTTGAGGTGTTATTGGCTAAGAGGATACCTAGAGGAAGAGATAAACAAAAAGGTAAAATTTCTATTATCTATTTCACATGAAATAAAATTGGTCATATTGCTACAAGGTTTCTTGAAAAAGAAGATAAGGATGGGAGGAAGGATAGAAGGTATGGAGATAGGAGAGATAAAAAAGATTAATAAAGAATACAAAGGAAAAGGTAAGAAATTTTGTTATATTGTTGAAGAAAGTTTTGGTAGTTGTACTAGTGAAAATGATGAATTTGTGTGTATTTCTATGAAAGATGATTCTAATGAAGATAAAAGATGTGAAAATACTCTTCTAATTTCACATATAAGAAAAAATGAAAGATGGAAAATTGATAGTGGATGTTGACGCATCATATGATAGGTGATACAAGTAAGTTTGAAAGGTTGATTTAGTATAATGGTAATATTGTTAAATTTGGAAATGGTGCACCATGTTATGTGAAAAGTAATTGATTAATTATTCTAAATGATAAAGTTAGATGTGATAATTCATATTGGGTTTATAGATATAACTTGTTAAGTGTAGCATAGTTGGTCATTTTTGGTTACAGGTGAATTTCTAAACAATGAGAATTTTTGGCATGTTTCCTAAGGTGGTGATTTTCTAATTTTTTTATGTAAATTGAGATAGTTCTAGTATGAAACTAACATGCTTCCTAAGGTACTTTCAAGTACTATTGGGCATTTTTTTTGAGGCATTTGACATAGATCCTTAGGCAGTAATTTTTTGTTTTTCCCTTTTGGTACTTTTTTTACCTACATGTGGTGTTTAGGTCATAACTTGCTCATCAAGACTCCATTTCTTGCAAACAAAATATCACTAGAAAGCTAGTTTGAAGCCCATTGTGATGGTGTAGTTTATTTGGACTTTTGACATCATTTGGTTTTCAATTTATGTAGGCCAAATTAGAGGTTCTATTTTTCACTTTCGGAGACATATCTTGAGACATTTAATTTTCCAGTTTCTGCTCTAGGCACATCCCATTTAGTTTTTTTTCTTTTTTGAATTTTGGTGGAAACTTTGGTTGTTTTAGGTCCAAAGATTGATTTTTTTATTTTAGATAATTTTCATGGGTTGTACTATCTCCTATATTAGTCTTATGTATCTTGTTGGAATTAAAGATAGAGTAACTAAGAGAGGGGGGGGGATCAGTAACTTACAAAAACTTTAATCATAGATCCCTTAGATGTCTTAAAGATCTAGTTACTACCGATACTCGGTAAACATAACTAAAATGTTGTAACTTAGTAAATCAAACTATTACTTATCTTCAAGCAAGCATGCATGCAATTGAAAACAAAATGAACACAAGAAACACCGGATTTAACTTGGAAACCCAATATGGGAAAAACCACCAAGTAACTAGCTACCAATTTTTCACTCTTCTAAAGTGAGCCCTATTAGGAGCCAACCCTATTAAAGGTTACAATACACACTATTAGGTGTGACCTTGTTAGAGGATTTTGATCACGCTATTAGGAGTGGCCTTGTTAGAGGTCTTTAGAACAATTCAATTGAACTGCCACCTTGTTAGAGGATTTACAAAATGGCTGTTAAACCAACTCTGTTAAGAGATTTGAAATCATTGCTACAATTGTTAGAAAGCAACAATGCATTGACTTGAACAAGATGCAATTGAATTTGCTGAATATAGGTCTCTTTTCTACATCATTAGATCCTCCTTGATCAAATATGGCTTTACTACTCCTTAATAATCTCTGATCATCCTTAAAACTCCCTTCCATAATAATCAGCCCTCATATCACATTAATTCCATTACCATCTCACTCACACTTAGAATTCACAACTTGACCTCTTAATTATACCATTCAGATTGTCAAGTCGACTCATTCACATGTTACATTTACCAATAAACCATACATCAGTCAGCTACAAATATTACTCTGAACAAATAAACATTATTTCATAAAATAAAGAAATCCTTTACTGGCTGACCTTGCTCGGTAAATACTGCTTCCAAAAATTTCTTAAGTTAGCCTTCTTGACTCAGTTAACATTGCAATATCTATAAAATCCTTTGGCTACTGAGTTTACTCGGTAAGAACTGAATTCCTTCATGAGAGCTCAGGTAATAACTACTTGTGCCACATTTCCTTTGATGACTGAGTGAGCTCGGTAAGAACTGCTTCTACCACATTTCCTTTGATGACCAAGTGAGCTCAGTAGGAACTGCTTCTGCTACATTTCCTTTGATGACCGAGTGAGCTTGGTAAGAACTATTTTTGCCACACTTTCTTTGATGACCTTGAAAGCTCTATAACAACTGTTTACTAGGTAGACACTGCAAGTTTTCTTTTACTAGCCTTCTAGGCTCGATAGATTTTGTCCTTTGCCTCACTGACATCTGAGCTCAGTAGACATTGTCCTTTTCCTTTCTGACCTTCTAAGCTTGGTAGACACTATTCTTTACCTTACTAACCATCTGAGCTTGGTAGACTATATCTGATGAATGATATGACATTTGTGTGACATCAAAGACAACACACAAGTGAACAATTGTATCCTACAATCTTCCTCTTTGGCATTGATGGAAACACAACATGTCATAGCTGGATGAAATTTTAAAAGAAGTCTTTTACTGACAAAGTACTTCACTTTCTTCTTTAAACAATGCAAACTCCCTCTTTCACAGTAATCTCTCCCTATTTCACAAACTATCTCTCCCTTTTACATAAACTCTTATTATTTTGCAAATTTCAGAAAGATATGATAGTATACTCTCCCTCTTTGATAGAACATACCAAAGAAAACACAAATCAACTAAATAGCATTGTACCTAATGTACTGATTCATATGCAATGTCTTCATTGGTTTGCTTCATCAACTAATAGATCTTCAATTCTGTTCCTATTGATACATCACTAAAACTATATTTTAGTGAGTTTCAGATAGAGGAATGACCCCTAATTTACCTCTAAGATAAAAGAATGTATCCTTAGGTAAAGGCTTTGTGAATATGTCAACAATTTTTTCCTTTGTATGAACATATTCCAATCTAATTTCCTTTTCTTGTACCAAATCCATAACAAAGTGATACTTTATGGCAATATGTTTGGTTTTTGAATGCATCACTGGATTCTTGGATATGTTGATTGCACTTATGTTGTCACAAAACATAAAAACAGGTTCTTTGATTTCTTTCTTCATATCTTCCAATAATTATTTGAACCACACAATGTTTGAGCAATTTACTGCTACTGCAACATATTCAACCCCTGTTGTGGATTGAGATGTACAATTCTACTTTTTACTTGTCCAAGAAACCAACCTTTTTTCAAGAAAGAAAGCTCCTCCACTTGTACTCTTTTTGTCATTAACATTCCCTACCCAGTCTACATTAGTGAACACTTTTAAATCTAGATTTCCTCCAAGTTTATACCATAATCCATAATCTTCAGTTCCTTTTAAGTATCTCATGATCCTTTTGATTTCCATCATGTGATTTTCTTTTCATTTTGCTGAGAATCTTGCTACAATTCCTACTGAAAGGGCAATGTTTGGCCTTATGTGCACTACATATTGCAACTTTCTAATCATAGATCTATACAATGTCTGATCCACTTCCTTTGATTCATCATCCTTGGTAAGTTTCAATCTAGTACACATAGGAGTCCCAACTAGTTTGTAGTCTTCCATACCAAACTTTTTTAGTATCTCCTTAATGTATTTAGATTGAGTGATGTAAATGCCATTCTTACTCTATTGAATTTAAAGACCAATAAAAAATTTGACTTCACCAAACATTCACATTTCAAATTCCTTGTTCATTTGTTTTGAAAATTCTTTGCAAAGATCATCATTTCCTGTGAACAAAGTATCATCTACAAATATCTCTACTAAAACAATCTTATTGTCTAGTCATTCCTTTATGTACAAACTACTATTATCATTATCTCTTTGAAATCCAATCTAAATAAGATAGTTATGCAATCTTTCATACCATGCTCTAGGAGCTTGTTTCAGACCATATAATGCTTTATGCAATTCGTAGACTATGTCCTTCTTGTTTGGATCAACAAAACCTTTAGATTGTTCAATGTAAACCTCTTCATCCAATATGCCATTGAGAGATGTTGACTTGACATCCATTTGATAAACTTTGAATCCTTTGAATGCAACATATGCAAGTAAGGTTCTGACACCTTCCAATCTTGCAACAGGAGCAAAAGTTTCTCCATAGTCTACACCTTCTTCTTGAGAGTATCCTTTGCATACCAGTCTATCTTCTTGAGAGTATCCTTTGCATACCAGTCTATCTTTGTTCCTTGATACTTTACCATCTTCATTTAACTTATTTCTGAATACCCATTTAGCTCCAATCACATTCTTGTCTTTGGGTCTAGATAGAAGAGTCCATATTTTTTTTTTCTCTATCTGTTCTATCTCTTCATTCATAGCTTCAATCCAACTTTCATTTTCTAGTGTATCTTTGACGTTTCTAGGTTCAAAATTAGCAAGTAAACAAGTGCCTTTCAACTTACTTCTTGTCATCCTTCCTTTTGATTTATCTCCAATGATCTGATCTGGTGCATGATGCTTTCTAACATACTTGGCTAAAACGGGCTCCTTGACTTTTGAATGACTTGCATTGTTATCCTTCTATGTCTTAACTTTTGGTTCTGATTCTGGTTGCTTAGTCTTGGTAGATGCTAACTTAGTAGCTTCTATTTGCAACTCAAGTTCTTGCAGCTCAGTAGGTACTTAGTTTGAACTTTGTTTGACTTGGTTAATGAAGACTCGAGAGTTGAAGATTCCTGATTGACAAATGTATTTGGTATTGTATCAATTTTCATGTAAACAAATCTTCTGTACTCTTCAAGTTCCCTTTTGCTTTCTTCTTCAGTTCTTTCTACAAACTCATCAACTTTCACATGTGCACTTTCTATGACTTTGTGAGTAGATAAGTTCAAACATCTATATGCTTTACTTTTGCAAGAGTATCCCAAAAATATTCTTCCATCACCTTTTACATCAAATTTACCATTTCTAGATTCTTTCAAAATTTAACATTTGCTTCCAAATACTTTTAGATAACTTACATTGGGTTTGTAGCCATACCACAACTCATAAGGTGTTTTGAATGAATCCTTGTTCAGTTATACTCGGTTCAAGGTATGAACTATAGTGTTGATAGCTTCCTTCTAGTATTTGATAGCAATTTTTTTCTCAATCATTAAGGTTCTTGCATAGTCCATGATAGATATGTTCCTTCTTTTTGCTATTCCATTTTGTTCAAGAGTTCCAGGTGCTAAAACTTGTCTTTTGATTCCTCTTTCAATCCAAAAATTATTGACCTCATGTGAAATGAATTCTCCACCTCTGTCAGACCTTAAGCATTTCAGTCTTTTTCCTGTTTCCTTTTCTACTCTAGAAAAATACCACTTGAACTTTTCAAGTGCTTCTAATTTCTCTCTTAAGTACATGACAATCATTATTCTTGAATAATCATCAACAAAAAAAAATGAAGAATTTCTCACCAATATAGCTTTCAATGCTAATAGGTCCACACAAATTAGTATGCACAATTTCTAGAACTTTTTTAGTCTGATAGTTCTTGCTTTTAAAACTAGTCTTTCCCATTTTACCAATTTGACAATTCTTGCATAGACCAACCTCAAGTTTATTTATGTTAGGGATGCCTCTCACTTTCTTGAACTTACTTAGTTTTATCAAGTTGTCAAATTTTACATGACATAACTTCCTATGCCATAACCAACTTTCTTCAATTTGAGCAATAAAACATGAAGATTCACCAAGTTCAAGATAAAACAAGTTACCTTTTATTTCATTTCCTGATCCAATCATCTTTCTTTTGCCATCCAGCAATCTTTCTTTTTTATGCATAAATTCCACTTTGAATCCATTATTGAGTAGATGTGCCACACTCAGTAGATTATTCTTTAGTCCTTCTGCCCAATATGCATTATCACATACAAGTTCCTTGGTCAATGAGATTCTTTCTTTTCTTTTTATGCAACAAAGTTCATTGTTACCAAATCTTGCACTGCCACCATCATAGTCTTCAAAGTGTTCAAACTTAGTTTTATCACTAGTCATGTGATGAGAATAACCACTATCTATGATCCATGTATCATTTCTACTCATATGAGAAATGAGTATCATTTCTTCATCATTATCAAACTCATCTTTCACAACAATGTAGACAATTTCATCTTCTTCTTCATCATCAGAATCATTAGAATATTTAGCCATGAAGCATGTTTTATAACCTTTATCCTTAAATGGTTTGAATTATTTCTTTCCATTGTACTTGTGACCTTTCTTCTCATCCTTATTTTTCTTATTTGGGCACCTAGCAATAATATGTTTGATTTCTTCAGAAGAAAAATAGATTAGAGGAACCTTACCTTTGTATTTCTCTTTGCCTCTTGAATATTTTCTTGCTAGTAGAGCTTCAACCACTTCAAGATCACTGTCTAAAATTTGTTCTAATTCTTCGTCACTATTTGATTGTGGATCCTTCATCTTTTTCCGTTTTTCTTTGAGTGAAAGCTTGGCTTCAAATGTTGATTCAATGTTCTTTATAGCTGGAACATAATTATCATAGTTGTCTAGTTTAAATGCAGTCAATCTTCCAACTATGGCCTCTAAATTTATCTTATGATTTGCTTCACATCTTCTTTCTTGAATTGTAGAGACTCTGATTGCATAGATAGGAAGTAGAGTTCTCAGAACTTTACTTATAACTGTCTCCTCCAATATATCTCCTCTAGACACTTCGATAGCACTAACACATGCTTTAACTCTTTCAACATACTTTGCAATGTTTTCATCTTCTCTCATCCTCATTTGATCAAATTGTCCTCTCAAAATTTTTGCTTTGGCTCTTCTTATATTATCATCTCCTCCATAGATCTCTTTTAGCTTGTTCCACATTTCAAACACAGTTTTGCAATCCTTGATGTCATCAAATTCTTCATAACTCAGAGTAGATGTTATATCTATCATCATGTTGTTGTGAGTCTTCTTTTCAGCAATATCATTGATAGATAATGTACTAGAAGGTTCTTCATATTTTTCATCAAGGTACATTAGCCTTGTATCACCAATTGAAGCTAGATGAAGCCTCATCAATCTTTTCCATGTTGAGAAGTTGTCCCTGTTAAGTCTTGGAATTTGCCTTTTATAAGACATCCTGATCTTTAGCTTAGATCCTTGAAATCTTTTCCTATAATCACCAAAATCTCTGATACCAATTGTTGAAATTAAATGGAATTAAAGATAGAGTAATTGAGACGCGGGGAGGGGGGGGAATTAGTTACTTACAAAAATTTTAATCACAGATCCCTTAGATGTTGTAACTCAGTAAACATAACTAAAATGTTGTAACTTGGTAAATCAAACTGTTACTTATCTTCAAGCAAGCATGCATGCAATTGTAAATAAAATGAACACAAGAGACACCAAATTTAATGTGGAAACCCAATATGGGAAAAACCACCAAGTAACTAGCTACCAATTTTTCACTCTTCTGAAGTGAGCCCTATTAGGAGCCAACCCTGTTAAAGGTTACAATACACACTATTAGGTGTGACCTGTTAGAGGATTTTGATCACCTTTTTAGGAGTGGCCTTGTTAGAGGTCTTTAGAACAATTCAACTAAACTACCACCTTGTTAGAGGATTTACCAAAATGGCTAGTAAAACAACTCTGTTAAGAGATTTGAAATCATTGCTACAATTGTTAGAAAGCAACAATGAATTGACCTAGACAAGATGCAACTAAATTTTCTAACTATAGGTCTCCATTCTGCATCATTAGATCCTCCTTGATCAAATATGGCTTTGCTTCTCCTTAATGATCTCTGATCATCCTTCAAATTTGCTTCCATAATAATTAGTCCTCATATCACATTAATTCCATTACCATCTCACTCACACTTAGAATTTGCAACTTGACCTCTTATTTATACCATTTAGATTGTCAATTTGGCTCATTCACATGTTACATTTACCAATAAATCATACATCATTTGACTACAAATATTACTCTAAACAAATAAACATTATTTTATAAAACAATGAAATTCTTTACTGGCCAACCCTACTTGGTAAATACTGCTTCTAGAAATTTTTTGAGTTAAACTTCTTGACTCGGTTAACATTTCAATATCTGTAAAATCCTTTGGCTGCCAAGCTTACTTGGTAAGAACTAAATTCTTTCATGAGACCTTGATAAGAACTGCTTCTACCACATTTCTTTTGATGACCGAGTGAGCTCGATAAGTGTAATCACCTAAAAATGGTCATCTAGACTATTAGCCCCCTTTTCAACATTTTGGCTAAATTAATTTAATCACTTACTTAAGCCAAATTGCTAATAATCAATTTATTTGATTATAACCTATAGTTTGACTATGCTATCCTAAGTTCATTATTTGATTAAAAGAACATGTCCCATTTTAATTAAATAAAGCACCCCATTCTTCCAACTCACTTAAAGTGCACACATAAAGTCCCTTTTCTATTTTACAATTAAAAGAAAAAGCTTGTGATACTTTTGTCTTATATGACAAGTCAACTTATATTCTATTGGTTGACTTGTGTGTGCACATGGATCACACCTATTTTCGAATTCCATTGTTGATCATCCACCATCTTCATCTTGATCTCTACCATCTCTATGACTTTAAAAGGGAGAGAGCTTTCCCCCTCAAAGGATCCATCCATCTTTGAATATTTTTATGCTACAAGTTTTCTAACAGGTTTTTTGGGAGCTTTGTGGAGAACTTCTCACTCCTTGTCTACATTCTCTTATTCCATCATATTAGCATAAGATCATATGGCATTCTTAGCATAGTTGCATGTTAGTTTAGCTTTCATTCTTGTAATAATCTCACATAGTTTAAATATTTGGATTGTAACACTCTCATTCATATTCTAACATAGCTGCATCTCACATTTCCATTCTAGTTTAGTCTTCCATCTTGCATTGCATCTTTGAGGAACTCATTGTAGACACTTGCATTCTTGCTCTTGTCTCAAAGAACCTCCTATTGCATGGTTTACTAACAAGAAGCACATTTCTAAGGCTTGGCTGAGAGCCTTCATGTTTGAATACTAGCTTCTTGCATAGTATTTTACTCCACAAAGCATAGAGTGATTTTACTCCCTTGGGGAATTCTTATGATGACATTTTGAGAACACTTCTTGGCACCAAGCTCATCATGTTTCCTAAGTCTAGCTCCTATGGAAATCCATTCTTGGATATCTATTATGCCTATCATCGATCTAATGACCATGCTACTTCAGATTGCATTGAGCTAAAACATGTTATCCAAGATCTTATTGATAATGGAATTATTGATACCTCTAATGATTCATGCGATGAGGATATTTTTCTTGAGCAAGATTACATTAATGAACCTATGTCTATTAGCAACTCTATTACATATTCCACTTCTTCCAACACTCATGCATCTCCCAACACTTCAAAGCTTTCCAACATGCCTCTATCAAATAAAGAACCTAATGCTTTCCACATTGACTATGTGTATCCTCAAGGGCTATTTCTAAAAGAAACTCAAGCTAACCTTCACTTGGTTGCAAACCTTTTCCATGCTACTAATCCTAAACATCCTCAACCTTCATGCACTATTATGCCTAATCCATGCACTACTTCATTCACTCTTCATTCTCCCTTGTCCTTGGAAGTGGCTCCATGTCAAGAGGACTCTCAAAAAGAAAAAGCTATAAATTTCAAGAAAGATCAAGATCAAGCACCCTTTAATCTCTTCCAATATTTTCCCCCTCCATATCCTATATCTTGTCCACCCCCCAAGTATGATGAAGATACCACTTCCATTATCTCCCTTGAGCTTATTGAAAATTATGAGAAAAGTTCTCTTCATATGCTATCCAAAGCTACTTGTCAAGATCAAAGCATCACCTCATGTTCTACTTCTCCGCATCCACTTCAAAATTGTGCTCAAGCTTCAAGTGCTTCTATTAAAAATGTTGTTCCTATCAAAGGTACTTATGATTCTATTGATGGCTTTGACCATGTTGCTCATTCTAAATATGTTGATATCCCTTCCCACTATCCCTTTGCATCTTCTAAATCTATCCTTGGTCCTTATCCATCTAAGCTAAAGCATTCAAACCTTCCATCCATATTGGGGCCTTATGTTCCTCCATCTCCTACATTTACTCATAGCTCATTCCCTAGCTCTCCTATATTACCTCAAGATCAACAAAGCCACTCATCCTTGATGACTTTTCACCAATCTATACATCTAAACCAATCATATCATCCTTATTCATCCACAAATCCCAAGTCCTTTGGAAGTGAGAATAAACATAATAATCCATTGAAAAAGAAAGATCACTATGTACCATCTAATCAACATGTGAATGCTAAGAAGGAGAATGCACAAAAGAGACCGTAAAGTTCCACTACTCAAAGAGCTAAACCAAAGAAAATATGGGTTCCTAAATCCATCATTATACAAAGGAACTCTCAAGCACCCAAAGAATGAGGAAAATCTAAAGCTATGTGGATTCCCAAGTCTCTTTTAAAAGACTTGAATATTGAAAATATTTCAAAGTTCACATTCAAGCTTCCAAAGGCTTCCATTCCATCTTCTTCCAAAAATCTTCCTAAAATTATTCCAAAGCCTTCCACTCCACTTTTTTCCAAATATCTTCTACCACCTCATACATCTAAACCTCAAGCTACTTCATCCATGATTCCTCCATCATTCCAATACCCTTCAAGGTGTGTGTCAATGTTGATCTTGTACAATATTTCAACTACCCTCATGAAATCCTCTAAAGCTTACACTAACTTTCTATGCATGAACTATTATCCTCCATATACTCTTCCTACTACCATTTCTCTTTCATCACCCTATCAAAATCTTTGAGCATACCTTTCTATGGTCTTGGCTTATCATGACTTATCTTTTCTATAGAACCATTATCTACATTCAAACAGCTTCAGCTCTTTCTAAAAATTCAAAAAAAGAAGAAGAAAAAATAGAAAAAATGAAAAAAATGAAAATGTGCCTTAGTGAAAACCACATCTTGTGGCACCTTCATAGCAAAAGTAAAGAGAAATAAATTTATCCTATGGTGAAAACTACTTGTTGTGGAACCTTAGATAAGTACCATGATGAAAACTTGGCAAATAGGCATCATGCATAATTCTTCCGTCATCCATCTATCCCCTCTTTTCTCTTTGATCTTGACAATGTTGAGCTATCTTTGCATATTGGCTATCTTATCCACCAGATTTTCTATTGTGCTCTCCCATTCACTCATAGCTCTATCTTAAGCTTTATTCTTATTGCTCTATCACATTTCTATACTATCTAGTTGACCCCTTGGTCTTGATCATAATAAATGAAACATGGTTCTCATAGGTCTCTTGACATGGCTACTCTTTTGGGCTACACACTTCATGATATCTCACTTGTTAGCTTCACTGCTTATTCTACATGCTATCTTTCTCATTACTTCCATTTCTTATCCAAAATATGCTTCATATGACTATTTCACCTCTTTTCCTAGCTTGGGTACTCCTGAGGAGTCAGTCCTTGAGGATCACTTTTACTTGCTTCATACTCCTTTCTTATCCATCTCTGCTTATCCACTGGCTTGTTTCTCCATCGTGTCCTATACCTTGCTAGACATTAGGAGAAAATGATGTGATCTTGCTCTAGAACTAGTGATCTTTAAAACCTTCTAAAAAATATAGAAAAAATCATATATGATCTTGAAAAAAATCCTAAAAATAAAAAAATGTCCTAAAAAAAAAATCTTCTTAGTGAAAACCTAGCAATAAGTGCTTTGATGTGTCACCAAAAAAATTAAAAATACAAAAATACAAAAAAATTGAAAAAAGTCCTGAAATTTTTTTTTCAAATGGTGAAAACCTGGAAATAGGCGCTACTTGAAACCCTTACACCTATGTCTACCAGTCTCAATCACTCACTTCGCTACACATTTCCTAGCTTGGAATTGTTTCTTTTCCTTATCTCAAGGGCATAGCTGCTTAGCCTATTGAGGTATTCTTGTGCATTAGGATTTCTTGGAAAACTCACAAAATAGTGTTTCTCAACACTTCCCCCACCTTGACATAAAGTTTTTTTCAACACTTTTCAGATAGTTTACCTACGGTCTCCAATGTCACGATATTTCTCACTATCAAAATCAAGTCTTGAAGAAATGGCCAACTGACTTACACACACACACTTTAACACTTAAACGATTGAGTTGTTCTAACCTTTATCTACTTTGTTTGTTTTCTATGGCGATTTCTTTGCCATATGTTCCCTCCCTAATAGTCTTTTGAGGATGTCATTGACTAGAAGACTGGGGGCATGGGGCATATTTTCTTGATTTCTGCTTGTGGGTATACTTTATTTGTCTATAGTGTTGTAAGCATTTATGCTTGTCATATTCAACATTTTGACTTACAAATATATCATCCTTGACTATTTTGCAGGACCACACTCAGGGTTTATCCTGGCACTTATGCCTTGATACAGGTGTAATCTTGCTAAATTAAACTTAGGGAATCTAATCGCGTAGTTATCTTGACTTACATGTCTATGATGCTTAGATTGGATTTCCACATACCTATCTAATATCGATCATATTCATATCCTCATAGTTATACTAGTGATGATTGTATGATCTCATGATGTCCCCAATCAACACTCAATGATGAAATTAAGAGTCTAAATGTTATGAGTTTCTTGTTGGTAAACCACTTTGCATAGTAGCTTGCATTTTAGGTTCATGCCTTTTTCTTTTTTTCTAGTTGCACATTCCTACACATGGGAAGATCTCTCTCTCTTCATCTTCTTCATGGACATATCAGCTAGCTGCTTTTATCTTTTTCTTCTACATGTCTTTTCACCTTCTTAATCTTTCACTACATTTCTTTGCTATCCTATCATCACAAGAGGTTAATCCAAAATCATCACATATGATCTATCAAAGTGTCACATATTTTCACAAAAAAACATTTAAGTCTTTACCATCCATATGAGAGATCAAAATCAATACACATGAGCATATACACATACATGAGCTAAAAACAAAATACTAAAATACCACATGAAAGCTGAAAACATACATTTTGAGACAAGTACACAAGAATATCGCTAAACCCAGTATCTCATATATATATCAAATGTGTCATGGTACATATACAAATGTGAGATCCAAAATTTGGATATGTCTCAAAAATACATGAGGTACAATCAAAGCACAACTTTCACTCGATGTCATGTCTGACTGCCACCCTCTGCAGCTGGTGTTGACCCTGGTGGAGGAGCCTGTCTCCTATCTGATGCTTGCACTGTACCCTTTGATCTACCTACTCACTCTGAATAATGAAGAAGACCCTATCCTAGTGGTACCACACTCCTATACACGGCATAATGATATGTAGCTATGCACCATGATGCGCTGCCGCTCACCTCGCAGTATCTCAATCTCAACGCAGCTCATCTACTCATGCCCGCTCATCCATCAGCTACTGATCCCATACTGCAATAGTCACCTGAGCTGCCTGCAGCTCTACCTCCAAGGCACAGATCCTCGCACCCTGCTCTTCTCCTCCTGTTGGCTACTGTGTAGGTGCCTCTACCCTCACCGCTCATCGTCTCCTCAGGGGCACCTCCTCCTCCCCACCATCATCACCATCAGACTCTAATGACTCCTCCACCTCCTGCATTGCCTGTGCTTGCATCCTCCTCTGCCCTACTCAAGAACTCTCCCCCTCCATCTGCCTACTGCCTCTCCCCCTCCCTCTCCCTCCACCTCCTCCTCCCAAAGCAAGGGTTGTAGAAAAGGAGTGAAAGGTTCTCCACAAAGCTCCCAAGAAATCTGTTAGAAAACCTATAGCATAACAATATTCAAAGATGGATGGATCCTTTGAGGGGGAAAGCTCTCTCCCTTTTAAAGTCATACGGATGGTAGAGATCAAAATGAAGATGGTGAATGATCAACAATGGAATTCGAAAATAGGTGTGATCCATGTGCACACACAAGTCAACCAATAGAATATAAGTTGACTTGTCATATAAGACAAAAGTCTCACAAGCCTTTTCTTTTAATTGTAAAATAGAAAAAGAACTTTATGTGTGCACTTTAAGTGAGTTAGAAGAATGGGGTGCTTTATTTAATTAAAAGGGGACATGTTCTTTTTAATCAAATAATGAACTTAGGATAGCATAGTCAAACTAAAGGTTATAATCAAATAAATTGATTATTAACATTTTGGTTAAATTAATTTAATCACTTACCTAAGCCAAATTGCTAATAATCAATTTATTTGATTATAACCTATAGTTTGACTATGCTATCCTAAGCTCATTATTTGATTAAAAGAACATGTCCACTTTTAATTAAATAAAGCACCCCATTCTTTTAACTCACTTAAAGTTCACACATAAAGTCCTTTTTCTATTTTACAATTAAAAGAAAAGGCTTGTGAGACTTTTGTCTTATATGACAAGTCAACTTATATTCTATTGGTTGATTTGTGTGTGCACATGGATCACACCTATTTTTGAATTCCACCGTTGATCATCCACCATCTTCATCTTGATCTCTACCGTCCGTACGAATTTAAAAGGGAGAGAGCTTTATCTCTCAAAGGATCCATCCATCTTTGAATATTGTTATGCTGTAGGTTTTCTAACAAGTTTCTTGGGAGCTTTGTGGAGAACTTCTCACTCCTTGTCTACATTCTCTCATTCCATCATATTAGCATAAGATCATATGGCATTCTTAGCATAGTTGCATGTTAGTTTAGCTTTCATTCTTGTAATAATCTCACATAGTTTAAATATTTGGATTATAACACTCTCATTCATATTCTAGCATAGCTGCATCTCACATTTCCATTCTAGTTTAGTATTCCATCTTGCATTGCATCTTTAAGGAAATCATTCTAGACACTTGCATTCTTGCTCTTGTCTCAAAGAACCTTCCATTGCATGGTTTACTAGCAAGAAGAACATTTCTAAGGCTTGGCTGAGAGCCTTCATGTTTGAATACTAGCTTCTTACACTCCATGGATAGGGAGCTCTAAGTCAGCATCCAAGCATTCCAACTCATGGAATCATTTGGATATAATGGTTTAGAGTGTGACACAATTCAAGTGTACATTTTTGGCACCAAAAATGTACACTCAAAAGTGTCCCACTCTAAACCCTTCTATCCAAATGATTCCATGAGTTTGAAATGCTTGGATTTCGGCTTAGAGCTCCCTATCCACGGAGTGCAAGAGAGTGTATTTCAAGTTCAAGGGCTCTCAATTGAGCTTTAGGAATATTCTTCTTACTAGTAAACCATGCAATGGGAGGTTCCAAAGACAAGATGCAAGAATGCAAATCTCTCAAGGAGTTCCTCAAAGATGCAATGCAAATATAGATTAAGCTAGAATAAGATGCAAAGTGTAGCTATGCTAAAACATGTATGAGAGTGTTACAATCCAACTATTAGGCTATATGATTTAAGCTAAATGTAAAAATGAAAGCTAAGCTAAGCTATAATGCCATGGATGAGAGAATGTAGACAAGAAAGAGAAGTTCTCCACAAAGCTCCAAAGAAACCTGTTAGAAAACCTGTAGCATAACAATATTCAAATGAGGGTTGATCCTTTTAGGGGGAAATCTCTCTCTCTTTTAAAGTCCTATAGATGGTAGAGATCAAGATGAAGATTTTGGATGATCAAAAGTGGAATTCAAAAATAGGAGTGATCCATGTGCACACACAAGCCAACCAATAGAATATAAGTTGACTTGTCACATAAGACAAAAGTCTCACAAGCCTTTTCTTTTAATTGTAAAATAGAAAAAGGACTTTATGTGTGCACTTTAAGTGGGTTAGAAGAATGGGGTGTTTTATTTAATTAAAAAGGGACGTGTTCTTGTAATCAAATAATGAACTTAGGATAGCATAGGCAAACTATAGGTTATAATCAAATAAATTGATTATTAGCAATTTGGCTTAGGTAAGTGATTAAATTAATTTAGCCAAAATGTTGAAAATCAATTTATTTGATTATAACCTATAGTTTGACTATGCTATCCTAAGTTCATTATTTGATTAAAAGAACATTTCCCCTTTTAATTAAATAAAACACCCCATTCTTCTAACCCACTTAAAGTGCACACATAAAGTCCTTTTTCTATTTTACAATTAAAAGAAAAGGCTTGTGAGACTTTTGTCTTATGTGACAAGTCAACTTATATTCTATTGGTTAACTTGTGTGTGCACATGGATCACTCCTATTTTTGAATTCCACCATTGATCATCCACCATCTTCATCTTGATCTCTACCATCCGTATGACTTTAAAAGGGAGAGAGATTCCCCCCCCAAAGGATCCACCCTCATTTGAATATTGTTATGCTACAGGTTTTCTAACAGGTTTCTTTGGAGCTTTGTGGAGAACTTCTCTTTCTTGTCTACATTCTCTCATCCATGGCATTCTAGCTTAGCTTAGCTTTCATTTTTTACATTTAGCTCAAATCATATAGCCTAATAGTTGGATTGTAACACTCTCATACATGTTTTAGCATAGCTACACTTTGCATCTTATTCTAGCTTAATCTTTATTTGCATTGCATCTTTGAGGAACTCCTTGAGACATTTTCATTCTTGCATCTTGTCTTTGGAACCTCCCATTGCATGGTTTACTAGTAAGAAGAGAATTCCTAAAGCTCAATTAAGAGCCCTTGAACTTGAAATACACTCTCTTGCACTCCATGGATAGGGAGCTCTAAGTCGACATCCAAGCATTTCAAACTCATGGAATCGTTTGGATAGAAGGGTTTAGAGTGGGACACTTTTGAGTGTACAATAAGAACTGCTTCTACCACATTTCCTTTGATGACCGAGTGAGCTCGGTAAGAACTGCTTCTGCCATATTTCTTTTGATGACTGAGTGAGCTTAGTAAGAACTATTTCTGCCACATTTCTTTTGATTACCTTGAAAGCTTGGTAACAACTATTTACTCGGTAGATACTACAAGTTTTCTTTACTAACCTTTTAGGCTCGATAGATTTTGTCCTTTGCCTTGCTAACCATCTAAGCTCGGTAGACACTGTCCTTTGCCTTGCTTACCTTTTGATCTCTGTAGACACTGTTCTCTGCCTTATTGACCATCTGAGCTTAGTAGACTCTATCTGATAATTGATATGACATTTGTGTGACATCAAAGACAACACACAATTCAACAATTGTATCCAACATATCTTTTGATCTTTGTTAACATCCTTTTGTAGTATTCAATTATATCCAACATATCTTTTGATCTTTTTTAACATCCTTTTGTAGTATTTTTGCAAATGCATTGAGATGACGTGTCACTTTATTGCATTTTGGGATCTTGGACATCTTTGTGTTTTGTCATACTTACACTATATTATAAATTTCCTTGGGGGGTTTCATATTGGCCATATTTACCATCTTCCTTTATCAAGTGAGTGTTCCTTCCATGACATTAGCCTCATGATGTGTCAATGACACGTACCATTATAGATATTTTTTCTTCTTGTACACTCTCGATGTTCCTATTTCTTCTTTCTATAGGAGATAATGCATTCAGTTTCAATTGTCATGTCTTACCTCTCAAAATTATAAGGGGTTATGTTGGTTCTATTTATTTATTGGTTTGATGGAGTGAGCTATGTATTTAGTATTTGATTCTATGTACTAGGTGATTGCAGTGGTTGCATACCTATGGATTTTGGTGAGATGGATCATTTACCATATAGACATTCTTGCATTCCTATTTTTTGATTCCATGAAGATATTGTCCATCTTTGATTGATCAGCTCTTTAGACTTAGTCTTCTTTACCTGGTCATATTCTATACAGTGGAGGTTCTTTAATTTAGTACTTTGGTAGTTTTTTTAGCTTCATGCTTCAATGGTGTTTTTCATGATCATCCTTTTGTTCCTATCTTTCGAAACATTTTATTTCTATTTTTTTTTGGAATAGGGCTTTTCCCATGTGGTTTTCTCTATTTCTCCTCTTTACAGAGATTTGGTTGTTCTGGGGTACCTCATCAAGCCTTGTTGTTAGAACCCAAATTTGCTATCAATAGTAGTTTCTGGGGTTTTAGCTACTCCCTAAGTTTATCTTAAGGGGGGTGTTAGAGTAATGAGATATTTACTTATTAATTAAATAATTTTAATTTAATTATTAACTTACTATCTCTAGTTTACTTAAGCTAAACTTTAGGCATATAATAATTAATTATTTTATTAATTATTATCATGCAACTTAGGTTAGATTCTTGTTAGGGTTTTGATCTCTTTTTATAAGGATTGATCTTTTTATAATTTATTAATTCACTTTTAATAATAGAAATTTCTCTTTTTTCTAATCAATAATGTCTCATCTATGAATGAAAGAATTTCAACCTCCATATCTTTTGCTTTTCTCTTTTTGTGATAGGTGTTTGCATGTAGGTGATTCTTGAGAGTTGTTTGTTTGATCTTTCATCAACTTCATAATGTTTCTTAAAGAAAAAATTGATGCTTTTCAAATGTTTAAGTATTATTTGGCTAGAGTGGAGAAGGAAATAGGTAATATCTTGAAGTACTTGAGATCAAATAGAGGTAGAGAGTTCATAACTAGAGAGTTCAACATATTCTACAATGGTAGAGGAATCAAAAGGTAGATGCATGGACCTAGAACTCTAGCACATAATTGTATAGCTAAAAGAAGAAATAGATCCATAATAGATTATGCAAGGAAATTAATGATGGAGAAGAATATTTCATCAGCATATTGAAGTGAAGTTGTCAGCACTATAGTCTATCCACTAAACTAAGTACAAGTAAAGAAAGGTACCAAAAAACACCTTGTAAATTATTTAAAAGTTTGTGGAAAAAAATGTTATATTCTAAAAGAATCAAGGAAGGAGAATTTAATGTTGAAATGATAAAGGCATATTCCTAGGTTATTCCACAAAGAGTAAGGCATACCAATTTTTGAATTCTAACATTAACAAGATTGTGGAAAGTGCAAATACTAAATTGATAAATTTGCAAAAAAGAATGAGGTGGATTGCAAGAAAGAACCTAAAGGCTAGATAAATTTATTAGAATATATAGTCCATTGATATAACTGAGTGGGGGGCGGGGGGTGAATCAGTTAAACAACTATTATCACAATCATTAGTTTTAAACAATCTTAATCAAATGCATAAAGTTAACTGAAACCACAACAAGATACTCATACACAATTAACACCAAATATGTTAACTAGGGAAACCCTTGATCAGAGGGAGAACCCTGGTGAGGATGGTACCCATAAGATGATGTACTAATATAAATATTTCTTGTTAGAGGATAGACCCTATTAGGAGTTTGTTACAACATTTAGTACATATGAGTCCCTGTTGGGAGACTTTGAATCCCTATTAGAAGATTCCAACCCTGTTAGGATTTGTGGAAGACAACTAGACCCACTGCCCAAACAACTTCATGTTGATATATGATTAGAAGAATCATTTGAGTAAGATAACTATTGAAGAAGTTTTTTTGATCATTATTTTTCACTGATTTCAAACCTACTACATGCTAGTAAGACAATTTATTATATGTTTCAAGCACCATCACCTAGTTGATTGATGAGGAGGATTTGATTAACAAGATGTAACAAAAGTACCTAGAGAAAGGTTGAGTAATGATTATGTATTGAAGTGCAAGAATCAGTAAAGATAGTAACATAATGTATAGATGATCTACTTGAGGTTACAAAATGATTGGCTACACTTAGAAAGTTTAGAAGACAAATATTGGACAAAGTTCATTTCCTAAGCTTGACCAAGTTGATGGAAGGTGCCAAGAAAAAAGTCAATTGGAGCCAAGTGAAAGCAATATCTAGTGGATGTTGAGCAAGTTAGTAGGTGCCAAGAAAGATAGTAGAAGCCAAGTGATTTTTAGTTGATGCCAAGCACCAATAAAATCCAATTGATGCCGAGTGATTTTATAGTAGATGTCGAGTAACACTATATGTGTCAAGCATCAGTAATTTGATAATGTCAAGCTGCTACATTATGAAAAAGATTGAATATTTGCCAAATAAAAGCTAACAAGTTTATTTTTTCAGAACTTGTGAATCAAGAGGAAGATAAAATTGATGAGATGGAGGCACAAAATCTTATGTAAACCATTTTGGAAGTGAATTCAAGTGGATTCTAGGAGAAGTTTCTAGAGAAGACAAGATATGGGGTAGATACATTGTATCTTACCTAATCCATCGAAAAACCTTAATTTTTGAGATGGATAATGAGCGGGAAAGGAGTTCTAGTTTTCTATATGTAGGGATGTCTAGTCATGAAGCAATGTTGGATTAAGGTTAGAGAGCTTTGAAGAAAAAATATGACAAGGACAAGGAAGATGGTTTGCTTCATCAAGTGACCCAAGAGAAGATGTCTGCAATGGTAAGCTAAGAAAGAAGGCTTAAGGAGCATGAATGCTTGAAGGATGAACAACCTGTCAGAGCTAGAAAGATTGGAAGCCAAGTAGATATGAGGACTGAATAGTGATCTGTAATATGCAAGTAAGGTTGTAAGTTGTATCAAATCAAAACTCTGTTGTTACTTTCTAACAATTGTAACAGATTAGGGTATATCCTTTGGAGAAAGGTTGACTTAGCAATCATTGGAAAATCCTTTAACAAGGTTGGAATTCCAAGTGAATGGCCTAAAGTCCTCCAAAAAGGCTCACTTTTAATAGGGTGATTGAAATCCCTTAACCAGGTCACATTTAATAGTGTGTGTTATAACCTTTAACAGGGTTGGCCTTTAACAAGGCATCACTTCAGAAGAGTGAAAAACAAGTAGCATGTTACTGGTGGTTTTTTCCAAATTGGGTTTCCATGTTAAGTCATTGTTTCAAGCATACTGATGGATGTGTTATGTTTTATGCTTTATACTTCTACATGTTGATGTTACAGTAACATATCAGTTTAGGTTAACACACAATGAATGCATGCATGGTTGAAAAAGTTTTAAGGGTTCACTGAATTGTGAAAATTTTTATTTTGTACATCTAGACCTTGAATAACTAATTCACCCCCCCTCTAATTTATTCTAAAAGAATTCTAAAAATTGGTATCAGAGTGTAGTTACTTAAGAGGATTAGTTTTGAGGTACTAAAAGCATAAAGATTAGGATGTCAAAAAGAGAGCTTCCCAAGCTAAACATAGATAACTTTTCTCCATCACAAAGTTTGATGAAGATACACCTTGGAGGACTTAGATATTATGCACAAACTTGCATTAGAATAAAACATGTTGATCCAACAGGAGCCCTAACTGCTGAAGATTTGAAGAAAAAGAAAGAGCACAGTTAGGTAATTTTGGAGATTTCCTTTGCCCTAAGCTATGTTGAGTTTGATGATATCAAAGACCTTGAAAGTGAAAAGAAAATGTGCGATGCCCCAACCACCATCTATGGAGGAGATAAAAATGTTCAAAGAGCCAAGTCAGATAGCCTAAGAGGTAAGTTTGATGACATGAGAATGGAAGAAGGTGAAAATATTGCTCAATGTGTTGCTATAATAAAAGAAGTTTTTAGTGCAATAAAAGGTGCTACTAGTAAAATAGATGATGATGTTGTGCTAAATAAAGTATTGAGAATATTTTTTCTTGTGTGTGTCATTAGAGTGTTTGCAATCCAAGAGTTAAGATGTATGCTAGGAAATGATATAACCCCTAAAGGTTTGGTAGGGAGACTCACTACTTTTGAGTTATCTAATTTTGACAATTACTGACTAGAAAATATTGAATTAGCTTTTAAAGAAAAATTGTTACCGAATGATTCTGAGGAGGTAAAGACAAAGAAGAAGAAAATAAAAATAAGGTATGCATCTAGTGATAACAATATAGATGAGGAAGACATTGAACAATTGGAAGCATTGCTAGCTAGAAGATTTTAGAAAGGAAAAGTTAAATTCAAAGGTAAGCTACCTATCATTTTTTTTAATTGCAATGAAGTTGGCCATATTTTAGTAAGATGTATATAGAAGAAGAATTTTAGAGAAGGGAACAAGCACAAAAATAGAAGAGAAGATGATGAAAGAGACTACAGAGACAAAGGTAAAAAGTCATGCTACATTGCTGATCAACAAAACTCTAATGAAAATGATGATGAAGTGGTATATGTTGCAATGTAGGATGAATCAGATGAGGATGAAGCTACTGCACTTATGATTTGTGTGAACAAGAATGAAAAATGGATTATTTATAGTGGATGCTCACATCACATGATTGAAAAAAAAAGTAATTTCATTACCTTAACTTGTTATGATGGAAATAATGTAAGATTTGGTAATGATGCACCATGTTCAATAAAAGGGAAAGGATCCATCAAACTCACAGACCAAATTTCATGTGACAATGCTTACTATGTTGAGGGATTGAATTATAACTTGTTAAGTGTGTCACAATTGAATAATGTGGGGTGCAAAGTTGAATTTGAAAACCAATCAGCCAAGATATATGATACAAATGAAAACTTGATTGGAAAAGGTAATCAAACTAGGAGTAATCTATTCTATATAGATATAGAAGATGCTACTTATCTTATTGCAAATTTTGATGATGTATGGCTTTGGAAGAATAGATTATGTCATGTTAAATTTGATAATCTAGTTAGTATCAGTAACATAAAAGAGTTAGAGGTTTGCCTAAGTTGAAGAAACCAAAAAATGTAATGTGCAACCAATGTCAGCTAGGCAAGATGACAAAGTCAAGCTTTAAAAGTAAAGTCTATACTTCTAAGGAAATACTTGAAATTGTTCATACTAACTTGTGTGGACCTATTGAAGTACAAAGCTACAAAGGAGATAGGTATATAATGCCACTTGTTGATATTTACTCTAGAATGATGACAATCACATTCCTAAAACAAAAATCATATGCTTTTCAAATGTTTAAATGGTACTTGGCAAGAGTTGAGAAAGAAATAGGTAAGAGCTTGAAATGCTTGAGATCAAATAGAGGAGGTGAATTCACTTCACATGAATTTGAGATGTTCTACAATGACAGAGGAATCAAGAGATAGACATCAACACCTAGGACCCCTCCACAAAATGGAATTACTGAAAGAAGAAACAAGTCAATAATGGATTGTGCCAAAACACTCATGATGAAGAAAAATATTGCTCTAAAATAATGGAGAGAAGCTATAAGTACTATAGTATACACCTTGAATAGTGTGCAAGTAAAGAAAGGTACTCATGCAACAACATTTGAACTATAGTATGGTCATCCACCTAATGTGAAATATTTTAAGGTATTTGGAAGAAAATGCTATATTCGTAAAGATGTTAGGAGTGAAAAATTTGATGCAAAGAGAAAAGAAGGTATATTCCTTGGTTAATCCACAAGAAATAAAGCTTATAAGTGTTTAATTACTAACACTAACAAAATTGTGGAAAGTGTAAATGTGAATTTTGATGAGTTTACAAAAGAATGAGGCTGAAATTACAAGAGAATTAGAAGATTAAAAAACATTTGCATACTATTATGAAGGAATGCCTATTGAATAAGATGCTACAAATCATGCAGTGAACCAAATACAAGTTTCAACAGCTACCAAGTTACATCCTGTGAATGTGGAGTTGCATTCAAATGTTGAGTTGCAAAATGAGGAGAAGGCAGAATCTGACTGAAGCTGAGAGACAAAAAGCAACCAAAAGAACTAAGCCAAGATTATCCAAATATGTCAAAAGACACCATCCTACAAATCAAATCATTGGAGACAAAGAGGCAAGGCCAATGACAAGAAATAGGTTGAGAGGTGAAGTATGTTTGTTAAGCATGAAGAAATGTAAGATAGTAAGAGATGCACTACTTCTAGTAATTCATGTGTAACTTCCATACAAAATTGACTTAGACTTAGTCCTCTTAAGCATGTCATCACAATAGCCTCAAGAACATGTCCACTATGCATAATGTGAAACTTCCTCAAATTTTGCACATCTTAAGATTACTAACAGCTATTCTTCTAGTCTTTATAGAATTACTACTATGTTGACATCAATGACAAATGTAGTTATGAATGCAACATATCAATACTATCTACTACTTAAGATACTCCAAAAATGTAGTATCATCAAAATTCATGCTAACAATCTCCCCCTTTAGTATTGATGGCGACATAGATGAAAAAAATCTAAGTTACAAGAATACCAAAATGTTCTCTACTACTGTCATCTTCTCAAATCCTCTTCATTAATCAAATATGAAATCCTCTAGAATATTTTACTATTCTTCTTCTTCTTTAGAATTAGAAATAATTTTTCATAGTAAACAACTTACGATACTTTTTGGCTATAGATGTGCACTTACACTTCCTTTTGTGCACTAACATGAATCTTTCTAAATCTCCCTAAAGAGATGACTCTCCCCCATTTCTATCTCAATTGGTGCTTCTCTTCCCATTTCTTATGTACATTCTCTCAATATGTTTTTCATGTACATTTTCTTCCCCATTGACATCAAACTCAAAGGTGTCAATCACAATACCAATTTTTACATACCAATTTATAATTAGCTGCTAAAATCATCAACTAGCTCAAGTGTCCAAAGACACTATTTAATTCCAAATACTAATTACCAAGAGTCCTTTATGACTCAGTACATACAAGATACTCCCCCATTTAGGAAGCATCAACATTCAATCTAGTGCTCTATACCACTAGACTGATGAACTCCTTTCATCAACTATTCTATAGTAGGTAGGGGCATAACCCCTAGCATACCTATTAGGTACTCAAAATTATCTTTAGGAAAAGGCTTCAAAAAGATATCTACAATTTAATCTTTAGTGATTACATACTCCAAAATTATCTCTTTCTCTTCTACCTTTTCTCTCAAAACATGATATTTTATGGACATGTGCTTTGTCTTAGAATGTAATACCAGATTCTTAGACATACTTATTGTACTCATGTTATCACAATAAATGATAAAAGGTTCTATAAACTCAATCCCAATATCCTTCAACATTTGTTTCATTCACATAACTTGATTATAGTTATTTATTGTTGCAACATACTCTTCCTTAGCTATACTCTAAGATATACAATCATGTTTCTTTCTCAACCAAGAAACCAATCTTCCTCAAAGAAAGAATACTCCAATACTGGTGCTTTTTTTGTCATCTATATTGCCTACCCATTCTGCATCAGTAAATGTCCACAAGGTGAAATCACTTGATCTATCATACCAAATTCCATAATTAGATGTGCCCTTCAAATATCTAAATATCCATTTTACTACTGCATAATGATACTCTTTTGGATCAGCTTGTAATCTTGCCACAATCTCAACTATATTTGTTATGTCTGGTCTAGTGTGAGTCAGATATTACAATCCTCCAATCATAGATCTATACTTCTTTTTCTCAATTATAGGTGTTTCATCTTTACTAGATAACTTATGACCCGTTATCATGGGTGTACCAATAGGCTTGCAAATTTCCAAACCAAATATTTTCAAAAAATCTTTCAAATACTTAGTTTGTAAAATAAATATCCCATCTTTATTCTATGCAATTTATAATCTTAGGAAAAACTCCATTTCTCCTATCATGCTCATTTAAAATTCATTTTTATCTCTTCAACAAACTTATAACTTTCTTTATCATTTTTTGCAAATATTATGCCATCTACAAATATTACAATGATAAACAAACCATCATCAATTTTTCTTGAATACAAATTTCCATTTGTTGCACCTTTGATAAATCCAAGCTTAAAAAAATTCTTGTTCAACCTTGCATACCATGTTCTAGGTACTTACTTCATACACAATGTGCTTTCTTTTTGTCTGCATACAAAATCTTTATCTTCTATCAAAGGGAATCCAATAAGTTGCTCAATGTAGAATTCTTCTTCAAGTTCTCCATTCAAAAAGGTTGGCTTGACATCAATGTGATAAACCTTGAAATTCTTGCTTGCTGCATAAGCCAAGAAAATCCTCACTACTTCCGCTCTTGTCACAAGTGCATATGTCTTTTCATAATCTATGCCTTCTTGCTATGAGTAACCTTTGCAAATAACTCTAGCCTTATTTCTCACAACATCTCCTTGCTCCTTCATTTATTTCTAAATACACACTTGGTTCCTATAACATTTTTTTCTTTGGGTCTAGGAACTAGTTCCCATGTCTCATTCTTCACAATTTGATCTAGTTCTTCTTTCATTTCTTGCATCTAGGGATCATCTTTACATGCCTCGTCTATGTTCTTACATTTTTTTTGAGAAACTAGACATAATTCCTCATTCACTCTATTCCTTGTCATCACACCTTTATCCTTGCTCCTAATTATCTACTGTGGAGAGTGATTCTTTGTCATGTTTCTACTAGAAATAGGAGTTGACATATCAACTCTTATCTCTTCTCTAGGTTCATATCTTTGTTCTTCTCTATGATCAACATATACTTCATTCAGCAAGTCATTCTTATTCTCAAAAATAACTTCAATATTATTTCTAAAAAATCTAGAATTATCCTCTTCTTCATTAGAATTATAATATACCATCTTCTCTCTTCTTACTAGAAGGGTTGTTCCTTCTTCAACCTTATTATTTTCTTCAGACTTGCTACTACTGGCTAAGTCTCCTCTTGCGCTATCACTTCTTGACATATTAAGTTGAATGTTTATAACAGTAAAAGTTATCTCAAATTTGGCTAATTCTCCAAACTATTTTATTTCTACTTCTATAGATTCTAATCTTCCAATCAATGTTTCCTTTGTGAAATCTTTGGTGCAGGGCATTACTAGCTAAATCATCTAAGCTATTTGCTTGAATGATGCTCATAAACTTTTCAAGATCTTCCATAATACCTCATTATCTTGTTTAGTTCTACTATGAGATCAAATACTTGCAATAATTTATAATATTCCACCAACATAATTCCTAATGGATTCATTTTCCATAATCTTAGCATCTTGAAATGCACAAATCCAACTTTGCAATTTCATTCTTTTTACATGATCATTACCTTCAAAAGTAACTTCTAATTCTTTCCAAATTTCATGAGAATTTTGAAAAGATTTTAGTTGATTATATTCATTCTTTGGAAGAGCTGAACGTAGGGATTCTATGGCTCTCAAGTTACATATGAACATATTTCTTTCTCCCTCATTACATTCCTCCAACTTTGATTCTTCAACAATTGCCTTCTTAGATTTCATCAAAAGACAATATCCTGGACCCATGCATAGCATATGAGTCTTAATATTTTCCTTCCAACTATCATATTCGGCCCCATCAAATCTTAGACTATCTTTCTTGGACATATTTTTTATTTATCTCCCAAAGATAGTAAGCCTTATCTTCAAGGACTTGATTCTCTAATACCAATTGTTATAATATATAGTGCACTAATAAAACTAAGAGGTGGGGAGATGAATCAATTATTGAATTAGTTATATAACTATTATCACAATCATTAAATTTAAACAATATTAACCAAATGAGTAAAGTTAACTAAAACCACAACAAGATACTCATACACTATTAACACCAGATATGTTAACTAGGAAAACTCTTAATCAGAGGGAAAACCCTAGTGGGGATGATACTAACAAGATGATGTGCCAATATATATATTCCTTGTTAGAGGATAGACCCTGTTATAACTACATTACAACATTTAGTACATATGAGTCCTTGTAGGAGACTTTTAATCCTTGTTAGGAGATTCCAACCTTGTTAGGAGTTGTGCCAACCCTTTTAGGAGTTGTGGAAGACAGCTAGACCCACCACCCAAACAACTTCAAGGTTAAGATCAAAGAACCCACTATCCAAATGATCTCTATATTATTCCTTATAGAATAATAGAACTAAAATGTACTTCCTCCTCTATTTCTATCCTATCAACCAGGCTTCTACTCCTTTAGATCTTGTAACTAGATCTCGTACTATGCATCCAATGATCCCTTGGATCACTTACACATATTCAACAAGCATTCTACTCCTTCTTGCACTATACACTAATAATTTAGATTCCACTTGATCCTCTAAACTCAAGACCCCATCGTAAGTTAGGAAAAAAACTTTCCTTTATATCATATCTTCATAATAATTTGTTGATTCAGCCTTTAGGTTTTCCAATTAATTAAAATAAGATAATTATTTAATTTACAATTACAACAACACTATCGGCTCACAATCTATATAAAAATTCACACATGTGAAACCACATCTTGTGCATTTGGTGGCTTCATCACATGACTATCCTTTATCACTTTGTAACTATGAATCTCTTCATTACATCTCAGATGAAAGATAGAGATAGATCATCAGTACTCTATTTTTCAATGCTCTATTTTTGCATGACTTCTAGTAAATCAAGTGTAACTTTCGTACAACATTGAATCAAATTTAGTACTCTTAACCACACCATTAGGAAAACCTTAGGAACATGTCCTCTACTCTACATCACCTAAAAATTCCTCAGCTTCTATGCATCTTAAGATTATTGACTGCTATTATTCTAGTCTTTACATAATTACTACTATGTTGACATCAATGACAAATGCAGTCATGAATGCAACATATCAATATTTTCCAATGCTCAAGATACTCTCCCAATGTAGTATCATCAGAATTCATGCTAATTTTTTTTTCTATATATCCATCAAAGAGAACCTAACATAATTTATGAACTTGAGATACAAGCTAAAGAGATACAAAATGTGAACATTGCAGAGTCATAGTAGAAAGCCCCTATTGAGTAACAACCTCCTACCAAGCATCAGACTGTAGAAGTTGAGAAATGCCAACCATAAAAATGATGAGCCTATGATATAGATAGAAATAAAACAAGAGGAACCTAAAGTAATTAAACATGTTGAGCTAGGTGAACCTAGTGAACATTAGTAAGAAAAAAGAGGAAAATAACTTGCTCTAAAAAGTATGTGAGAATAAATCATGTACTAGACCAAATCATTGGAGACAAAGAATTGAGATTCATGAGAAGAGAAAGACTAATGACTGATACATTCTTATTGTGTGAGTATGATCCTAGATCAATTAAAGATACACTTGAGAATGAAGATTGGATTGCAGTCATGAATGAAGAGATTGATAAAATTAAAAAGAGCAAAACATGGCCACTAATACCTAGACCAAAGGAAAAGAATGTAATTGGAATAAAGTGGGTATTTAGGAACAAGATGAATGAGAAAGGTGAAGTCACAACAAACAAGGCAAGACTAGCTTGTAAAGGATATGCACAAGAAGAAGGTATTGACTATGGAGAAATATTTTCTCCAATTATAAGGTTGGAAGGAGTAAGAAATTCACATGCATATTCTACTTATAAAGGTTTCAAAGTTTATCAAATAGATGTGAAGTCTTCATTTATAAATGGTATACTTGAAGAGGAATTCTATATTGAGAAACTTTGAAGATTTTGTTGAGCCTAGCAAGAAAAACATGGTATGAGAGATTGCATGCATACTTGGTGAAAATTGATTTTGTAAAAACAAAAAAGAACAATAATTTGTATTTGAAGAATGAATTTAAGAGAAAGATATTATTAGCTGAGATTTTTGTAGATGATATTATATTTTGGAGGAAAAGATGAATTGTGTAAATCATTGTTTGATGACATGAAGATAGATTTTGAAATGTTTATGTTTGGAGAGATCAAATTCTTTGTTGGTCTTCAAATATATCAAATGAAGAAAGGTATCTATATTACACAATAAAAATATATAAAGGAGATAATAAAAACTTATTCTATGCAACACTCAAGACTAATTGGAACTCCTATGGCTACTAGAAATAAAATTTCAAAGAATGATGATTCTAAAGAGGTGAACCAAATATTGTACAGGTCAATTATTGGAAAATTGCAATATGTAGTTCATAGTAGACCTAACATTGCATCAACAATTGGAATAGTTGGAAGATTTTCTACCAATCCGAAAGAGAATCACAAGATGGTTGTGAAAATTATACAGAGATATCTAAAAGGAATATATGATTATGGACTATGGCATAAGAAGAATAATAAACTTAAGATAAAAGTATATATTGATGCAGATTGGGCTAGAAATGTTGATGATAGAAAAAGCACTACTGGGGAAATTTTCTTTCTTGGAAAGAGACTAATTTTATCAACAAGCAAGAAACGTAACTACATTTCTCAATCCACAACAAAAGCTGAATATGTTCCTACAAAAGTAAATTGTTCTAAGATTGTTTTGATCAAGCAATTGTTGAAAGGTATGAAGGAAGAGATTATTCATCTTGTAGTAATTTTTTGTGACAATAGAAGTGTTATAAATATTTCAAATAATTTAGTGATGCACACTAAGATAAAATATATTGAGATCAAGTATCGTTACTTGAGAAGGTTCAAGGAAAAGAAGAAAGGCTTGAATATTGTAATACCCCAAAATTGGCACATTGTCATGTTAACCAATTCTAGTCTATTCAATCATCTCTAAGTCCTATTTAACTAGGAAATTTTGATTTTGATTATCGCTACTTAACCTAAGTGTCAGATGTAGAACATCCTAATCTACATTAATCACACTCTTTATTTAATTCCTAAGTATCAACTCATATTAGCTACATTGAACCTATTGATCTAATTTAATTTAATTGTAAGTGTTCATACTTTAATTAAATTAAATTATTTCTTTAGCTAATATACAAAGGAATTAAATGTATTTAATTTAATAATGTCCTCATCTTAATTATTGAATTTAATTATTCAATTAATTAAAAATATGCACATATGAGGTCATATCTTATTTGAATAAATTAAATATTCTTTTCAAATCTTCTCTTCAGTTCAGGAATGGGAATTCTAAGTGATCTATCTCTCAAATTGGAATTGACCTAATCAAATTGTTCTCACTCACCTGAAATTTAGTTAACTCTCCATTACACTCAGGATCTGAGTTAGTTAACCTCACCTACATAGGGAATCTTCCATCTTGACTAATCTCATCTTTGATCTCGACTATTCATCCCAGTTGATCTCGACTATTGATTCATTTTGGGAATCCTATTTAAGAGGCCTTCAATTTCTCATTAAAAAGGTTAGAATTGAATTGCATCAAATTAACACTAGAATACTCACTCACTTGCTCATATTTTCATAAGCTCTCACATTTTCTTACTTTATTAATATCATATTAGATTAAAATGCACTCATGTAGCATAATTTTCTTTTCTCTATTACTAGATTAAAATGCATTTCATTTAGAATAATTGTGCTTCCATATAGCTACATAAATCCTTCATATTAGAGGTTTGGTTGCCTGCTTCTTTTTCTAAGAGCAAAGGCAAAATCCTTCTAGTTAGAAGGCAATAGGTCACACTATTAGATTACTAAGATGAACATTCAATATTTATTTTGGGATGATCCCTCAAGTAATGACCATGTTGAAGTGTATGTGAGGATCTAAGGCCCACATTTCACATATGCATTTCTAGCACCCATCGTGGGGCCGTGAAATCAAATTTTCAAGCCTCATTCACTCTATTTTTTACATTTTTATGATTTTGTTGCACATGTCCATATAATTTTCTAAAATTCTGTGTGAAAAATCTCATTTTTTCATGAAGAACTAAATATTTTGCACCTTTCATTGCACTTCCTTGTGGAAAAAAGTGCATAAATGCACAATTTCTTGCGTGGTGCACATCATTTTCTCGAATAGGCCTGTAGATCATTTTACATAAATTTTTGCAACAACACATGCAAAATACAACTTTTGGAAATTAATTTTTATCATTATTTTTTTGACTAATGGTGTTTTTTGAAGTATTTTCTTTCCAATTTCTTGTTTATAGCTTAATAGTCATTTGCAAGACTTTTGATGAAGATACCTTTATCTAAACACTTCAAACATGTACTTTCTATGTGATTGCAGTATGTTGTCAAAGATACGCATGTCAAAGACTTATTTCAGACCCACTTAAAACATCATGTCTTATTTTTTATTTTCACACATAGTATAATTGGGGCTTGTGAACTTCATAGGGTGAAAGAAAAGGGAATAGGGGAGTGTGCTCTTTACTACTTAGAAGTGATGCCCAAAAGTAAATTAGAAACCTAGAAGCCTCTAAAAGATAGTACCTAAGGGAGGCAAGCAAGTTAATGGTTCTCTAGTATGAGTCTTTTCTATGAAGGGATGATGATTTCCTTTTATGGAATCAAAATATTGAAAAAGGACAAGTCTGGATCAATTAAGCTAGCTCAATTATTAACATGTCTTGTGTGTCTAGGCAAGGTGATGAGGTAGAGGAGTATGATCTTTCCCCTTGAAAGAAATCAAAAACTCAAACCCTTAGAGTGCATACTAGAGTGATCAAACCTCCAAGAATGACCCAAGTGAGCACATTTCTTTCACTGGAGATTCTAACTCACTATAATAAAGAAGCTCTGTAGAACAAAAGACTCCAAATACATATTAATTTCCTTTCATTCCTTCTAATATCGCATATCAAGAAGAGGCTCTATATCCAACACTGGTCAACGTTGACTTTAGTTTTTTTAGTCAAGTATGTGCACTTATAGATGCTAGTGTGGGTTGCTAGCCTCAACTTTACTTGAAAATCCATCATGGGTTAATGTGAATGGAAGCCAAGTAAAAACATTTTAGT
Source organism: Cupressus sempervirens (assembly GCA_028749045.1). Taxonomy (NCBI): domain Eukaryota; kingdom Viridiplantae; phylum Streptophyta; class Pinopsida; order Cupressales; family Cupressaceae; genus Cupressus; species Cupressus sempervirens. The sequence continues at coordinate 406,814,608 of CM053793.1, read as the reverse complement.
TAGTTGCTACCTGGTCCACCTCCAAAAGGGGGCATAATCTTTTTGCAAGGAGGGGAATAATCTCTCTTGTAGATACTCACCATAGGCATGTAATTGGGTGTTGGAAGGTGGTATACATGCTTGAACTCTAACACAAGGGTTTTCATTTAGCATATATGTTAGTGAGCCCTTGGAATACACCAAAAATATAGGCACCCTCTAGTGGGGTGACAATTGTGTGAGGTGAATGCATGCACATAAGCTATGAGACAAAGGTTTTTCCTTCTCTACCATTTTTGGTTTTAGGGATAGAGCATGTCTTTTTTGAGTCTTAAGCTTGTCCAAACCTGTCAAACAAACTAAAGGTCAAGAGTCCCCTATCCCTCTAAGTTGCTTTGTCCTCAGTTGGATTGTTTGTGACTACTATTTATTTCCAATGTCTTTCTAAAAATAAACTATTTTTTTGAAAACTAAAATGCTGTCCAAAACTTGAAAACCATCTTGATACTTGTCTAAAATCTATAAAAACAACCAACAACCTATCCAAAATTGTCTAAAACTTGCAAAATCTCTCCAAATCTAGTAGACATTTGTTAGTCTATCCACATATTTGTGCCTATTTCTATGAAATTTCACTCAAGAAAACACTTTGTTAGCATTTCTTCACATGGCCTTGTCTAAGTCCTCATGCATTCTTCTAAAAATCTCCACATGAGATCTTGCAAATAATGTCCTTTTATATTAGAATCCTATCTTTTTGTCAATCTAGCACATCCTTGCCTAGCTCTATACAAGTCCTCACATGAGAAAACTAGTCAAAAATTGTTGTTTTGAATCTTTGCATCCTTCTTTGAGTTTCCTTATGTAGTTCCCTACAAATATTCATGCAGGATCTTGTCCTAAAACTATCAAACTATTCCATAGATCTATTATTGCTCTAAGTCCAAGGTCTATATTTGCAATGGTTTACCACTTTTCTATCCGCAAATAGTATTAAACAATAGCTTCTTGATTAGCTGACAACTTGTGACCTACATGCAAACTAGTCTCATTTCTCATTTATCTTGTTCTTATCCTCTTGTATTTATCATAATTTGTGTCATGATAGTCATAATCTTTGGTTGTTCTATTCATTACTCAGACATATTTGTATCTTAGTATACAACACCCTTATCTTTCATTTTGAGACTATGTTCTAGTGTGGTCCTTGTCTAGGTTCTTACTTTTTGTCCTTGTCTATGACTGTGGCAACAAGAAGTGGAAATGTGTTTTATCCCCTTAGACTTAGATGAGGTAGAGCTAGGGGTCATAATCACAATAGAGGTCACATTCTAGTTTGTACATAGTCTATCTCTAGTTCATCTAGTGAGGAGTCTTCACAATCTTCTTCACCTATTAGATCACCTCATGTTCAGAGAACTTTCTCTATAAACTTACAACAAACCAAGGACCCCTTGTGTCAAGAGATTCTCAAAACTAGAAAAGGTCATACATCTCTAAACAAAAAAGTTGAATTCTTATTCATGAGACCTTTCCAACCAACATACACTAAAACTCATCACATTCCTACAATGGCTGATCAAGAACCCAAACATGGAGAACATAGTAGAGACCAAGATCAACATAGGAATGAAAAACATAAGGAACCTTTTATTGATGAGACTGAGGAGGAAGTAGAAATACTTCTTGAACACATTGAAAAATGTTGTGTGGAAAAAAAACTTCCAAAAAGTCATGGAAATCTTGCTTAATGAAGAGAAAGAGAAATACTTTCTCAAACTTTCTCAAGAGGGGGCCAAGTTGCCCCATCACTTTAATGTTGAAACTATCATTGCACCTAAAGAAGAAACTAAAACTTCCAAAATGAAAAAACAAATGAAGATCATGCAAGAATAATTAGCCCAAATTATGCATGATAAAAACAAACCTATGAAATTATACAACTTCGAAGCTTTTTGTCCATTTCCTTTTGACAAGAGTATAGACATGCCTCCTTTTCCAAGAGGAGTTGAGTTACCTAAGTATGATAAATACTTTGGAGCTACCAATCCCCAAGATCATTTGTAGTAATTTGGTTCCTTTTCTATGTAATTTATACATAATTAGACATATCTCATGCATCTATTCCCAAGAAGTCTAGGTGGTCAGGCTATAGAGTGGCTTTCACACTTGCCTATTGGTATCAAAACATTTGATGAGATTGCTAACCTATTTTTCCAATAGTACTCTCACAACATACAACACCTAGTTAACATTTGAGACTTGTGTAATATTAAATAGAAAGTTGGGGAACCTTTCCTCACATTCCTTCAGAGATGGAGACAACTTTACACTAAATATTCATGAAAGTTTTCCGAAATGGAAAAGCTTGATATCTTTACTGATAATCTCCTACCTAATTTTGGATATAGTTTTCAACTTCAATGTCCACACACCTTTGAAGACATGGTCACAAAGGCTATACATATCAAGGAATTCATGGTCAAAAAGTGTAAACTAACCCTTCAAAAGGACACTAAACAAGGACAAATCTAAGTATGTGAACAAAAACTGAGAGGTTGTGCAGGATGAAATTATTGACAACATTACTCCTAAAAATGCTAAGGAAGCCTTCAATCTTATAGACATTATCAAAGTATCCAAGAATGTTGAGAAACCTCCTACTAAAAATAAGACATTTGGAAACAAACTAAAGAACACATCTTGGGTCTCACACCCAAAATGAGAATATATACCTCTTGGTGAACGTTTGGATGTGGTCTATAAGACCTTGCTACAAAACAAGCTCATTTCTCCATTATATAACTCTCATCCATATTATCCACAACCATGACCACCATGGTGGAATGAAACCAAATTTTGTGAATATCACCAAAACAAAGCTCACAAAACTAGCAATTGCATCAACTTGCGTCAAAAAGTCCAAGACCTAATTAATGATGGTGACATTGTTGTGGATGGACATAACAAGAATGTAGATCACAAGGGTTTCAAGGAGCCATTCCCATCTTATGAAAAAGGAAAAAAATAAAAATAGAAATATCATAACAAGATCAAATATATGTAATTTAATGATAATGATGAGATAGTCCACATGGTTGAACCCATGGATGTTGAACACAAGCCTATATCTACATGTTTAAGATGACAAGTTTTTGGCATATATCTTTGGCATTGTTTTCAAAGAGAGGGATACTCTATTGACCAATGAGCTAGAATGTATAGAGAGATATTCTACTAATCAAAGAGATAGATCAAACCAATATCAGTATGATTAATAAGAAAGAGAGATATATTAGGGATATCAAGATATTATTGATCAGAGAGATAGAGAACAATTTAACAAAGAGAGAGGAATCTTAATCTACCTAGTCAAAGGGAGTTATAAGAAAGAGTGAATTTTGTAACCTAATGAGAAGATGGAAGTTTTTGATAGAGGGAGAGATATCTATACACATTTTCTTTTGGGTATTGTCTTACTATTTTAACCTAGTCAGTTTAGTTGAACAATGTTGTTTACCATTTTATTGATTTGGTTGATCAATTTAGTTTGTCATCGATGCCAAAGAGCGATATTGTTGATATTTGATTGAAAAGATCATTGTTGAGAAAGACCATTGAAAGATGGAGATTGTTAAAGAAAACTATGTGCTTCAATCATTGTTTTGTCACTAATGTCAAACCTGCTATTTAATGGTAAGACAGTTGCTCATAAGATTCAAGTGTTATCACTTAGTTGATTGATGGAGAGGATTTGATTAATAAGATATAATAATAGCACCTAGAGGAAAGGTTGAGTTATGATTATATAATTAAATACAAAAATTAGTTAAGATGGTGATGACATTATGTATTGATAATCTACTTAAGGTTACAAAGGCTACTTACATTTATAACGTTTAGAAGAACAAGATACATAAAGTTTGTCTACCAAGCTTGACCAAGTGGATAGTAGGTGTTGACCAAAGCTAGTGCAAGCCAAGTAGAAAATTAGTTGGAGCCAGGTAAAAGTTCATTCTACTGTATGCTAAAAAAAAATAGTTGATGCTGACCAACACTAAACTTTAGGAGGTGCTGAGTAATTTCATAGTGGATGCAAAGCAATGCAATATTTGTCAAGCATCAGAAGGTTGATAATGTTGAGCTACTAAATAATTTAAAAGATTAAAGATTTGATGAATCTGAGCTGAAAAGTTTGTTTTCTTGGATTTTGTAAACTGGGAGGAAGATAAGGTTGATGAGCTAGTGGCACAAAATTTGAGGTAAACCATTTTTAGGAAAATTCAAATGGATTATAGAAGAATTTTCTAGAAGAGATATAAGATATGGGGTAGATACATTGTATCCTACCTAATCCATCCAAATCCTAAATTGGAAGATGGAAAATAAGAGGGAAAATATCTTAATTTCCTATTTATAGTAATGTCTGGTCATGATGTAAAAATTTCATGCTCAAGAACCTAAGGGAGACAAGGAGTCAAGAGTGTTTTACATCTTCAAGTGACCTAAGAGAAGAGTTTGCAGTGGCACGCTAAGCAAGAACACTTAAGGAGATGAATTCTTGAAGGGAAAGCAAGATATCAAAGCTACAAAGTATGAAGGCAAAGCAAAATTGAGGACTAAATAGAGATCTATAATCTACAAGAGAAGTTGTAAGCTATATCAGATCAAAGCTCTACTATTACTCTCTAACAATTATATCAGTCTAGGGTGAATCCTTTGGATTAAGGTTGACCTAGCAGTCATTTGTAAATCCTTTAACTAGGTGGCATTCCAAGTGAATGGCCTAAAGTCCTCTAACAAGGCTCACTCCTAACAAGGTGACTAAAATTCTTTAATAAGGTCACATTTAACAGTGTGTATTGTAACCTTTAACAAGCTCAGCCTTTCACAGGGCATCACTTCAGAAGAGTGAGAAAGAGTAACATGTTACTAGTGGTTTTTCCCAAATTGGGTTTCCATGTAAACCATTGTGTCAAGTGTGTTGATGAATCTATTATGTTTCATGCTTTACATTTCTACAAGTTGATTTGATAGTAACCTACAAGTTTTAGTGGTTGTATAATCTTATGGATACATGCATGAATATGATTTTTTTATGGATTCACTAAGCTGTGAAAGTTTTATTTATACATCTAGACCTTTGATTCCAACAATCATCAATAGATAAACATAAAATAATGTAGTTTTCATCATCCAACCTCTTAAAATAAACACAATAATCTAAATGACACCTATTATATCCATGCTCATGCATAAACCTATCAAATTTTAGATACCATTTCTGAGGTACATGCTTCAATCCATATAAACTTTTCTTTAATATGCACACTAATTTCTCCTTACCTTTGACCTCAAATCCCTGTGGTTGTGCCATATACATACATACATACATACTAACACAAGAAATGGGTAAATAACTAGGGCCAAAGGTTCACCCAGCTATCCAAACCACCTTGCAAGAGTTAACACAATGGAAGCAAATACAAGGAACAACAACCAAAGTAGGAAGAAGAGTGAAATTCTTTTATTGATTCATCAAAACATCTTCATACATGCCTAGCTATAAGGCACTCTAGTTATGGCCAATTACAATACACTTACTTACAAAGTTCCAACAAAAAATTTGCACCTTCAGTTTTGTTCTCCAATCTTCTTCCCTCAAAAATTGCCTAACTCTAAGCCTAAAAACTCATATATACTTGCCAAAATGGCTTACAGATTATTCTAGAAGATTACATAAGAAGAGAGCTGACCCAACAATGGTCTAGACACATCTCAAGAAAGAACTTAACATAAATGTCACGAACAAAATAAATCCTGCAAGTTGGCTCATAGAAATCACATCCAAATACTGACACTTGGCATGCACTGGGTAACTCAACACGTGAAGAGTTATTTGACATACATTGAGTAAGTTGGCACATGAAGAAGTGCTATAGTAACTCAACACCAACTAAGTGCTACAATAACTTAGCACATGAAGAGTGCTATAGTAACTTGGCACATGAAGAGTGCTATAGTAACTCGGCACCAAGTGCTACAGTAACTTGGCACATGAAGAGTGCTACAATAACTCAGCACCAACTAAGTGCTATAATAAATTGGCACCAACTTGCAAAATGAACAAAAATTGAGCAGGATAACAAGGCAATCTGGGATGCTCGTACATCAGACAACTGGGGTTGACAGAAATGATTCTCCTGAACCATTGAGATGTCCCAACCTGAGTTGAATCCAACTCAAATTGAGAAATCCATAAAGCATCTTCAATAGGTCTATTCTTCCACTTCACCAAATATTCATAGTAATCTTTTTCTCTTGTACTCTTGCCAATTCTTTGATCTAATATCTATTCAACTTCTTCAATCTACTTCTTAGGATAATCATCTAATACAACAACTTCATCCTCTAACTTATGATACTTATACAAATCAACAATATTGAATATAGGAGATATATCCATGTCATTAGGTAACTCAACTTCATAAGCATTACCACTATCAAACTTCTTCAAGATCTTACAAGGTCCAAATTTCTTCATCTTTAGCCTACTGTATGTTCCAATTGGTAATCTTCCTTTCTTTAGATGAACCATCACCTCATCACCAACTTGAAAATTATGGTGTCTTCTAGACTAGTTAGCCATATCCTTATACTTCTAATTACTTTGCTCCAACCTCAACTTCACTTCCTTATGCAAAGACTCCATAAAATCAGAAAATTCTTCTTCTACAGGGCTTCTTTCTTCTTCACCAACAACATCTCTCAAATCAAATATACCTCTAGGATTTTGACTCACTCCCTTTGCAACTTGAAAAACTCCACAACTCTTTACAAATTTCTGAACATCCTTATACATTTGTGGCCAATAATACTTCTCTTTTAGCAAACTTAATGTCTTATCAATTCGAAAATGTCCAACTATTCTACCACTATGCTTTTTCTTAATAAGATTCAACCTCATAAGACTTCTAAGAATACACATCTAAATGCCTTTGAACAACATACCTTCTTGAATGAAATATTCATCATACTTACTTATGTGTTCTATCAAATTTAGTTATCTGCACTATGTCCATGCCTCAGAAAAATCAAGATCAGCATCATACAATTCATTTATTTCATCAGAACCAAGAACTTCAACCTTCATTTTAGTCAAAAAATTACATCTTCTACTCAATGCACCAACAACTCTATTAGTAACTCCACTCTTATGCTTAAGGACAAATGTAAAACTCTGCAAATACTCAACCCACTTCATATGTCTTTGATTCAATTTATATTGACTTCCCCAGTATTATAAAGCTTTATGATCAGTATACAACACAAACTCTTTAGGAATCAAATAATGTTTCCACTTCTTCAAGGCTTGAACAATAGCATAAAACTCTTGATCATGCATAGAATATTTCTTTTTAGCATTATTCAACTTTTCATTAAAAAAGAAACAAGTTTACCTTCTTGACTTAATACAGCTCCTATTGCATTACCACTTGCATCACATTCAACTTCAAATACTTTGTTGAAATTAGGCAAAGCCAACACAAGTAATTCAACAACCTTTTGTTTCAAAATCTCAAAACTCTTATTAGCTCCATGTGTCCACTTGAATTCCTTTTTATCTCCCCTCATTGTTTTAGTCATAGCATTACAAATAGAATTGAAATTATTTATAAACTTTGTGTAGAAACAAGCCAAACCATGAAATGATCTTACCTCACCCACATTCTCAAGTGTAGGCCATTCCAAAATTGCTTTAACCTTCTTAGGATCCATCATCAATCCATTAGCTAAAATCACAAATCCCAAATACACAATCTCCTCTTGCATAAAAGAATATTTTTTTAGATTAATCAACAACTTTTCTTCTTTCAACATCTGCAATACTTGTCTAATATGCTCAAGATATACTTTCTTAGTCTTGTTGAATATCAGAATATCATCTAAATAAAAAATCACAAACTTACCCAAGAAACTTTTCAGAACTTCATTCATCAACCTCATGAAAGTACTAGGTGCATTAGTCAAACCAAAAGGCATAACCAACCATTCATACAAACCATCTTTTGTCTTGAAAGCAATCTTTCATTCATCAATTTCTCTAATTCTGATTTGATGATAGCCACTCTTCAAATCAATCTTGGTAAAATAATTTTCTCCACTCAAACAATCCATTATGTCATCCATCCTCATCATAGGAAACATATATTTCACTATGATTTTGTTAATAGCTCTAGAATCAGTACACATTCTCTATTCTCCATTCTTTTTTGGTGTTAATATAGTAGGTACAACACATGGACTCAAGCTTTCTCTGATCAAACCGTTTTGCAATAACTCATGCACTTGTCTGTTAAGTTCTTCATTCTCTACAGGTGTCAATCTATGTGGTGCTTTGTTTGGCAAACTAGCTTCAAGGATCAGATCCATACAATGACTTATACTTCTTACTAGAGGTAAACCATCAGGAATATCATTAACAATAATGTCTTTATACTCATTCAACAATTTTGTAATTTCTATTGGTACTCAACTATCATTATCTATTGTCACTTGGTCATTACTAGCTTCTACTGCTTGGCCATTACTACCAACACTTAGTCCTCTAGGAACTATGGCAAGATAGACTTGATTTCTTTTCATTTCCTTTACAAATTGTTTCTTATTAACCATGCAAATTTTTATAGCACTACAATTAACCTCATCTGGACTTTCAATCAAAAGCAACAATGTTTGTTTCTTCCCATTTACCCAAAGAGTGTATTGATTTAATCTTCCATCATGTACAACATATCTATCATATTGCCAAGGTCTCATATTGCCAAGGTCTACCAAACAAAATATGACAATAATCCATGAGCATAATATCACACAAAACTTCATCAAAGTAATTTCCAATTTTAAACTTCACAAGGCATTGCTCACTTACCAATATCTTATGCTCATCTTTTATCCATGAAACATGATAGGGTTTGGGATGTTTCAGCATCTACAACTGCAACATGGTAACTAACTCTTTTCATGCCAAATTTGTAGAACTTCCACTATCAATGATCACTTTGCAACATTTTCTAACCATCTTACATCTGGTCTTGAAAAGAGTTCTCCTTAAAACAAGTTCCTCATCACTTCCTTTATTACATAAGGTTCTTCTCACCATCAAATTTTCTATAGCATCAGGTCCACTTGGTGAACTCTCAATGTCTTCTTGAATCACAATATTTCTATTCTTGTGTCCACTTTTAGAAGATCTACATTCAAAAGATCTATGCTCTTCTTTTCCACATCTAAAAAAATTACCATGAAATCTACCTCTAGAATAAGAATTACCTCTTCCTCGATAAGAATTAGTACCTCCTTAGTAAGAATTACCACTTTTTCATTAGATCTTTCTTTTGACATCTATCTCTGCCTCTTTTGAATCTGCCACCTCTACCTCTTTGTCTTTGTTCATGCTTCTTTATCAAGATCTCCTCAGCCTTCAAGGCATACTATTATTCTTCTTCCACACTTTCCAACTTCACAAAACTTATTTCATCTTGAATTTCAGATCTTGATCCATTAGTATACCTTGCAATTTTCTCAACATCATCATCTACATGTCCAGATCTGATGTCCAATCTATAAAATTCCTTGGTATATTCTTTCATAGTCATGTCCTTTTCTTTCAAATTTTGCATCTTTGTCAATAAGTTAACTTGGTAATTAGCAGGGAGGAACTTATTCTTTACCTTGTTCACCATCTTTGGCCAAGTTTTGATCTTCTTCTTTCCTCTCCTTTGTCTATCAATTTGCAAATGCTCCCACCATAGAGATGCATGACCTTTCAACTTAGTGACTACAATCTTCACCTTTCTATTATCAAGAGTGTTTTCATACTCAAAGAACTTCTCCATATTAGATATCCAATCCAACACTACATTGGTATCCAATTTTCCATCATAAGGAACAACTTTTATAGAAGGCTTTGAATTTTTCGTAGCCAACACTCACAACAATCTTTCCTCATCTTGATCTTCTTCAGGTTCTGGATTATGGTTTGGTATTGCTGCTTCATCATCACTTACATCATCAAGATGTGCTCCTCTCATTTAGGTTGTCTCTATAGCATCTAATTTGGCTGTAATTTGTCTCAACTAATCCAATATAGCATCATCATCATTTCTTCTACCATGAACCATCTTTACAAATTAGGTTCCTACAAGATCGTAACCTGCTACAAGTTATAGGTCAAATTCACAGATCTGCCAACCTACAACAAAATAAAAATTAGGGTTCTACATGATCCAATCTCCACAAGGATAAACCTCAAGCTTTGATACCAACTAATGTAAGCAATGGGTGAATAACTAGGGCTAAAGGTTCACCCAGCTATCCAAACCACCCTACAAGAGTTAACACAATAGAAGCAAACAAAAGGAACAACAACCAAAGGAGGAGGAAGAGTGAAATGCTTTTATTGATTCATCAAAACATCTTCATACATGCCCAACTATAAGGCCTATTGGTTATGGACAATTACAATACACTTACTTACAAAGTTTCAATAGAAAATTTGCACCTTCAGTTCTGCTCTCCAATCTTCTCTTAAAACTTTCCTAACTCTAAGCCTAAACACTCTATATATACTTTCCAAAATAGTGTACAAATTATTCTAGAACATTACATAAGAGGAGAGCTGACCCAACAATGGTCTAGACACATCCCAAGAAAGAACTTAACATAAATGTTGTGAATGAAATAAATCCTACAAGTCAGCTCACAGAAATCACATCCAAATACTGACACTCAACATACACTAGGTAACTCAACACATGAAGAGTCATTCAACATACACTAGGTAACTCAGCACATGAAGAAGTGCTATAGTAACTTAGCACTAGCTAAGTGCTATAGTAACTCAGCACATGAAGAGTGTTACAATAACTCAGCACATGAAGAGTGCTCAAGTAACTTGGCACCAACTAAAAGATATAGTAACTTGGCACATGAAGAGTGCTATAGTAACTCGACACCAACTAAGTGCTACAATAACTTGACACTAATTAAGTGCTACAGCAACTCAACACCAACATGCAAAATGAACAAAAATTGAGTAAGCTAACAAGGCAACCCAAGATGCTCTTGCATCACATACATACATACATACATACATACATACATACATACATATATGTGTATATATATCTCTTCATCCAAATCATTATGAAGGAAGGTTGTTTTAACATCAAGTTGCTCGAAATGCATTTCTTCTATAGCCACAATACTTAAAATAGTGCGAATAGAAGTCATTTTAACAACATGAGAAAATATCTCATCAAAATCAATATCTTTTTTCTATGTAAATCTTTTTACCACTAACATGGCTTTAAATATTTTCTTACCTCCATCCTCTTCTTTCAACCTATAAACCCATTTATTCTATAAAGCCTTTTTACCTGCAGGAAACTTGCATAAATTCCATGTCTTATTTTTTAGCAAAGAGTCCATTTCATCTTTCATTGCAGACTCCCACTAAATCTTTGTATCCACCTGCATAGCTTCATCATAACATTCAAGTTCACTAGAATTAGTAAGTAAAATAGAATACAAGAAAGGAGAAAATCTTTTTGGAGGTCTAATTAGCCTTGTTGACTATCTAATATTCACTGGAGTGTCTGGTATTTATTGTTGTAGTTATTGCAAATCATGAGGAATTGCTGGAACATTAGCTTTTGGAGTATCATCCAACACTACATAATCATTTTCTTTCTTCTCATATTGTTGTAATAGATCTTTGTACAATACTTTCTTATTGAATATGACATCCCCACTTCTTATAATTTTATGATTTTCAAAATCACAAAGCCTATAACTAAATTCATCAATGCCATATCCAATAAATACACATTTCTTTAACTTAACTTCTAACTTGGTTCTATTTTCAAAATCAACATGAAAAAATGCTTCACAACCAAAGGTTCTGGGAAAAGAATAACTCAGCTTCTTACCAATCTATGATTCCTCCAAAATATCATAGTCTAAAGGAGTAGAGAGACCTCTATTAATCAAATAGAAAACATTATTGATAGCCTTCACCCAAATGTTTAAGGGCAACCCAACATGCAACCTCATGCTCCTTGCATGCTCCATTATAGTCATATGCATGCATTCAACCACTTCATTTTCTTATAGAGTCTTTAGAATAGTTTTCTATCTACAAATAACATTAGTGGAGTAATAATCTTCAAATTCATGACTGCAATACTCACCACCATTATCAGATATGAGACATTTTAGTTTCTTTCTAGTCTCATTCTCAACCAAGCATTTCCATTTCCTAAAAATTTGAAATATATTATATTTCTATCTAAGGAAATAAACTCATACTTTTATAGTTGCATCATCAATAAATATAACATAATAATGAGAGCCACCAAGGGAAGATACCTGAGATGGTCCCCATTCATCTGTATGCACAAGCTCTAATTTTTCACTTTTATTTTCCTTCCCACTCTTCACAAAACTCACTCTCTTTTGTTTTTCATACACATAGCTTTCATAGAAATCCATATTAACACATTTTAGACTTGGTAAAACTTTCTTTGAATGAAGTACTTCCATACCTTTCTCACTCATGTGCCCAAGTTTTTTGTGCCTCAACACTATATTAGAATCTACAACAACTATTTGTTCTCCTTGGTCAACTTTAACAACTATTTCCAAATATTCATTTTTCTCTAAAATAATCAAAGTAGAAGGAACAATATAAGTTGTACAAAGATATAAGGTGCCAACTTTCACACCTTTTTCTACTACAAGGGAACCTTTTGAAACCTTTCGATTTTTATCATTAAAAGTAACTACACAACCCTCACCACTGAATTGTCCTACTGAAATTAAGCTCCTACTTAGCCTTAGAACATGTCTTACCTCATGTAGTAGCTAATGATTCCCATTCTGTAACTTAATCTTAACTTTTCCCTTTCCAACAATTTGATTAGGTTCATTATCCCCCAAATAAACAAGCCCAAAATCCCCTTGGACATAATCAATTAAATAACCTCTATGAGGCGTAGCATGAAATAAAGCACCAGAATCTAAAACCCATGAATCATCAACACTTTCTAGAGATAGAAGCAAAGCATCCTCTTCGTATTTTTTACTTACCACATTTGCCTCCTTTTTCCCTTTTGGTTTATCTCCTTCATTATTCTTTCAAGTCCAGTAATCTTTCTTCTTATGCCCTATTTTAGCATAGTACCAACAATCTCTTGGTCCTCTGGATTGAGACCTCTTTCCCTTTGACTTTCCTGTTGATTTTCCATAATTTCTAAAATTATTTCCTCTCTTAGTCATTTTTCCTTTTCTTTGTGCATTCAAATCACTTCCTAATGTAGATCCACCTAAGGTTATCCTATGAGTTTCCTCACTCAAAATAACACTAATCACATCATCATATTTTAGGGTGTTAGATACAAAAATAGAATTACTCATAGCCATTACAAAGCCATTCCAACTTTCAGGCAAAGAACAAAAAATGAAGAGATTCTTAATTTCTTCATAAAAATTGATACCCATAGTAGATAATTAACTAGTAACAATATTATACTCATTTAAATGATCTACAACAGATCCATCTTCTGTCATTTTCATATTAAATAAATGCTTAATGAGAAATACCTTGTTTGAAGCAGAGGGCTTTTCATACAATTTCACTAGAGTTTCCATAAACTCTTCTATTGTCTTTTCTTTTTTATTATTAAATACCATTGATGGTGCCAGGTATAATTGAATACTTCCAAGTGTCTTTTTATCTAAAAGATCCTAGTTGCCATTTGTCATAGATCCCTAATTCTTGGTTTTTCCTTCCAATAGCTTCCATAAGTCCTTCTAATTAAGATAGTCCTCCATTTGCATCATCCATAATTGAAATTTCCACCCATTAAACCTGTCAACCCTTAGCTTACCCACATCTTCCATTGCTCCCACTCAACCATGAGACTATCCTGTAGAGAACCTCTAAAAAAAACAATGATGGTCTGGCTAAAAAAAATGATGATCATCTAGCTCTAATTCCACTTGCTAGGATTAACCTCAAATAGAAATAATGATTATATACAAATATAAGTAATACCAAAAAATAGTAGATCACATAAATGAGAACACAAGACACCAAAATTTAGCGTGGTTCACCCAATCCTTGGGTTATGTCCACCAACAACAAGTCCAATATTATTATGATCTAGTGATTACAACCTTATTATAATCTGTAATCCCTTACAGCTCAATACCACCACAAGGACCAATTTTCTCATCACACATTATGAAAATCCCTAAACCTAGGCCTTTTTATACAAGCTTTTTACCACTTACAAAGTTAGGGCTAGAATAATAGAAAAATATTAGCTAACACCTTTTAGAATATAAGGTCATTTTTAGTTTCAGGGGTGCTACCCTTGAAACCCCCTGCAAGGGCATTGCCCTATTAGTTTGTGGTGACTGATCAAGAAAATACTATACATACTTCATAAATTCTTTGGGATTTAGGGCATCAGCCCAAAAAAAAATTTGGGCCATGATCAACATTGTGGCTAACATATGGCCAACATGTTGTAACCCTAAAGCAACATAAAATTACTTGTATAAAAGGGCTTAGGGTTAGGTATTTTTATTAAATTGTAGTGATGCAAAAATTGTTTCTTATGGTGGTATTGAGTTGTAAGGGATTACAGATTATAATTAGGTTATAATCACTTGATCATAATAATATTGAACTTACTATTTGGTGGATGTAGCCTAGGGATTAAGTGAACCATGTTAAATCTTGGTGTCTTGTGCTCTTTTCTGTGTGATCTATTACTTTCTATTATTGGTTATATTTGCATGTAATTATTATTTATGTCTGTGGTTTAATCCTAACATGCCCCTCAACCCCACCCTTTTATTGCAATACAGAGTGCACCTATGACACTACCCTAGGACCCTACAGGGGTATTTCCTCTTGACCTCATCTTGGGGGCACTACCCCTAAACCTTCATAGAAATAATCTGGAGGGAAATCATGTTCAATAAAGCTCTAAGGTTGATTAGGATATATAGCACAATGTGTAGTCATTGTAATTGTGATGGCCTGCCATCGTAATTTGGACCCAAATGTAGTAGTGTAATCACACATAACATAATGTTGTTGTAGTTACAACATGACCTTTCTTCATGTTGTATAATATTTTCTCAAGATCAATGATCCCTTATCATGTAAGTTACCTTGTCCCACATTAATAAATGATTGAGTTATGATGAAGAAAAATCTAACAACTAGGGTGAGAACCTATAAATTGATAGATGATTCCTCTATGGGGGACATGCCATTATCGGTTGAACCCTATAACTTGGAAATTCTATGGCCTTTTATCTTTGCAATATGGAGATGTGGAGACCAATTTAAGGATGACCTAAAAAAGAAATGGTTAACTATATTTCTTTTCAAGAACTTATGTCAATTATTTTAATGTGAAACTTATATCAACATTTTTAATTATGACAATTTTCTAACATTATATTTTGTTGCTCTAGTGCTTGCTAATGGTAAAAAATGGATTGTGCTTTCCAAATATGATGCAAATAGGTTTACTAGGATTGCATCAAAATATGAATTGAGGTATGTAGTATTTGGTACTTTTCTAATCTATATAGATAATGAAATCTATAGATAGAATTTAAGATTTCATTATGCTGAAATATGAGTTACTTCAGCTAAGAGACCATAAGGTTATTGCTTTCAAGTGAGGTCTTGAATGTTTGGTAAACTATGCTTAATTATGACTTATGGTATATGCATATTCTAGTCTAAATAACTTAAGGAAGATTATTTTTCCTTTTTCCTTCCATAGGAATCTCTAATTATAGATATAAGGGACTAGAATAACCAATTTAACACATATAGATAGCTAATAAGTTTTAAGACCTCCATCTTTGCAAGTATTTATGGAGATTTATATTTAGTTCTAGTCTACCATTGAAAATCATTTTTTTCTTCTCTAGTACTTGCTGATGGGGATAAATAGATTGTGCTTGCCAAATTTAATGTAAATAAGTTTACTAGGATTGCATCAAAATATTAAGTGAGGTATGTAGTATTTGGTACTTTCCTAATCTATATAGATGATGAACTCTATAGATAGAATATAGATTGAGGTCATCAATTTTTTTGAAATTGTTGATGAGTTAACCTATCTTTAAAATTAATAGAATTGAGAATGTGAATTTTATTATCACATTATCATTACAACTTTTAATGCTAAGAAAAATGATTATTCACAAGGATTAATGATTTTGGATATTTATTTTTATGGTTTCAAATGTGAAAACTATTTATCCTAACATCTTGATTTTGCAATCTAGTTTCTTCAAAATTTGAAAACTAAGATGGACATTTTATTTATCAATTGTATTTTCTTATCATACATGACCATTAGATTAAGATCACTAGTACATTCACACTTGTTTTTCTACCAAAATTTTAGACCAAAGGTATGATTTATTTTCCTTTTTGGTTTTCAGCCTCATATTGGTCAAAAATGTCCTAAGTTTTCCCAAGTTGGTCAAAATTTTAATGAACTCGAGTCATAAGAAAGAAAAAGTATGTTAATCTTATATGTTCGGATACGCTTATAGTCGTGCAATATTATTGTTTTATGTTATTTCATTCTGACCCATGTAGGGTATCATTGCAAGTAAAATTGGGCCTTTGCGGTTAAATTTTGTAGTGATATTGATAATTGGGGGAAGCTAAATCTACATGTTTTAATAAAGTTTGGCATAGGGTTCATACAATTAATCTTGGGATGTGGTTGATACTTAAAGAAGCTAAATCAACATGCAATTTTCCATTTGAAGGTTAGAACTTGCTGCGATTTTAGTTCCATGTGTCATAATCAATGCAGAAAGAATCTAAATATATCATTTTTATGCTCTTCTAGAATTTTTTCATATGTTCTCCTTTCAACAATGAAGAGTATATGATGTTTGTGCAAACCAGTAACACAAACCTCTAACAATAACACAAAATTTGTCAAAATCATTAGCATGGAATAAAGGGGTACACTGCCTATGAAAAATTTATCAAAGTTACTCTATGTTTGTTGTAGTAAACAAATTTTTAAAAGCTTGTTCTATTAGTCGGTTGCATGCAAGGAAAACATCCTTGTGCATCTTTTCTTTACCCGTGGTTGTGTTCATCTACTAGCATCCATTATGTTTAATTATGATCAAATGTTTGTTAGCCAATTTCAATGAGCCTTGTGCAAGAGCCTAGATACATAATTAGATCATTTAATGGCTTCCTCATAGACCAAAAATCAAATGAAGTAGGTCAACCACACAATATTGCATTGATAACCCTACACAAGGGATTGTAATCTACTGTTAAGTATCTTGGATGCCACCCAACCACCTCCTTCGACATCTTACTACACATCAACAATTGTAGACTCATATATATGGAAGTGAGAATTTAATTCAAAGAAAATGCTTTGAAAGTAGATTCACTTCATTTTACAAGTTACTAGTAGCAGTACTGCAACAATTTTTTGGGGTCTTCCATGCTCAAAACATTGAACACCATACCAAGTCTTGTATTCCATATTGCATTACAAAGCCCACAACAAAGAAGCTAGGGCTCTACAATCCTCTACTAATATTCAATGTCCTAGTGAATCATTAGCATTGATTTCATTTAGAAACCACCTATATGAGAAAATGTCATAATGACTGTTTATTGTAGTTAATGAGATTTCAAATATTTCCATAATGGTTGCATGTAAGGAAAATATTTTTTTTGTCTTTTCTTCAATCATGTTGTAATAGATTTGTGGCTACCAACAATAATTGCATTTGACTAGGACCCTAGGTTTTCTAGTCACTTAGGGAGAGATTAGATAGTCAAGTAGATCAATCTATAGCTTTTCATTAAGACATATATCACAAAATGGTAAGATAAAAATTGTACTTTTATGGTAGAGTTGAATTTAGTTTCCATAATTTACCAAAGACAAGATACAGCTAGTCCAATATCAACTACAAAACTTTAGAAAAAAATTTGTATGTGTGAAAAATAACTTGTCCTCAAGTGCAATCCCCTACAGCATCTCATATTCTAGAATTTGTGATATGGCATGCTTCCATACAACCATCAACAACCATTCTCATGACAATTGCCAAAATTCACAAATGTGCAAGCTATAGCCTAGCATATATTGTCATTGCCCACCATTTCACCCACAAACTACAACTTGGAATGCCAACTATGAGAAATCCAATGCAACATTGATTGGTAAAACAACATTAAATCATGGAATGAAAACATTCTAAAATCATTTTCTACTAACATTTAAGTAACTATTTTTTAAATAAGGACATTTTGGTCACAATAGACATTGAAAGGTTGAAGAGATATACAAGCCCAACCAAACTATTTCAATGTGTTTGTCCCCTCTCTAGCCAAAAGATCTTATTCTTCACCTTCATTTTTGTATACATCCATTGTATACCCTCTTCATTATTTCATTGACAAGATGCACCACACAATTTCTGAAGTGGCAATCCATTCAATGTGGATATTCTATAATCATGGGTTTTGTTAAATACAGGATCATCCATTAGAACACCTAGAATCAAGATCATATACCCCATAGATCTTGAGAACATATTCCACAAAAAAACCCAACTTTATATCACTCGTTCACATCTATTTTCCCAAATTAATACAAGTACAATGGTATATGAATGTAAATAAAATCTTTCTCATCAACAAATCACAAATGTCAAATGCAAATATTTCCCCCACTATAAGAGTATTGTTTACAAGTTTGATTCCTAACACTAAGAATATGTAGTTTAAAATAATTATGAAAGTGTTTTTTTATAGCCTTTGGAAAACATTGGGCTCTAAGACTTGTCAATATGAAGCATTCAGTTTTACATTTCATCTTTTGACGTTATTATACAAAATATGTTGCCACTATTGTTACTTCTATACCTCTACTATCTAGGTCATAGAGTTCTTCAAAGTTGAAATAGGCATCATTTGATTATTCTAAACATTTTAGTATTTATTTCTTTAAATACTATTTTAAATCCAAAAAGTGCATATAAAGCCACCTTCATTGAATCTATAAAAAATCTTTTTGAAAGATCAAATAGTCCCTACAAAAATTAGTAAACAAAACCATGAAACATGATTTCCCAAATTTAGAAACAATTCACTTAAACTTCAATAACACTCTTCTAGTGCCAGACCAACCCACTCATCCTCCAATGATGTAACCATAAAGCATTGGTAAGAAACTACATATTCTTGCATATCACAATATTCTACCAAATCCTCCATTCCCAATATTGATCAAGGAATGTTTCAATATTTAAATCCAGAAGGTGATCATATATTTGAAAATGTTAATTTATTTCCTTTTAAACATATTTTTACTGTTTGAAAGTTTGCTTTATTCTTTATCCAAAAAAACTCCAAAGCACCTACAAGCGCCATTTATTATTTTGCTAATGATTGTTAGTCTAAATTTTGATAAACTAGTGACTTGTTTTAAAACCATCCACCAGGGATTGTTTTAGATTAGGGTAAAAATAGGTTTGAAGGGATCCAAAACCCTTAATAGAAAAGAAAAAGATTGCTATTATAAAAAGTGGAAGGGATTGTTGCCACCCAACACTTCTGATGAAAAAACACCCTTAACAAACCAATGCTTCAAAATCAAAAAGATTAAGGCTTATTAGGAAAAAGTATCAACACCTAATAATGATAAGAGTCTATAAGTGAATAAAAATCATATTCACAATGATAAAAATTTATACTTAGCATGAAAGAACATGTCTATAAAACTGTTATTTAGTCAAAAATTAATAGAGATTCATAAAAAAGAATACCCAAAATGGACTAAGTCTAGATGCATTCTTCACCAAGTTAATAAGACCAGAGTAGATATTATCTCTTAATAATATGATATTTCCACTAACATTTAGTATCTTCAAATTTCAAACTCAACATATATCATTTGTTGTGTCAATTTTTTTTTAGCATGAATGAGACCAATATAAACTATGAACTCAACCAAGAATCAAGTCCAAAGGGATTTTGATGACCTAGAATGAAATACTCTTCAGTGCATTCTAGAAAATAGTGGTCTAAAATAATATAGGGTGCACCTATGAGAGCAAGATCTAGATTCATATCTCTATTACTGAATTCAAGAGACCAATTAACATTATTTGAAAACATGATTAGCTATAAAATTTCTTGTTTGTTGGAGACACTTGAAATATTTTCATCATTCCCTTCATGACCTCCAATTACATAGACAACACCATCCAACACTACACAAGAAAATTCATAGTGTGCCACATTCATTTTTGCTAGTTTGCTCCATCCAGCACACAGTCTAGCACCAAGGGCTAATGAATCTAACATTTCCTTATGCCAGAATGGAGTTAAAGCCTAAAGAAATTTGAAATTCAATCATCTCACAACCTTCATACTATCTAATCTAATCAAATGTAATGCCAGATTTAGAATCTCAAACAAAATATAGACTAGTCATATTAGATTGTTAGTATAATTTTAATATTAGCAACTTTTAAAATCACCAAGCCTTCTAGAATTGAAGCATTGAATTGCACCAATCACTAGTCAACTTAATAGTTGGATTGAAAAATAGTAAGTGTTGCTTACAAATATAACATAGATGCATCTAAAATCACTAATTAATTTTCAAGGTTCACATTCTACAATTTAGCCTAATCAAACTCTAATATGCAGTAATTTACTAGTTCGTGTTGTTGCATTAAAATATTGTGTGCTGAGAAATTTTGTAATAGACTATGTAATAATTACTCAATATTGCATTACTAGTTAGAATACCTTAATTACATTAGCATTGAAAATAAAAATAAAAAAATTCATTATAATCGGAGTGATGAATCTCATTGATACTTGAAAATTACACCAAACTTACAAACCAATGAAACCCATCTAGTCCTAGGCACTTCACATATGCCATAGGTCTCAAGTAATAACTACAATGTAACCATTTTCTCCAAGTCTCCTCTGAAATTGTAACATTGTGATATGATATATCATCAAGATTTTCTCAAAAGATGTCTACAATGTCTAAGATATCTCTATGCACACTGCTATTTGTAGCAACCTTGAGAAGCATTAGTTCTCTATCTGCAAATGAAACATGTGTTAAATCCTCCACCTTGCCTTGAGAGCATCAACAAATTTATATAATGTTGAAGTATCTTCCCAATGGAATCACTTGTTCCAAGAACAACAATAGTTATTTGTGAAGTTTGTCCCTTCTCTGCATGACCCACAACAAGGCTCTGAATATTGTAGGCTATGACTACCCATTTCCCAATAGCCTTCTCCATTCCAGCCATCTATTCCCTAGATATATACCTATCTCACTACATTTGGTACCTCCAGTTGTTTTACATATGGCTTTAGGGTTCCTCCAAACCAATAATTTGGATTCAAATTTATTTTTGTTTCACCACCAATAAATTGGTTCCATCCCAAAAATACCTTTCTTGGTAAAGGCCAAAAGCCTTGGGGGAAAATAAATTTTTTATTTATCTTTTAACATTTATTATTTAAGAAGAGGCAATGTGTACTCATCAGTTGCATTCTTAGATATGAATTCAATTTTCTTATATGTAAATCTAACCATTATAGCTTTACAATAAAACTCTATTTGGTTGTTGATGGTTGATGCTCTAGATGGTGGGGTGTTAGTAAAGGATATCCCTTGGCTCAAGGTTGTTTCAGGCTTGGATGATGAAGGGGCCCTAAAAGCTTGTTAGGGGCATGTTACTCTATTTATTGTGACTATTTGACTATTACACTAGAAAATATAATTGATTTCTCTATTTATTAAAATTTAATATTGATATAAGTCATGCCAGTGAAAATATAGGTGCTACTTGGCTATGTGGCTATGTTTAGTGTAGCAGTAAGTATTCTAAAAATGTTGTTTGAAATGTAGAAATTAATTTTGTAATTGTTGATCTCAAATTTGTTTTGACAATTTAGTGTCAACACACTTAAGATATTTACTAAGTTCATATCAAAATAGTAATATATGTTGAGTATAATATGTATAGATGCCGAGTTGCAATGAGTGTCAAGTCACTCATGTGTTGAGTCGCTCAAGTGTCAAGAAAATAGACCATGCCAAGTAATTCAAGTGCTGAGTGAACAATTGATGTCGAGAAAGTTTAGGTACTGAGCTAGATAGAATTATAGTAAGAGTTGAGCATCAGTATTATCAAGTTTCGAGTAACATAGAATGGACCTAGTTTTTTGTGATGGCACAAACAACTATGTAAACCATTTTTATGGAAAATTTTGGATAGATCTCAAAAATTTAAAAGATAAGATCAAATCTATTTGGTTTTTCTATGCAATCAACATGCAACCAATTGGAAAACTAGAAAGTTTAAGTGGCAAAATGCATGAATCTGAGCCATAGATTCATACCTAACCCTAAGCCACCAAAGTCTTTATAAGGAAGATGAAGCCCCATAATTCATAGAGGATGTGAGTGAAGAATAGAAGGAAGAAAAGGGTTGAATTGATTAGAAAGCATTCAAGGTGACTTAGCAAAGCAAAAGAATTGTAGAATCCTCTTGCAAGATAGAGGATCAATGATACAACATTATTATATTAGATCAAGAGGATCAAGATGGACTAAATTGAGATATGAAATCAGAAATATAAGATTGTAAGTTGTCAAATTAAACATTATACTATTACTTTCTAACAACTATATCAGTAGGATGAAAGCCTTTGGACTAAGGTTGACTTAATAGTCATTGTGAAATCCTTTAACATGGTGCCAATCTAGGTGAATGTTCAAAAATCCTTTAAATAGGTACACTTATATAAGGGTTTGAAATCCTTTAATAGGGTAGGATCTAACAATTCTTAGTAAGCCTTTAACAAGGCAGGCCTTTTATAGGGTAGATCATGTTTCATGGTCAAACTTTGTAACCTTAAAAAGTTACACTTTATTGCTGTAGTAGTAAAAAGTTGTGGGTTTCATCCCCACCCTAGTTTTACCTTCTCATTTGGAGAGTTTCTAGGTAATTTATATCTGGTGGCGAGTGTTTGTGTGGATGCATTTACTTTACATGTTATTTCAATATGTTAATGCATGTATTGTTTGAAGTTAACAATTTTATTAGTTAAAGATTAGGACTTTTGATTCACCCAGCACCCCTCTCAGAAGTATATGTTTCCCATTTTTAATTCCAAAAATTGGTATTAGAGCCTAGTTCTCATTAGGAGAAGCCTTACAACTTAGGGAAAAGATCTTGATATGGAGGTCTACAAACTAGGAAAGATTATAGAGAACCAAGGAATTGAGATCCAACTCATTTTGCTTTCACTAGAAGAAGCTAGGGAGGAATTAAGGAAATCCTTAAAGAGAAGGAAAGAGATTTCCATTGTAGAAAATGATACATAGTACAAAGAGATTGACACCACCAAGTTCTTTGCTAATGGAGACTTAAATGAGTTTGATGTAGTAATGGTAGATCTAATGCAGAAGAATAGAGCACAAGCTAAGGAAATCAAAAATCTCAAGATTGAGCAAGAATCACAAGCCATGATGCTATGTGAAGTGACTGAACAAAAGAAGAGAGCCATTGAAGACAAGGTCATGATTGAAGAAGACAAGAGAAACCTAGCCAATAGACTAGAAGAGAAGTCAACTGAGCTTGCTAGAATATCTAACATGCAATTGGATACCCTATGTCAGATGATGAATGCTCATCATGATTTGAATGTCAAAGACATTGAGATCACCACACTAAAGTTGTAGAATGAACAACCACAAAGTGATCTAAGAAGAGAAAGAGAGATTGTTGAAAGCTTCAACAAGCCCAATAAAGCCATCAAGTACTTTAAACAACTTTTGAAATTCCCTAGATCTAGTAATGATACACCAGGACTAGATTATGCCAACACTAAAGAAGGAGAATCATCCAAGACTACTAGAGAAAGAAATGACAAAGGTAAGAACTCCAAACCCACTTGCCATTCTTGTGGTAAGAAGGGACATACTGCTAATGTGTGTAGTAGCAAGAATCCAAATTAGCATGACAAACCTAAAAACATGGGTCACTTTCATAAGTGCAAAAAGAAAGGTCATCAGGCACATGAATGAAAAACTAGAACCATGCATAAACCAAGATTTGAAGGATATTGGTATAACTATTAGAAGTATGGACATAGAGCCTTTGAGTGTAGATCCAAAACCATGTGGTCACTAAACAAGTTAGCAAAAGAAAGATGTCATGGACACTTCTATAACTAGGATTACAATACAAGATGTAGCTATCATTATTGTCAAGAGTATGGATACATCCATAAAAATTGAATAAGAACACACTTTAGTGGTAACTACAATAGATGGTTGAGTAATACCACATTCTTTAGTTGTTTGAAGACTAGTCATATCAACAAGCATTGCCCAATAAGGTTAAAGGCACCTAATTCTGAGTTCAAAAAAGGAAAAAGCAAGGTAATTGTTGAACACATCAGAGGAGAGATGAACCAAACATGGAAGAAAAGAGATGGAAGTAGCACATCAAATGGAGGGATAACTTCACCTAATAGGTCAAGTGGTCACACCTCATCAAACTAAACAAAATTAAAGGAGATATGTGGGACTGGTATTTAAATTATTTATGATACATTAGTTCCAAGATAAGTTAGTACTAAAAAGGATAGATTATCATGAATAAAGATGAAAAATTCAAAGTCAAATCCTCAAATTTTCACATTATTGTTGAGTGTGAAAAGTCCTCCTCAGATGCAAAGTAAAATACTAGTAAGTGTTGAGCTATCAGCCAAAGTCAGTTGAAGTCAAGTTAGTAGTAGCTACCAAGTGAGGGAAATTTCTATAGGTGTTGAGCAATGGAAATCCCAATAGCTACCAAGTGATGGTAAAATCAATGGATGCCGAATGAAATAGAAATTGTATTGAAGTCGAGTTTACATCTGTACATACATCATACAATAAATGCTATATTTTGAAGGGTATAAGGTCAAATTTCACATATTTTTGTCATTATGAATTCATAGCAAGAGAAAGAAGAGTGAAGAAGCAATTTACAAGCTAGATTGAAGCATTTGCATGGATTCTAGCAAAAATCAAGCATCAATTCATTGATTTTAAAGGTATTCTTCACATGTTGAGTTATGCAGTTTCAATTTATTAAACACTAGTTCATAAAATAGCCTCTAGTTCAAATCATTTAAAGGAGAAAGAAAATTTTGAAGTATAATTGGTTAGCAATGAAGTTAAACAACCTAATTTTAAGGCTACACCAGATATTGCTTACAAGAAAAACCCATCAGGCACGCTATCTATGATTCCCCCTAAGGTTGTAATGGTCCAAGATGTGAGGAAGTGCTATAATTACAAGGTAGGAAGAATTGGAGACATGGAAATTAGACAAGAATATGAAAAAATGTGTGAAAGTGGGGTGTTGAAGAAAGAATTTAAAATTGTAGAGAGAAAAGGTTTAACCTATGCCATAGAATTCCCAACAGTTTTCAAAACAAAGTAGATCAAAATAGCTTTGAGTAGAATACATGATGGATTTATATGGTTAGAAGGAGGGCCTATTAAAATCGTGAAGAAAATTTTACATAGGGTTACTAGATACCCAACCCTAGATCAACCCAAGACATTGAGGAGAAATTTTAAAGAGGTAATTGAGAAAAATACAGGAGCTAAGTGGAACAAGTGTGGAATGACCATTGATACTATCACAAATCTACTTCTTGAATTTTCCATTAGGGTAATTTCACATCAATTATATCAGTCAAGCAAACTAAATAGTGTTCCTTGCATAGCTATTGATGTTGGTTACGAGATTTTCAAGAAAGATCACACCTATGATCTTACAGAACTTCAAATGCAATAGATAATAGAGAATCTAGGAGCAATAAGAAAGTCAAAGAGTGCTCAATTTAAGTTTGGTTCAATACTAGTATGTATATTTTTCTATGTACAAAATCAATTCCCATCTCTTGGAAAAATAGGATGGAAGCCCAACAGGTTAGTTGCAGTTCAAATCAATGAGTATGTTGAACAAATGAGAGAAAAATTTGAGTCAGTAATGACCAACTATTTTGAAGAACCTAGAGTTAGATGGTTAAGGCCTCTAGGATATGAAATCAATATTAATGAAGCCTTAGTTGTCATTATTGCACTCCTTGATCAAGAAGTTGATAAAAGTGCCAAAAATTTTGGTAATTATTATTTTTTGAATTCAAAGGTTGAGATGGAATTTAAGATAGCCTAAACTTTGAAAAAGAAAGACAAAATGGTGAGGAAACTAAAAGCTAAGTTTGGAGAAGGAGTAGGAGATAAGGATGAAAAGGATGATGAAGAAGATGAAGAGGAAGAAGAGGTGCAAGGTCAAGAAACTCTTTCTTTAACCCAAGGCATGGGTGAAGATTAGGAAGAAGAAGGTGTCAAGGTAGAAGAAGTCAAGGAAGCACTAGCAAAGCCTAAACCAAAGAAGAGGAAGGCTACATCACAACGTATAGCCAAACAAAAAGAAAAACGGACTTCCAAACCAAGTGTAACAAAGCCTATAGCTCCAGAAACAAGAGCTAGTTCAAGGGAAACTACTCAAAAAGCCAAGGAGCAAGCAAAAGATAAAACAAAGGCTATTGAAAAGAAGGGTCCAGTGCAGAAGAAACCAAGAAGAAAATACATAGCACAACCAGAGACAAATAATCATAAGACATAGTCTAAGGACACAACTTATTTTAGAGTAGTAAGTCATGCTCCTAAATCTAATCTTGAAAACATTTGTGATAATGTTAGGGATAATGCAGATCTGACAGGATTGAAAAACATTGAATTTGGAAAACTTGGTAGTGAAGACCAAAACATAATAGAAGAGTCAGTGTATTCCATGATGGAAAAATTTAAGAACACTCCTATTGAATTGGATAATACAATACCAAAGGAATTGTATAAAATTGTTAAGAATAAGTGGCATTACTGCCTAAACATGGAGAAAGAAACAAGGTAATAAACATTAGCACAAGTGATGCCAAAATTTACAAGGTGACAAATTGACAAGGCAAACAAGAAGTATGGAAATCAATTTTCACTCAAACATAGAGCTTTTAGCTTTCTGTAGAACAAGATTAAGGATATTGTCAAGAAATCCACCCAAATGTGGAAGTTAATATATGGATTAAAAATTGTCAAAGAAGGAGAAGAAGATCCCTTTGAGGGAAGAAATAATGAGGAAGAGGATGAGGACAAGGAAGAAGAAATAAAAAAAGAAAAAAACAACACCACAGTGGAAGAGACACTAAGGAAGTCAAATGAAATGGCAATAGCTGATGAGCAACAAGCATAAAAGAGTGTGCAAGACACACAACTACTAGCCATGAGCCCTCCACATGATACAAGTATAGATAGGCCTACAAAAACCTTAATAGTGAAAGATGTTCTTAATAGCTCACCTCAAAACATAAATCTATTAAATTTAGAGGATCTAAAAAACATACTTGACCAATCCACATTGCAAGTTAGATTGTGTGAGAATCATGTGTTGGTCAGTGTGGATGAACTTTAGGAAGTAGTAGCTAACATAACAAGGGATAAGGTGAATACACAAGAACCACCTTCTATCATCCCTTCAGCTACTAGTGGCCAACCTCTAGTGCAAACATTAGATGATACATTTGCAAAGGTTGACACTATTGTAAAAGTTGATATAGTTGATACAACTCAGACTATATAAGTAAAGGAGCCTACAAAAGAACAAGCAACACAAGTAGATGTTTTTGTACCTAATGCATAAACACAAGGTGCACAATAATTAATTGTAATTGATCAAGGAAAATTTGATGAAGACAAGGGTGTACCAAAGGAGAAGGAGCAAGAAGCCATACAAACATTGGTAAATCTACCAACATCTAGCTCTCAAAAAAAAGTCATTGAGAAGTCAAGCACTAATGCAATACAATTACAGATTTCAGCACTAGGCTTTAGCTCATCCAAGGTTTCCAAGGTATTTCACTATGGAGATGTAATTTTAGATGAAGAAAAAGTGATACCCAAATATGGATATACAACCATGACATTAGAGAAAATAAATATAATGCAAGAAGCATTGGAGAGAAAGAAGAATCAAGAAATAATCAAGAAAGAGTACAAATAGAAGCAAGCACTACAAGAGATCAAAGATATCTTTTTAGATGCTTTTAGTTTGCAAACACCTAATGAATCTAAGCCTATACTAGAACAACTATTAGAAATTGTTGATCAGGTGAATAATGAAGACCAAGAAACAAATGTTAAACTTATGGAATGCTCTAAAAAAAAATTTCAAGGGAAAGTCAATGAGAAAATATCTGGTGATATAGCACTAGCACAAGTTGAATTGGCTACCAAAATTGAGAAAGTGAAGAAGGTACTTGAGAACATATTCTCATTATACAAAAAATTGTGTGATACCACACTCTTCACACAAGAAACAAGCCATAGGATTCTAAGTCTAGAAAGACACTTGAAGGTATCAGGTATGTAATCACCCCAAAACCCAACTCAAAGTGAGAAGCATTTTCATTTAGTACTTCATACACAAAATCAACTGGTTGTGTTAATAGTAGAAGAGGCTAGCATAAAATCCAAGTTGATTAATAAATAAGACTCTATTACCCATCATATGGAAATACTCCAAAAGGAACTAGCTTATGCAGAAACAATGTTAAAGAAAGATCCCAATCTTTCAACTTTGGATGGACTAGTTCACCTTGTAGTAGAGATAGCCACCCAAATAAAGTACTTAGATGTTGCATTAGATAACTAGGATGCTGCTCTAAAGATTATAATGGAAGCCCACAAGAAATTTTCTGAAAAATACACAATCAGTGTCTAAACCCTTTGACATCAGTGTCAAAAAGGGGGAGATAATAAAGAGCAAACAAGGGAGACAAATGTGCAAGGGGAGATAAAGAGTAAGGGGGAAAGAAAATAAAGGGGGAGCAAACAAAAAAAATACAAAAATAGACCATATTAGATAGATAAAGAGTATCACCATTTTTTTTAAAGACAAAAAGCATCAACAAGAGGCAAATCTACTCAGAGAAGAGAAGAGATTTTGGATATAGAACATGCACATTAACTCGGGGGGTTACAAAAATTTTGAGGTATATAGTCTATTACAAAATTTTGATAATTTTGAAGTTTTGTATATATGTTGAGCTATGAAATTACTATACTCGAGAAGATTAGATTTGTTATGTACAGTTAAGTTTTTTTGACACTCATGTGAAAGGGGGAGATTGTTGATCTCAAATTGGTTTTGACAATTGAGTGTCAACACACTTAAATATTTACTAAGTTAATGCCAAGCTAGTAATACATGCCAAGTATAATATGTTTAGATGCCAAGTTGCAATAAGTTTTGAGTCACTCACGTTCTAAGAAAATAGACCATAATGAGTGATTCAAGTGCTGAGTGAATAGTTGATGTCAAGCAAATTCAAGTGCCAAGCTAGACAAGATTACAGTAAGTGTCAAGCATCAGTATTATCAAGTGTCAAGTAATACATATTGGACCTAGTTTTTTGTAATGGAACAAAAAACTATGTAAACCATTTTTATGTCTACTTTTGGATAGATCTTGAAACATTAAAAGATAAGATCAAATCTATTTGGTTTTCCTATGCAATCAACACGCAACCAATCATGAAACTGGAAAGGTTAAGTGACAAAATGCATGAATCTCAGCCATAGATTCATACCTAACCCTAAGCCACTAAAGTATTTATAAGGAAGAGGAAACACCATAATTCATAGAGGATGCAAGTGGAGAATAGAAGGAAGAAAAGGGGTGAATTGATTAGAAAGCATTCAAGGTGACTTAGCAAAGCAAAATAATTGTAGAATCAGTTTGCAAAACAAAGGATCAGCGATAGAAAATTATTATATTAGATCAAGAGGATAAAGATGGATTGAATTAAGATTTGAAATTAGAAATACAAGATTGTAAGTTGTCAAATCAAACATTCTACTGTTACTTTCTAACAACTATATTAGTAGGCTGAAATCCTTTGGACTAATGTTGACTTAATAGTCATTGTGAAATCCTTTAACAAGGTAGGATCTAATAATAATTTGTAAGCCTTTAATAGGGAAAGCTTTCATAGGCTAGATCATGTTTCATGGTCAAACTTTCTAACCTTAACAAGTTACACTTTATTACTGCGTAAGTAAAAAGTTGTGGGTGTCATCCCCACCCTAGTTTTACCTTCTCATTTGGAGGGTTTTTGGGTAATCATATATGGTATCAAGTTTTTGTGTGGATGCATTTACTTTACATTTTATTTCAATATGTGAATGCATGTATTTTTTGAAGTTAATAGTTTTATTGGTTAAAGATTAGGACTTCTGATTCACCACCCCCCACCACCCCACCTCGAAGTGTATGTTTCCCATTTGTAATTCCAATAGTAATGAATTAGGTTTATAATTTTTTAGACCTTTAGTGACTATTTAACTATAAAATGAAAATTTTGTTAACTTCTAGCATTCATATTCAATTTTATAACCTAGTTCTTGTACTAGATTTTCTACAGTGTTCCTTGGAAGTTGTGTAGTTATATGTGTGCACTCAACATGTAGGCATTAAAAAATATACTAGATAAGAATCTCTCTTTGAGATCCATTAACTCTATTTCAAAAGTAATATTGAATTTTAGACTCAAATATCTTAAGATTCAAAAATATTTTATTGCAGTTTGAATGATAAATGTAGATTTATCTTAATGTAGATTTAGTTCTATAAGTATGTGTTGGTATGAGAATATTGTTATGTGTTTTGACATTTGGGTGTTTATACATATTGACCTTCCAAAATCATCACTTTTTTTTTCAGTGTGTAAATCAAAGTGCATTGTGCCTTCCTTGAATCTTGAAAATTAAGAATCAGTTTCCTTGTGAAGTGTGTTATTGCAGTCAATCTTAGATTCACTGCATTGTTTCAAAAAAGGATTTTTAACCTAGTTTTTAATTTCTTATGGTTTCTTACTAGTCTATTGTCAAATAAGTGATGCAACCTTCTATATTGACTTTGAAATTAATGGGCTACCATTTTTTGTTCAAAATGGGATTTTTTGTTCAAAATGGGATTTTTTTTCCAAATTCTTTGGTATAAAAATGTAGGGATAGTTAGTCACAATACTACCTACTTTAAATAGTCTTTAACATGATTGCTATCTATAAGTCTGAAAGTCACATAGAGATAGGTTTTTAAAGAAAATTTCTTGCACAAATCTCATGTATTGCAATGAGATTCTTGCATATGGATCTAGTTTTATAGGGCCTTCTTTGTTTCCAAGATTGACTCGCTACATTTTCAAGTCTTTGGGATGTGGGTACACATTTCTAGCAATATCTATCCACAATCTGGAAGACTTTTCTACCAAAATAGTTATTATGTAAAATTTGAAATTGTAATTTATTGCACTTAAAAAATTTACAATTATCAATGGTATGAACTGTGACCTAGTTCAAAACAAATAATAACAACTAAAATGGATGATTCTAGTTAATCATTTAAAATTTAATTATTTGGATAGTTATGAAGTTTTTTTCTAGATTCAATTGTGTGTATTTTTATATAGTTATGATGCTAAAACATACACATAATTGAATCTAGAAGTGAACTTCACAATCTTCAATGGATTGTGGAAATCTAGTATTATTATTTAGATAGTTTCAATTTGTTTTAGCTTGTTTAATGGAAAGGAAATAGTCACTTTCATGATATCTTCTTACTATCTGAGTTAGCAATTATTGATTGTTAGGTAATTGTACATGCACTGAGTCCTAATTATTTTGAATACTATGAAATGCTATATATTTTTCATGGTCATGTTATTAGTTTTTGTTCTTATTACAAGTCACAAGAAGATTTAAGGTTTGCTTAAGTTTTATGTCTCCTACAACCTAGATCTTATCAGGGAAATGAGTACTCAATCCAAGCAGGTGATTATTGGGATTTCCATTGGTGTGACTATTGCCATGATATTAGTAGCTTGTTTCCTCCACTATATCATATGGCATAGAAAAAATTTTAAAGACCAACTGAGTAGAAATATTCAAAGTGGTATATCACTTCCCGTCCATGTTAACAACATGGATTTTGTACATAACTTTTCTTTCATCAAATATTCAATGCACTTTTTTGTTAGCTTTTCCAAGAACTAAAATCCTCTTTTACTAATTGGACATATTAAGAACCTTTATCTATCAAACACATCTTATCCAATTCCATACAAGCTTAGCCCAAAAAGAATAGTTGTCACAACTCTTTGATTACAAGTTAAACATTATAGATCAAGAATAATATTATGATTGTATGGACTTAAGACAAGTCTGAAAATAGTGACATAGTTAAGTTTGTAAGCATTTGAACTCCATCAAAAATAATGACTTTATGATTATATTTATATACCAATACAATCCATTTCTTGGCTCTTGTATAATACCTAATTTCATAGCTTCATTTAGTCATAAATCAATAGTTTAGACAATTAAATTATGCTCGATTTATTTGTTTATTGCCATTTTTATAAAACATCTATTAAAATATTTCTCTGATGACTAACTCTAGTTGTTGATTAAGGCTTAGGATTTAAGGTCTTGAGTTTTATGCCATCAAGTGGATATTTCCATTGTCATTGTAATTACTAATTTCCATTGGCTATGCAAAATTGTTTCTTTTTCTATTCATTTAATATTATATATTGATTAGAAAATGGTCCCAAAGTTTATCATGTGTGTTTTATTCCATAATACAAAAGCAAAATTGTTAACCTTATTGATGATGAAACCATTGTATAGGTTAAAGAGAACAAATTTCCACAATCCATTATATTGTACTAGTATGTTTCTGGATTCGATTGTGTTAAGATTTTTACAATCCATTATATTGTATAGGTTGTTAGCATAATATTGCAATTTTGAAATTCATCTACATTTCTTAGAGTTACATCTAGTTTCACTTTCTTTTAGACACTAATTCAGGAAATAGGTCTAAATGACTAAAATGCATTTGGATATTAGATTATTTTTGATGCATGGACAATATTCATAATTATTTTAGAAGAATTAGATTGTAAAAAGAGTAATTACCTTTGTAATTTGATAAATTGGTTCAAGCATGTAAGTTTGACACCTTTCTAAGTGCATATATTATAGTTTTAGGTTTTCCAGATCTAGGCACTAGCAAAATGCTTCCTATAGGTGCTAAATCAAGTAGCCCCTTCTATCCAGGTCAAATACCAAATTGTAAAGGATAGCTAGAAAAAAAATGTCAAAAATGTCAAAGAATCTAAACATGAGCAACAAATCAATGCTGGCTATCAAGAATCTCTACCTCAAACACTAGAATTATTGGAGTAGAAATTTTTGGATGAGATGAAGAAGTTGTCAAAGGAGAAAAATGATGCAAAGGATGAAGAAAACATTAGGTACCAAGAGTTTTGTAATTAATTTTTCTCCTTTTCTTATAAATGCATCTCGCACTACTCCATTTGAAGAGTTAAACATCAACATTAGTTAATTTGTCAAGTTTTCTTGAGTTTTGATCTATAGTGAAATTTACTTTAGGGATGCATGCTTTGTAGAAATATTATATTGAGTACACTATAGTCCACTATGATAAAGAGTTTTCTTATAAGTTTGTGGTTGAACTTAGTGTCATGATCCTCCTATTTTACTTATATGGTAAATTAATGAACCATTTGAATCCTTTTCATAATGACTTGCATGTCTCTTTTCTTCAATAGAGGTTTGCTTTTAAAATCATATACATCCATTAAAATTTTAAAATCATATAAATCCATTTATGTTTAAGAGTTTTTTTTTTTCATCGGCTTTGGATTCAATTGAATATAGCTTAATAGATGAAAAATAGTTAATTCTAAATAATTTTTCCATTTCTAAATAAACAAAATCAACATAGTGAGAAATGAAATTTGATGTATGTATGAATAGCAAGGTTCACTATACAACAAGGAAAAACATATCTTCTTCATATTGTCAATGTTGTAGTCAATAATCACCTCTTTTTCAAGGTTGTATCACACAATCTCAAGATAGTATCGGTGGATCCTCCTACACAAAGCCATACACAATGGACACTCTCAGGTTAACATCTGGTTAGACTATAGATGTACTTCTCACATCTAATGAAGCTAAAGCCAAATACTACATGGCCACCAAAGTATACATTATTCAATTTGAATCAAATATTGACAACACAACAACTACCATTTTGAGCTATGTGGGTTCAAATGCATTTTCCGCTCCAGTCTTTCCAGACCTTCCAATTTACAATGACACTACAACTTTGACCAACTTTACCAAATCCCTATGAAGCCTGGCTTCATAGGAGCATCTGGTGAATGTTCCCCAAACTATAAGTGATAGTAGTATCATAATAGTAGGACAATAGCAGCAACTGGTCTTCAATGGTGATATTGAAGGGTCTCAACATTATAGATCATTCTTAGAGAAGCATACATTATAGAAGTTGTAGTATTATGATGTGATTGTGCAAGGCATATACCCAGCTCTACTATGAACAGGTCATGCATTGTTTAGAATTCAGCAAAATACTACTTTAACCCACACTTTTTGGCTATTAACTCTTGGAAATGTATTAGAAATTTAGTTTTCTCTAAAACATCCTATTTGAGTCCAAGAATCTTCCATATTATACTTATTTTACCATAGGTGGCATATGTTCTCATTGGCATTCAAAAAAACTTGTTCAACAACATGTATATTATTACTTGTTGTAGTCATTTCTTTGAGGTCTTTATGAACTTTAATTCATATAGACTCCTTTTTATTTGCTCTATCTTTTCTTTGACCTTTGTTCTCTTAATATCAATAATATCAATTTTACTATGTATCTTTTTTCTTTGCCAATAAATTTAAGGCTATTTGTTATTATTTCTTTGACCATTTTGCTACTTTTTCATAAGACTATTATTTGTAGATCTTTCTAGTAATATCCTTATTTCTCTTTGAATTGAGGTCAAAATAATTATCTATTGTATTCATTAGCTGAGTTGAATTGTTTATCATAGATTTCAGAGAAGAAATCAAGACTCTTATGTGTTCTTTAAGTTGATCTTTAGTATGTTTATTTCTCTTAATTTGTACTACTATTTTAGTTGCTGAAACTTGGAAATTGTGAATATCCCCTTCATGTGAAGAAGGATTGAGATTCCATTTATGTTGAAACCTTGCTATCATGGAATATCTTCATGTGAAACCTTGATGCTAGAAGATAGCTCACCATTAGATCAAATTCAAAATCACTAAACAGACATGCTATATAATGGCAACCATTGCCAAGCCTCTTCCAAAATGGTATATGTTGGGGGATTCACCCTCTTTATTTTTTTTTAAACCTCATTGTTTGGTCAAAAGTTTGACCATCTCCTCATGTTTTTCCACCAATAATTGGTCAAAATTTCAACCAATTCTTGAAATTTTTCTACCAATATTTGTTCAAAATTTCCACCAATTCTTGAAAGCTTTTGACCAAAAAGTGGTGGAAATTTTGACCAATTTTTGAAAATTTTCTACCAATATCTGGTCAAAATTTCCACCAATTCTTAAAAATTTTCGACCAAAAATTGGTGGAATTTTTGACCAATTCTTGAAATTTTTCTACCAATATTTGATCAAAATTTTCACCAATTCTTGAAAGTTTTTGACCAAAAATTGGTGGAAATTTCAACCAATTCTTAAATCTTTCTACCAATATTTGGTCAAATTTTGACCTATTCTTGAAAGTTTTTGACCAAAAATGAGTGTAAATTTTGACCAATACTTGAAAAAATTTCTACCAATATTTGGTTAAAATTTTGACCAAAAATGGCAATCAGAGTGACCAGAGACAAAGACTTTTTGACAAATGTATTCATTAAAATTTTGACCAACCTGTAATATGGTCAAAATTTTGGTGAGAAAAGTTTCCATGAACTGCTTAGTCAAAATTTTGACCAACCTAGGTCAAAAATTTGACCAAAATTTGTTGAAAATTGAGTCAAAATTTACTAGTGGATCTTGAAAAGGTAGATAGATAGCCATCAAAACAAATAAAATAGCCCCTCATGAACATACATTTGTCTTAGCACCATCATAGCCTTTTCTTGTAATCGTCTCTTATGAAACATATGTAGGAGTACCAAAATCTATATGCAATAGACAATTGTGCTTGAGTTATCAAGCCATTGAACTTAATTTAAAGTCCAAGACATTCAAATTGGTGCTCTAATCTAGACTCAACTTTTGTAGTTTCAAATCTCTATAACAAACTCCCATGCTATCACAAAAGTAAACTACATTGATAACTTTTTGGAAGTATTTGATTGCTACATCCTCCATTATTTTTCCTTTGGCAACTTTTTTGAAGAGTTCCCCTATGATACATTCCATATAAAAATATATTTTGGTATTTCTTTCTATGACTTATAATAGTTGTACAATGTTGGGATGCTTGACCAGTCTAATCATAGTTGTGCAATGTTGGGATACTTGGCCAATCTAATCTTAAAGTATAACTTTTCACAATTTCTAGCATCTCCACCTTCAATGTAGTGGTTGTGTTTCTTCTTTAGTGCACCAAATAGAGGGCTGATTTTAAATGGCCACAAAAAATTGTTCTCTTTCATGAAGTTGGGGCCTATAGTAACAATCTCATGGATAAGATCTTCAATACAAATTATACCACATTTACCTAAAACCTATTCACGAGAAATAAGATAGAAATAATAAGCACTGGGAAAGCATACTAACTAACATAAAAAAGCATCATGAACACAAGTACCCTTGCAATGATAGAGTTGTCAGTCAAAGGAATCCACTACTTATCAAACTTTCCATAACCTCTCTTGTAAATCATCTCTCTTATACTTTTTAAATTTGGATATCTAGAAAGAATTAAGCAAGAGAATTAAATAATAGTAGACACAAGAATCTATCAAATAAGAAAAAAATGATCTACATAATGTGTATAACTAACCAAGAACATATCCAAAGGTCACATATGGCTCAACCCAATTCAACATGTCCATTGTTGCTTTGTTCACTTTTACAAACACACCATTGAAGATCTGAAATGAAGTACCATACCAAGTCAATATCACTAGAATATTGTATATACATCCAAAAGCGATCACTAACCCCTGTTTTAGAAACATAAAGTCCAAAAGAGATAGGTCAAGTTGAAAAAGGACCAACCTACCTCAAATGCAAAATTTACAAAATTGTTCTTATCTTTGGATGCATATCATTGATACTGAATAAGAAAATTAAGAAACTCAATAAATGAAAAAAACTACTTAAAATCTTATATTAGAATTTGGGGAAGACTAATAATTTTGTGTTCCTCTTTATTTAAAATAGAAGAGTTATATATGTATATATTATAATAAAATTTGGAAAAAAAAAAGCATTTGGTATTTTCTTTTATGAAAAATAGACTAGAGAGCTAATAGTATACCAAATCTATCACTATATAAAGACCAAGAAAGTACAAGGTATATAAATATTACATACTAGCTACTTGCCCATGGATACAAATAATGAACAATAGCTTAGCTTCTAGCTCAACATAAAAGCCTCCTTTGATTTTTGCCTTTCTCTTTAATATGATAACCTCTCATTCCTTATTTTTGTCACAAAGTACACAAGAAACTTACTAAGGTACATTCCTCAACCCTAGATGGCATGATGAAACATCAATAAAAAAACTTAGCAATTTATTAAAGGATCCACATACTCCTTGGTGACTCATTAATTGATATAAAAATTGCCAAAAAGAAACTAGGATATACAGTTAACACTATATGGAATGGTGATACATCACTCACAAATCAAGTAATTTATTACCTGCTCCATATAGTCATTTGAATATTTCTCAGCCTTCTTAAAGATTAGGTTGTGGTTCATAGTATTTTTTACTTTTGCAACTTCCAACTATCGCTTATTTTCATTCTCTTATTCTTCATTTCTTTTCCTCTTCTTGAGAAATGAATTAGGCACAAGATTTGCATCCCTTGAACTCATATGTAAAATAATAGAATAAGTTAAATTATTTCACAAAATTAAATACTAAACAAGAATATGCTTTCTAGAAGTAGTAAGAATATCATAATTTTTGTGGCAAATCACAATAGTATATTATATAATTAAAAAATAAAGACAATTATAGTTGTTAATTATACACTAGATGTGTTGACATGGGTCTTTATGGGAGTTGGATATTTCTTTAAAATGACAAATAACTCTCAAAAATCTAACAAGTGAAACAATCTCATTGGTCTCTCTATGCAAAACACTAGTACAAAAATGGAACTTCTTACCACAAAATATTTGTTAAAGAGTTGTAACTATTCTAGATTTTGATTGCAAAAACAAGACAAGAAAGGTAGAATTTCTCTCCATGTGTGTGACTAAGATTTTAAGGGAGGCTTGGATATTCTCTCCCTGGATTTATTCTAGCAACCTGATAATTGTGAGCAGTTGACCTGCACAAGGCTTATTCTAGTTGATAAAATACTAATAACTATGTTAATATTTTGATGTGTTTATTATTCTAAGTTTTTATTTTCATGTTGATCAAATAAATTATTTCTATTGAATATCATGAGGGAAGGAATCTAATCATTTTGTCAACATAGTTTGGGTTGATCTAGTTTTTAGAAGCCCAAGTTGTTGGCTATCAAGAAAACCCTTAAAAAGAAAAATTCCTTGTAATCTAGGGAGTTCATAGTGAGTTATTTATTAATTTATAAATCCAAGTAGTTATTTGTGTGTAGTATTTTATCTAGTGCAAAGTGAGGATAACAAAAGTTATATGTCATAGTAGCTATTAATCTTTTATAACTATGAATTCTTAATTAAGATTGTGTAAGATATTAGGTTTGTATTTTTTTGAATTAATATTTTTAATCACTCTCTCTGATTCATCATTAGAAAGAAGTACAAAACTTTATTTTCTAGTATTATCAGAGGCAACACATTTCTAAATAGAACATGTTCTACTTTCATAGGCATACTATGTAATATATGTTCGAGTATTTTTGTTTTTATTTTATTAAATTTTCATGGTTTATTGATTCCATTTGAAAAATATCATTGCATACTCTCAAAAGTCGAGACGTCAAATTCTATTCAAGGACTACATGCTTTTTAACAAAAATTTTAACCTCATTAATTTTCATAAACATCTCAAAGGAGAAGATTTTTGGATCTCAATGAGCAATAGAATTTTTTAATTAGTAAATACATTTGACAAGTTTATGAGGTAGGTAGTAGAAACAACTTTGAATGATTAGTGCACTTTTGTGTGAGATTCTATAACCTTTCTTGAACCTTTCATCTTAAGTTGTTAGTTCTGCAATATTTTGGAAAAATCATATAAAGAGTTGAGAGAAGGAAATAGATAGATTGCAACATCGATGAAAATTCAAGGAAATACATTTGTGAAGAGTGAAAGGAGGTAGAAAATTGGTGGGATGTCAATCAAGACAAGAAATTTATTGTAGAAAAAATTCAAAGATGAATTATATTTTAGAGAGACTCCTTAGAGATAGATTTTTGTCCAAATGAGTGTAGAATTCAATTCCATCATCATCATCCTAAAATGACATCTTAGTCTAGAAAAATACTTACCACCATAATTGATCTAGATAGATATTTAACTATATTCTAGGACTTTTAATCTAGAATTTAATATTTAAGATGATACAGAATAGTATACCTTTCAAGGAAAGGGTAGAGCAAGGAGTAATATAATATGGACTCAAAATTTTGTGGAAGGAATAAAGGACAACAAACTCAAAATGATCACATATATGAGTAATATTAACTATTGTCACTATTTGGAATAAATCACATCAGGGATATGTGATAATGATCATTTCAATAAAAAATGGAATCACCAACCAAGAGTTCTAAAGCATTTCAAAAGGAAAGGAAACTATGGAGTAAGAATAAATATGACAATTTGATATTCAAACATAGAAAAAAGACCTCTCAAAAACTTAGATGGAAAACACAACTGATAATCCTTCTAGAAACCTAAAATCTAAAAATAAAAGGTTTGAGAACACTCTCTTATGGGTCAACATCTTTAAGAATAAGTTAGAGATCCATTAAAGACAAATGCATATGATGGGATGCTTTTGTGGAAGAACTATAGTATTAGAGAATTAGATTGGTGATTAGGATAGTCATACAAATAAATAATTCAATTTATTAAAGTATTTACAAAAATATAAATTAAAATTTATTTTTCATAAAATGGCATTTGTGAAAAAGGTTGAAAAATTAGTCATATATAGAAACCTTTGATCAACTACTTTAGTCAAATTAATAACTCAATAATGTCTTGAATTTATAATGAATGATAAACACTTTTAACAATTCTATTTTAGAGAATCATTTGGCATAGCCATAGAGGTTAGTATCTACGAATTGAGATCAAAAGTTAGATGACCAAGGAAGAAATTTGTAGGCTTTTGTAAAATTGAATCTCAAAATGGGGAAAATGGAAGTAGACATGACCTCCTATAAAGGAAAACTAGATTAGATTGTCAGCCATTAAACATAATTTGACAACTCAACTTCCAATAAACCATGAAAATATTATAAAAATAAACACAAGAAAAATATAGGACCATATATTGCTTAACATACCTGGTTCAACTATTTTTATATGGAAGGCCTTGGCTCTAATGACATTAGACATGCTTGTCTTTAGGTGTTTAGGAGAGAGTTTGTTTGACATTTCTTGTGATGGCATTGATTATTTTTACTATGTTTGTGAAAGCATAATCCAACATCTACTCATATGTTGCTCTTCTTTTCTCAAGCATTTGATGTCTCAAATTAGCTTCTAAATTTTGTAATTTGAAGAAGTAGGGTTGAAAGTAGGGCAACTACGTTTTTACTTCATTATGGAGAGGCCTTGTTCTCACTAAACATGATTGTCACACTCCATCATTTGCAACTTCACATGGATAATTTTCTTCAAAACAAAACTATAGTCCAAATTGATTGGATGGTTTCTTATTAAGTGTAACTGACTCACTTAACTACAATTGATTGGAGTGCTTGAATTCTCTCTGACAATAGAAGCAACCTAGGTGTTACAAGGAATTTTTTTAAAATAATTTTCCTAGCCATCACAATTATGATGAGATCTTCCAACAACTAGATGTCACTTTCACAATACAGCTATCATAAGAGCATCACAATTATAACTAGTCCCAAAGGATCAACATCTCTCCCACAGTGTAGCTATCATAATTGTGATGGTAGACTAGAACCTTAAGCTATCATAATTATGACAATGTACTATTGTAATTACAACATCCTCAACATGAACTCTTTCCCTTCTTCCAAATTGTGATAGTTTTATCTATCGCAATTCTGACTAGTGCATTCATGATAGCAAAAATATGATGCTCGTCTAACAAGAGCCAATTTGTGGTTCTATCACTTGGGTGATGAGTGGTCATCGCACTACGATGACCTGCCATCATAATTCAAGCCCAAATGTAGTTGTGCAATAACATTTATTAGTGATGTTTATAAGTCCTTTTGAGAAGGCCACTCTTTAGTAATGACAAGGAGTGATAAGGTATAGATGATATTTGGTTAAAATATTCTAAGTAGATCATATTAAAAATATGCATGTAAACCTTTAACAAGGTTGGCTCCTAGCAAAGCTCACTTTAGAAGACATAATTTTTTGATTTTTTGTTCCCTGGTGGTTTTTCCCTTTACAAGGTTTCCATATTAAATATATGTGTCCAATGTGTGCATGCTTATGTGTTTGAAATTTTGTTTTCATGATATTTACGTAATGTTGCAATGGTATAAGCTATATTATTACTCTAATACTTGGTATAAGTAAGAACTATGAGATAACTATTTCAAGTAATGTTGATAGAATTTTGATTTAATAACTTGAATGTGGCTACCAAGTTATTATTATGAAAGTTAATGAAGTTTAAATTGGTACCAAATTATTTTAATGACGTGTAGGATAACTTAATATAACTATTTCACCTCTACCTCTTAGTTATCTAACAAATATTGCATTATGTGTTTATGATTTTGATGTTTTTTATTTAATCTAATACATTACAATAAATAATAACAACATAGATCCTCTCAATAATACTATCAATTACATTAAGAGATATCAGTGAACATGATTAATAGTTTATTGATTTAAGTAATAAAAGTGTTTATGATCAAATTTTTGTAATTTTTTTAAGGTACTAATTAAACTGCCTCTCAATACCTTACTTGTAACCTACAAAGAATTGGTATTATATAATTTGGTTCTTGTAAGGAAGTCTAACAACTTTACTAGGTCTAGGACAATGGTGAGTTGCAAGTATCAAAGAAAATTAGAAGAAGCATTAGAGCATGCTAATGAAAAAAATTTGAAGAGAAGGATAAGCTAAGTGAATCTCTTTTAAAAGGAAAGGAACTAATTGAGAAGCTACAAATGAGTCTTGATGATCTTAACAATTATTGGAAGGAAGTATCAAATCTAAGAAGGTTGGTGCTGAAATAAAAGAACTACTCGAAAAAATTGGTGAATTGTAGGAAAAGCACAAAGAACTATAGGAAAATTTGAACATAATGAAGAAGTAACATGAAATTCAAGACATTAGGATAATTGAGATATTGGATAGAATGAGAAATTTGAAGATTAAAAATAAATTATTGAATCAAAACATCAAGAAGTTGTAGAGATAATTGCTGGAAAAGATTTAGTCATGGAAAGACAATGAAATGCAATCCAGGTGTGAGATGATGTAATAAACATAATCAATGAGAGAAGTCAACATATGGAAATGGAAAATTAGAAGTTAAAGATAGAAAATAATGACCTAAGTATTAATCTAAAAGTTGAAAAGGAATTCATTGCTAGACTTATAAAGTTTGAAAGAATTATGCTTAAATTTGATGAACTCTTAATAAATAGAAGGAACAATAGAACACTACCATTTTGGGAACTATCAATAATAATACAAAAGAGAAAGGTGAATCATCAAATTTCAAACAATCAATGCCTAAAGATAATGAAATAGGTAAGATGAACTATCATCTTATCTATCAATATTTTTGTGAGTATGATCACACAAAAAATGCCCGTAGTGCCAAAAAAGGAACAACTACAAGAAGAATATCATTCAAAGGTTGCTACTATAATTACAACACATTCAGTTGTAAAGCTCATGAGTGTAGGCTTGAAGCTAACCACAGGACATCTAAGAAGAGTTTCAATGGATATTTATGCAAATGCAATCAATATAATCATAATTACAGAACTAGATCATTGACAAATGAGAAAATAATGTACTATCAAGAAACTAAATAAATGATCTTGTAAAATGCTACAAACGTGGAAATCTAGGACACTT
Source organism: Cupressus sempervirens (assembly GCA_028749045.1). Lineage (NCBI taxonomy): Eukaryota > Viridiplantae > Streptophyta > Pinopsida > Cupressales > Cupressaceae > Cupressus > Cupressus sempervirens. The sequence continues at coordinate 406,771,050 of CM053793.1, read as the reverse complement.
GACTACTAAATGTAGGCCAAGGATTATTAAACCTTAGAGAACACTTAGACTACCATGTTACATATGTTCAAAATCTAGAAAATCTTCTTATAACTACTAGTATCGATATTCTACCGATAGTGGTTAGAAAGGAAAATGGAAAAAAAGATTGTTCACAAAGAACAAGTGAGAGAAGAAATGAGGAAAATGTGGTTAGAAAGGAAGAAGACACAACTATAAATGAAGAACCTTTTTTGGATGGTGTAGGTACTTAATCCACAAAGCAAATATATTCTTAGGACTATAATGTTAGAAAGTAAAGTCCACTAAGATAATTGAGAGAAGGCAAGGGGGTTGAATCAATTATATGCTCAAAACAACTCTCAATGTCTTTATTAATCTTGAAACATGTAAATAGTAGATGAAATAACCATAGAAAGATAAAGATGCATAATAAAACTAGATATGTAACTAGGGAAACCCTTGATTAGAGGAAAAATATCAATGGGAATGATACCCACAAAATGATGTACTAATATGAAAGTTCCTCATGAAAGAATAGACCTAGTTAGGAGTCCATGAAACACAATTGATACATATGAGTCCCTATTAGGATACTTTGAATCCTTGCTAGAAGATTCTAACCTTGTTAGGATTTGTGCTAATCTTGTTAGGAGTTGAAAGGAGGACAATTGAACTCACTATCCAAATAGCCTCAAAATCAGTCTTTACTAGAAAATCTTCCAGATAAGCAATTCTAAGATTTTTGAACTAACTAACAAGAAACTCATTTTCCAATATAGTTCCTTTTAAGATCATAGTACATTAACTGACATCAATCTTTTCTCTGAATTGTCTAAATTCACATTCAAGTTCACATACACAATTGATCTCACTAATCCAATGCCATACTTACAACCAAGGAAAAAAACTTCCTTTAAACCAAGTCCTAAAAAAAATATTGAATTGGTCTTGATTATTTCCCAATTTATAATGATAATATAGGGCATTCTTAAGATACTAAATTTACACATTACATTACAATTATACTCCCTTTACAATGAGTATTATAATAGTCACCTCATAGAAAATAATACTTTGAACAGTGTTCAATATGTTTGCTCAAAATACATATCTGATTTTTCCATCTCAACCATAGAATCTTCAACATGTTTTTGACCATATTTCAAGCTCACTTGACCAAATTACATCTCTCTCAAAAGATATAATCATTTTACCAATGATTTCTTTTGAGAAACTCTCCTTCAAAATAATTTTTAGAAAAAATCTCATAACTCGTCATAATTGCATATCTCTTTTTATAAATATAGGCATATCATTAATACATTCTCATGGATCTACCTTCATGTGTACATAACATATCTCATTGATCATTGACCACACCAAATAATTATTTCTTTGTAGCTCTGTAAATCTTCACACAATAAGGTGTATGTTGGTATCAATTCTAAATAGCATCAAGAATACAACACCTAAGCTCCAAATTATGTCTCCAACATTACTATGATATTCCCCCATTAAAATAGCATCAAAACTCATGCTAAAAATGTCCCCCTTTAGCATTGATGGTAACATAGATGAAAAACATAGAAGTACAATGAATATCAAATGTATTTCTTCCTCATATGTCTTTACTTCCCCATTCATGTTGCCCATGAATGTAAACATACATCTCAATCTCAAACAAGTTGTAAAGAATTTTTCATATTCAAATCACAACCATCCAATAACCATCATACATACAGAAGGTTTTAATCTCCCCCATATATAATATTCTCTCCCCATTTTCATCAATTAACATTTTTATAAGTATTACTCTTGCATATAAGGAATATATTAGGATAATGTTTCTTATGTACGCTTCTCTTCTCCATCGACATTAATGAAAAAGGTATCAATATGTCAATTCTCTAAGTTTAATCATTTTCAAAATAATTTGTTTAAGATCAAGTATGCAAAGTCACTATTAAATACCAATACCAAGAGTCCTTAATGGATCAACTCAAATACTGATATTCCCCCATAGGAGAAACATCAATCATATATTCTGGTTAAAGGAATAGTGTTATGTTACCAACTAGACTGATGTAATCTCTACATCAACTAATATGAAGTGGGCCGATACATGACCCAAATTATAACTCTCAAGTACTCAAATGTGACTTTATCCAAAGGTTTTGTAAATATATTTTCTATTTGCTACTTTGTGCTAACATATTCCAATTTTATTTCTTTTTTTGTAACTTTCTCTCTCTAAAATTGATACTTAATAGATATATATTTTTCTTTGAATGTAAAACTAGATTCTTTGGCATGATCACTATACTTTTATTATTACAATGTATTATAATAGGATCAGTAAACTCAATTCCAATATCTTTCAATGTTTGTTTCATCCAAATAATTTGATTACAATTATTTGTTGCTGCTATATATTTTCCTTCTATTGTACCCTATGAAATGGAATCCTATTTCTTTCTTAGGAAAGAAACTAATCTTGCTCCCAAGAAGAGTTCTCCACCACCAAAGTTATTTATGTCATCTATATTCTTATGCAATCAACATCAATGTATGCACATAATGTGAAATCATGTGATTTGCCATACTATAAACCATAATTGGATGTTCCTTTCAAGTATCTAAAAAATCTTTTAACTACTACATAGTGTGTCTCTTTAGCATCTGCCTAAAATCTTGACATAATTCCAACTACATTTTCTATATCAGGTCTTTCATGTATCAAATGTTATAATCCACTAATCATAGATATGTACTTTATTTATTTTGCACTAGGGGATTCATCTTTGCTAGATATATTACAATCAGTTACCATAGGTCTTCCAATATTTTTACAATTCTCCAATCCAAATCTCTTCAATAAGTCTCTAAGATATTTATCTTGTGATATAAAAATTCTATCTATATTCTATGCAATATGAAATCCCTAGAAATATCTCATCTCTAATTATTTCTTCATTTCTTTTGAAAATGTCTTACTAGCTTCATCATTTCCTCCAAAAATAATGTCATCCACAAATACTATAAAATTAGTAAACCTTCATCATTCTTTCTCAAGTACAAATTACTATCAACATTACCTTTCACAAATCCCAAATTTGTCAAGTGTTTGTCCAATCTTGCATACTAGGCTCTAGACTTTTGTTTTTCTCTATATAGTTCCTTTTTCATTTTGCTAACCATATCCGTTTGATCTTTCAAAGGAAAACCATCAGGCTATTTAGTGTATACCTCTTATTCAAGTTCTCCATTCAAAAAAGATGATTTGACATCCATTTGATAAAATTTAAAGTCCTTTTAGTTACATATCCCAAAAGCAATCTTACTGCTTCCAATCTAGCAACATGTGTAAAAGTTTCTTCAAAATAAATTCCTTCCTATAGTGAATATCCTTTACAAAATAGTCCTACTTTATTTCTCACAACTTCACCTTGTCCATTCACCTTGTTTCTAAATACCCACTTAGTTCCAGTAATATTCTTATCTTTAAGTCTAGTAACTAGTTCCCAAGTTTATGAGCCTAAATTTGACAGCCATCAGACTATCATTCCAAGGAAAATTAGAACTATTGCAATGGTTGTATGACCATCAAATTTAACCTTGTCTTTTGCTGATGCAACCCCTCTCCAAATTGATTTTGGATTTTGCAGTCTAACTTTGGGAATCCATATCTTAGTCATCCAAATTCCAAATTAGGTGTAAATTTTTTTGCAATTAGGTAGAATTTCCTAAAAAATTTAGTGGTGTAGCTCTTTTCTAGTTTTGGTGCATGGATTTGTCATATATTATGTGTTTTGGCAACTATACCTGTGTTATCCTACATTTTGCAACTTCAAATGCTTTATACAGGCACATTTGGACTCCAAAATAGGTTCCATTTTTTTGAAAGTGTGTTAATTTTTGTCTACTTTCTAGATCTCTAGCTAGATTGTAGGATTATGTGGACAAAAGTGTCACTTTTAGAAATAGGGCCTTTCTTTGCTTTGTATCACTTAAAATTTGTAGTACATTGTAAAGTTCTAGATTTCTAATCTTTCAAGAGGAAGCAAAATCAAAAGTCCATAAAGGCCAAAAATTGGTAAGTGACCCTTGTAATTGCACTACTTATAAAGTGCCAAAAAGAATCTATTTTGGGGGGGAGGGGTTCTTGATTTAGTGAAAAGAGGGGGTGTTCTTGGTGTTGTGTTCTTTATTTTCTTCAATTTTCTTTCATTTTCTGCATCATGGGAAATTTTAAGTGTCCAAAATTAACTCCACATAACTATGCTACATGGTCCATCAAAATGTGGTATCATTTAATGCACATTGGAGTTTCTCAATATGTAGATGGTACTCTTCCTAAACTAGTAGGTGATAAAGTATTAGCAAGTGATATTTTAGCTTGGGTGGCAATGGATAGGAAAGCCCTAGGTGATATATGTTTGGTGGTTGATAAAAAGATCATGTATCAAATTAAGATGTCTTTTACATCCAAGGAAGCTTGGGATATCCTTAAAAACCTATATGGTAAAGTGTTTGAAGAGGATGTTTTCAAAATTTAAGATGAGCTTGTCTCCTTAGATCCTAAGTCATTTGATTCTATATAGGATTTCATCATTAAGGTGAATGAACTAAGGACAAAGCTTACTGATTGTGGGAGTTTTATCAAAGATGAAAGATTGATCCCATCTCATACATAACAAGATACCATCTAAGTATTCCACATTTTTTTCTTCCTATAACAACTCAAAGACAACCTTAGGGTCTACCTATAAGAAATTCTCATTTGATAGATACAGAAGAAAAGAAGTTGAAATCAATGGCCATTCTCAAATCACCTAAGTCTAAAACATTGGTTGCCAATAATGAGGGTTCTCAAAATTTAGCTGGACAGTCTTCAAATAAAGGAAAGGGTAAGAATAGGAAATGGAAGAAGAACAATAAGGCAAGTCTTCCTTCAATTCCAACAAGAAGGGAGACAAAATTAAGGACAAGAAAAATTGTACCTATTGCAAGAAAATGGGTCATGAAGAACATGAGTGTTATCTTAAGAAGATTGATGAGTTTTCCAACATCATCAAGAAACATAATGTTCCATTTCCTAATGCTTATAAGGAGAAAGGGTCTTCTTTAGATTCAAAGGGTAAAGGGCAAGCACTCATGGAAAATTCAAATTCTTCAAAGGAATGGATACCTGACTCAGGTGCCTCTTATCATATGGGTTCTTCAAAGGAGGATTTTTCTTCAATGAAGCAATCAAATGTACCACACATCCTTGTGGGAGATGATACCAAAATAGAAGTTGAAGGAAAAGAAAATTTGGAGATGGAAAATGGAGAGTTTCAAGATGTTCTCTATGTTTCAAACCTATGTTCAAATCTCCTATCAATCTACCAAATCACTCACCTCAGAGATGGACATAGAGTTGAATTCCTTCCAGACTTAGTACAGGTGCACAGTCTAAAGGATGACTTCTTGGTTGTAGTGGGGAAAGTGAATCATAACAAAAAGTTGTACTCATTCTCCCATTTTGTGCCCAAGTCTCCTTCAAATGTCTTTTTATCTCAATCAAATTCAACAATGCAATTATGGCATCAACGGTTTGGTCATTTTGCCTTCTGCTATCTTTAGCAACTTTGCACAAACAAAATGGTCAAAGATCTAACCCAAATAAAATTTTCTCATGATGAATGTTCAATAGATTCAATGGATATGCATCTAGAGGGGAAGTTATAGAAAAGGAAGTCTTCAAGAGCACCATTTTCTCTACAGATGGTTTACATGGTATTAGCAAGACCTTTTGTAGTTAGCTAGAGTCACTATATACTCACTTTCATTGATGACTTTTTAAACTAAATTTGGGTCTACTTTCTTCATAATAAGAATGAAGTTTTGGACAAGTTTCTAGCCTTCAAGAATCACGTTGAACAAAAATTGAGGAAAACCATCAAAGTTCTAAGAATAGACAATGAAAGCATGTATGTGAATAGAAAACTAAAAGACTTTTGCAGACTTGAGGGAATCAATCTTTAGAATTTTCTAGCATTTAGTTTTCTTAAGAAAAATATTGCAATATTGAGGATTGAAACTCTTAAGTCTATGGAAAGTTGCATGATATAGGCCAAGTCTCTCGATCCATCACTTGAAGTCAAAGTAATTAGTAGTGCCACTCATATTCTAAATAGGTCTTGTTTGATATTACATGAAGGGTTAATTTTACTTATTGAGAATTACTATAAAAATAAGGCTATTGTTTCTTCCCCTCCATCTGAGAAAAAGAAGGGCTCTATCAATGAAACTTACTCTAGGAAGAGTAAGGGTGAGGAAGGGGTTAGGTGAAAAAGGAGGATTTTAAAGTAAGAAACCCAAGAAACCCCTCAGAAAAATGTGGAAGAGATTACTAAGTCTGATAACTCAGATAATGATGATGACAAAAATTTGGAGGAGGAGGAGAATATGGAAGTGGGAGATTTTAGTTCCAATTTGGAAGGCTACTCGAGTAGTAAGGTTGAGACTGGTAAGGATGAGGAGGAAGAAAGCATTGAGAAAAAATAGGATTAGGTAATGTTGGTGAAGAGGAATTTAATTAGAGTGAGCATTCCCAGGGAGTGAGGGATGAAAAGAAGAAATGGCAAAGTAAAAGGAGGACCTCACTAACAAGGATGTTGTAAATGTGAGGGAAGATACAATGATAGAGAAGGATGAGTCTATTGGTAGGGAAGAAATGGGGAAGGAGAAGAATGAGACTACTAGTAGGGATACTATGCTTTCTTTCTTGCATATTGCAAAGCTCAAAGCTAATACCTCTCTTCAAGCCAACTCACAGATGTATAATGAACTAATGAGTTTGAAAAGAAAAGTGGAAAAGGTGAAACAAGACTAGAAAATTGACTGCACAAAGATCAATCAAATTTAAGTTTAGGTTGGTAATATACCAAAAAACCTAAAGGAATATGAACAAAAACATTGTCTATTGATCAAGGAAAGTGGCAATAAGATGGAGCAAGTTACTTCAAGCATTTGTGTAGCTACTACTATTTTAAGAAAGTGAACCAATGAAGAAATTATGTCTCCAGGAGGACCAAGTAAAAGAACCAAATAGAGCTTCAGGAATAAGGCAATCTAGGTAACTAGGAGATCTACTACTGATACCATCAAAGCATTGCGGAGGTAGGTAAAGAGGTGGGGAAAATTATTAAAGAGCTGCAATAGTAGCTAGTAGTGTCACTAGTATCTGGTCTCTATTTTTGTAATGGTCTTGGTAATTGGTCACTAATCTTGGTTATTTTAACTAGTTTTTGTCTATTGTAAAAACTAGGTTCTAGATCCTTGTAAAACTTGCGTTCATTTTATGGTCTTTTTATGTGGTTTCAGGTCCCTATAAAAGATGATTTTGGTACTATTAAGCTATAGGTTTTAGGTCCTTGTAAAACCTGGTAGTGCTTCATGGTTTATCTTTTACTTTTTTGTTAAGGTTTCGAGTCCCCTTCAAAACTTGTTTTTACCTTAATCTAAAACTATTTCCCAAGTCTTGTTCTTTTCAATATGCTCTAATTCTTCTTTCATATCTTTAATCCAATAGTCATTTTTACAAGTTTCATCAATATTCTTAGGCTCAACTTGAGAAATTAAACACAATTCTTCACTAACCTTATTTCTTGTCATAACTCCTTTGTTGAAACTTCCAATTATTTTTTTAATAGGGTGATTATTTTATATAATTCTATTAAGATTCACTTGTTCAACTTTGATTTCTATTCTAGGCTCAAATCTAGGTTCATCTCTCTAAACTTCTTCTTGTAACCCAATCTACAAATTAGTGTCAGTTTCACATAACAATTGTTGCTCAACATTATGAATGTTAGTCTTTGGATTAGTCTCTTCATCAAAATTATAATCAAATATTCTTTTTTGAATCCTAAAATTTTCATCAACTCTCACATTAGCACTTACAACAATATTATTCAATCTCTGATTAAAACATCTATATGCTTTTCTTTTCAATGAATAACAAAGAAACATTCCTTCATGACTTCTAGAGTCAAAATTTTTAGTATGATCATCTACTTAATATAGAATTTACTTCCAAATATTATAAAATATTTCACAAAAGGTTTATATCCAAACCAAAGTTCATAGAGTGTCTTACTAGTACCTTTTCTAATCTATACTTTGTTCATAGTGAATATTGTTGTGTTCACTAATACTTGTTGACATATTAGTCAAGTTTGTTATTAGTGACACACATTCAAATTGTATATAGCTACTGAGCTTATTATACAACTATCAATTTTTGCCAAGCATTTTATTTTTTGCTAAGTTCTATAGTTGGTACTAAGTCCTTTGGACAAATCTCAATGGTTATTGAGCAGTTGCAGTTACAGTGAAGGCTAGTAGTGTAAACCATGCATCTCATTGTATGCTGAGTTTACTAGTGCAAACCAAGTTGTGTAGTTTTCACTAATTTTATAGTCTATGTGATGTGAGTCTAGTGTTAACCAAGCTATTTAGTGTTAACCAAGTGACTCAATTTATACTGAGCCCAAGGTAATAGTGTTTACCGAGTCATGCCATGGTAAACAAGTGATTCAATTTATATGACAAGTTTCACAATATCTACTGAGTCACCAGTGCAGACTAAGTTCAAGACTACTCAAAAGTGATCAGTATGGATTGAGCTTCTATGTCTACTAAGTGCATGACAATGTTGAGCATTGATAGTGGATGTCAAGTATTAGAACCTCACCAAGTCAGTCTTCAGAACCCAAGTGTCTTCATTTGGCTAACTTTGTAATATTTGTGTAAACTTATATTGTGGTCAAATTCATAATTTGTATAATTGGATTGATATATATTTAATGCATTGTATCATATACAAGTATATGTGTATCTACATGGAATTAATGTAATCATCAAAGAAGAGTAGAAAGAGAAAATTGCAAAGACTACAGTAGTACAAGGAGTAGCAAACACATATCTATCACAACAAGGTGATTAGTACATAAAGGAATCTCATTTAGCAAACCAAGTTGCAAAAAAAAACATCTAGTGTTTCATCCTAATAGGTGGATCAGTCAAATCCTTGAACAAGGTAGATTTAACAGTCTTTTGTAAACCTCTTTACAAGGTGCATACTTCATTGTATGTTTTTAAATCCTTTCACAAGGTGGACCTAGCAGTCCGTATTGCTCCCAACAGGGCAGATCATCAAAAGTGATCAATGTAAACTTTAATAGGCTAACTATCTACTGCTATACTAAAGCTTATGGGTATCATCCCCACCCTAGTTTTACATTCTATTTGGAAGGTCTCTAGGTCACCAAATATTTGTGTCACAGTGTTATGAATGCTTTCATATTTTTAGTTTCTTATGCATGCAATTAGATCATATTATATGTGATGGATTAAATGCTAATTATATTTTTGGATTAAGATTTGAAATTGGAAAATTTTTAGAAGTTACGAATTCACCCCTCCCCTCTTAGTAACTTAGTATAGTCTAGAATATTTCCAACAATTGGTATTAGAGCATTGTGGTTCTGAGGAGAAAGTTTAATAGCTTGAGAAAATATCAAGGCCATTGAGATATTCAGACTTGAAAAAGTTATTGATAATGAGAAGCTAGATTTGGAAATGGCTATTGCCCAACTCAAGAAAGAAAAGGAGAAACTCTCCCAATACTTGAAAAGAAGAAAAGAGCTTGCAATTCAAATGAATGATGATCTCTACATTAAAGAAAGAATTGAAGACCTTCATCTTCCAAGAAGCTCAAATGAAGCCAATGATGCAATCAAAGAAATTTTGGAAAAGAATGGTTCCCTACAAGAATAAGTAAGAAAACTAAGAAAAGAACAAGAAATTTAGTCAATAAGGCTATGTGAAGTCATGGAAGAAAAGAACAAGATAAAAGAAGAGATAGAAGTAAAGAACAATGAAATCCAGCACCTATCCCTTCACCAAGAAGACTTCATTAATCAACTCAACAATGCAAATGAAGAAATCATGAGCCTAAGATCTAAAAGTGAAAGATTGAAGAATTACCTAAACTTTGAAATGGAAATCAATGAAAGACTGATGAAATCCCAAGCAGACATGAATCAGTTGAATGAGAAAAATCTCTATAGATAGAAAGGAAAAGTAGGAATTAGATATACAAAAGGAGAATCATCCAAGCAAGGAGCTCAAAGGAATCAAAAACCTACTTGCAATCACTCTACTTAAATAGGTCATACTTCAAACAAATGTTGGAGCAATGGAAAAGAAAAATTTGATAGAAAGTGCTACAATTGAAATTAGCATGGTTATAAGGCTAATGAATGCAAAGAGAAACCAATATTTGATGGAAAATGTCATATATGTAAGAAACATGGACACAAGTCATCAGAATGCAAAACTAAGATATTGAATCTAGCAAATCAAATTGTGAAAGCCATATTTGGTCAGGACTACAACACTTGGTGTAGATGTCATTATTGTGGAGAATTTGGACATATTATTATAAATTGTGTTAAACATCATATGAAGAAAAGAGATACTACTAAAATATGTTTCATTTGTACAAAACTTGGTCATCTTGCTAAGAACTGCAATACTGGTAGAATTGAAGATGAGAAAAAGGAAAAAGTAGATAACATCCAAAATAGATGAGGCAAAAATGGGTTCCATAGTCTATCGAGGATACAAGTCCAAGAAATTATGATCAAGTCACTCAAGAATTAGGTGACTCCAACATTTCTACTTAAGTTATCAAAGGAGAAACTAGAACTAGCCTATCAAAGAAGACATCCAAAATAGTTCCAGATTGAAAGAACAAAATAATCCAAATGTGTATTCAGGATACAAAGGGATCACCGAGTAAAAGTGTCTACTGAGATACCTTCTCTACTGAGTGAGGTTGGGTCATAGACCTTGCCAAGCAAGGTTGGGAGTAATGAAGATGCATATGGTTGCTAAGTCACAAAGACTTCACTAAGTGTTCAACACAAAGAAATGGATGATAGTCTATCAACATGATGTCAATTGATCTACCTTTTGTACCAAACATTTATGGTGGAATTTTGATTAAAAGAATAGAATCAAAGTCATTCTTACCATGAAATTTTTGAGAGCTATTTCAAAGTGTGATCTTTAGATAATCCAAGCAATTTGAGTGAATTATCAAGGAAATATTTTAAATTCTCTCAAACCCTACTGAGTGAAGATGGAATCCACTAGTATTAAGGTTAGGCATGGTTCAAAAATGTTGGTTCATAGAGTGGGATGGAAGGTATCGAACTTTAAGCTCACTCCTGCAATCACCAAAATCCTAGATCTAAGTGGAGCACAATCTCAAATCCCTCCAAAGGTACTATTGATCAATGATATTCACACTCATTTCAAATGTGTTATTCAAGAGATTAGCACTTTGGAAATGGATGATGCCCTAGATAAGGTGTGTGTGAATGGAGTTTTGAAACCTGAGCATCAACACCTAGAAACTAAAGGGTTAACTCACAACCCTCATATGCCCTATGAATTTCAAGTAAAATGGATTAGGTTTATCCTTAGTTGGGTGCATAATGGGCTATTGTGGTTAGAGCAACTAGTGTTGATCACAAAGAAGATGATTAATCGAATCACTAGTCTCCTAATGCTAGCCAAAGCTAAAATGCCCAAAACCCTAGGTTGGGCTAAACTAGAGAAGAAAACCCTAGCAAAATGAGATGGCAGAGGAATGAAAATTAATAGTGTTACAAACATGGAGCTGAAATTTAAAATTCACATTGTTGCACACAAAATTTATAGCTTGAGTAGGTTAAACAGTGTATCATGTGAAGTAGTTGACCTTGCATACAAAGTAGTAAAGAATAATCTCTTGTATGACCTTGTCAAGCTACTATTGAAATAGCTCAACAAAAATATGGAAAGCATCAGGACATCAAAGAATAATCCATGTAAGTTTGGCTCCTTGTTAACTTGTCTATTCTTTTATGTTCAAAAATTCTTCCCTTCAAAAAGCACTATTGTTTGGAGAAAAGATGTGCATGTGCTATATAAAATCAATGAGTATATTGTTGAGATGGGTGAGAACTATAATAGTATCATGGTCAAATAATTTGATGCATTGAAGGAAAAGATGAATAATAGGTTTAGGATTCCTAAGAAGTTAGATGAAGATTACAAATATGATGTACGGTTCATGGTGGATAGTGACAAAGTGTACATTTAGACAGTTATGCCCAGAATAGCATGGGTTAAACCTCTTGGTTATGAGGTTAATACTAATGAAACCAAAGATATCATTGAGGCACTTGTTAATCAGCCAGTTGATCCTAAGGCTACATATTTTGGTACATATAATGAAGCAAAATCCAAGATTGAACTAGAAATAAAGCTTTATCAGGTAGTTAACAAGGGAAAGAAACGAATTGCAAAACTAAAAATAAGTTCTACTCTTTTGTTGATCGAGGGAAAAGGTGAGGATGAGGTAGAATCTAAGGAAGAAGAGCCCTTAAGGAAGAAGGGCAAGGTGATTATCACCAAGCCACAAAAGCCATCCACTGTAGTATTCACAAGAAGATCCTCCAGGAAGAAATCTAACAAGGAAGGAGGAGATATTATATTCATAAAACCTCCACCCACCTTAAAAGATAGATTGGAAAATTTGGAAGTAGGAGTTGGCATAACAAATTTTAAGTCATTAAAGTATGAAATCAAGATAGTTGAAGAGTAGAAGCAAATAGAAGATCTGGTGATGGATAAGATGGGAAAAATGGAAATACTCACCAGACTAGCTTGCTTCTCGCATTCCTAATGATTTATTGGAGAAAATCAATCCAAGATGGGAATTTTCCATGCAAAATTTCAAAGACATATATGGGAAAAGTCTGAGGTAGCTTATACTAACCATATTAGATGCAAAGGTAAAAGAGTCACTTAAGAAAAATGAAGAAAAATTGACTGTAAAATTTAACACTTTCCTAATTTTGATGAAAGACATTGAGCATGTTGTAAGAAATGCAAAAAACACTTGAAAAAATATCTATCTATTACATAAACCAAGTGATTTTCTGGTTGATGTAAAAGATGATGATGATGAAGAAGAAGAAGAAGATGAGGAGAAAGATGAAGAGGAAAATATTGAAGAAGCAACTCATTTTGATAGTGAAGAAGATGAAGAGGATCAAGAGTAAGAGGATATTGAGGAAGCAAAGAAAGATGATGAGGAAACTGATCTAGTTAAGATAGCTATAGTAGTCATTGCCTCACTTCCTCATTGTCCAAAAAAAATAGTGACAACATCAAGCCCGAAGTCAGCCCTAGCAAGTTTGATTGTGACTACTGGTGTGAATACAAACATCCAATCACTCTTTTCTCCTACTCAGCTCAGCACATCATTGACTAAAGTGACATACACTTCATCTAACGAGCTGTAGGCTCTTTATTCTTCAACCTAGTTGGCTACTTCAGTTTTGAGCACATCAATTTTGGATTCTTAAGGTATTTCTATCAATATTCCTTCAATAAGTACACTATCAATTTTCATAGCTAGTCCTAGTACATCTACAATTGTTTTTATTCCGAGTACACAAGCAATAAGTGTAAGGATAGTTGAGCCCAAGGCTCAACCAAGCATAAATTTTTTACAAAAAGGAAAAGAGATGGAGGAAGAAATAGATTTAGATGAGGAAATTTTAATCCCAAATTGGGACATTTCCAAGCTCACTCTAGACCAACTATAGTCATTTTGTGAACTCCTCCATAAGAAAACTAAATAGGAAGGATTAAGAGAGGAAAGACATAAGGAATTCAAAATTATTGAGAATGCAAAGAACATTTTGGTAGAGGCCATAGGCATTAAGGTTGATTCTTCACAACCAATTTTGTATCAGCTAGTAGAGCCCATTCAAAATTTTCATGAAGATACTGATGGGCAGGATAAGCTAGTACAAAAGGAAAAAAAGAATTTTGGTAATAAAGTATTGGAGCATATTTCTTAGCAAATAGCTATTTATTAAGTAAAAATTTCTACAATTTTGGGTTCTCTAAAAACATCTTGTACAAATGTGTCATCACTTTTTAGAAAGCTATGTGATGTTTCTAATTTCACTAAGGAAATAAAGGACAAATTGTCCAAAATAGATGAAGATCTCAAGGCTAGTGATCAACAGTTGCAACTTGACTCTAGTTCAAGCTTTGCACATTTCAAGAAGATAAGATTTTTGATAGATATACAAGTACAATTGCTTAGAGAAGAAGTAAGGATTAGATCTACATTGGTAGATATATAAAATATGATTCTTCCCAACATGGATGCATTCCAAAAGCACATCAAATTAGCCCATGGATGCACTTCAAAAACTCTCATCCATGACAATAAGTTCTCCATTGCAGACCATATGATAGAATTTTCAGTAGAAGTACAAATTACAGTTCACATAAGTAAGGTTTTGCAAGAGGAATGGGACAAGACCTTGGCAATTAGTCTCAAACTACATTCAAATTTTCTAGCTCATTTTGGCATTAACATGTAAATAAATAGAATAAATCTTTGGCATTAATGTCAAAAAGGGGGAGAAATATGTATGTATAGGGGGAGAGAGATATATGTATAGGAGATATGAGAAAGATACATATTATGGGGGAGAAAATGAAATAAGTTGTAAAAACAATGGGGGAGAAAGTTATGTGCAGAAAGATATGTTGTATATAGCAAGAAGATGTATAGTATATGATATGAAAGATCCTTACCATGTAAAGATATATACAAAATCAATTTTGAAAAACCTCAAAAATAGTATACTCTACTGAGCTAGTATCACAAGGTGATGGATAAGTATTCAAGAAAATATTAGAATTCAGTTTTGGATGATAAGTGTTTTTGTCACTAATGCCAAAGGGGGAGATTGTTGACATATCAGTCAAGTTTGTTATTAGTGACACACACTTATTCAAATTTTATATAGCTACTAAGCTTATTGTATAGCTATCAATGTTTCCCAAGCATTTCAATTGTTGCCAAATTCTACAATTTCTACTGAGTCCTTTGGAAAAATCCCAGTGGTTACTGAGTAGTTGCAGTTACAACGAAGACCAGCAATGTAAATCATGCATCTCATTGTATTTCAAGTTTACTAGTGCAAACTGAGTTGTGCAGTGTTCATTTAGTTTGTAGTCTATGTGATGTGAGTCAATTGTTAACCGAGCTACTTAGTGTTAATCAACTAACTCAGTTATATCAAGCTCAAGGTGATATGTCATGCCATGGTAAACAAGAGATTCAATTTATATGATGAGTTTCACAATATCTACCAAGTCACTAGTGTAGACCAAGTTCAAGACTACTTAGAAGTGATCAATATGGATCGAGCTTCTACATCTACTAAGTGCATGATGATGTCAAGCATTGACAGTGGATTGCCAAGTATCAGAACCTCACCAAGTCAATCTTCAGAACCTAAGTGTCTTCATTTGGGCTGACTTTGTAATATTTGTGTAAACTTGTATTGTGGTTGACTTTGTAATTTGTATAATTGGATTGATATATTTGTAATGCATTGAATCATTTCCAAGTATGTGTGTATATGCATAGAATTAATGTAATCATCAAAGAAGAGAAAAATGAGCGAATTGTAAAGGCTATAGTCATATAAGGAGACAAAAAGACATATCTATCACAACAAGGTGATTAGTACATAAAGGAATCTCATTTAGCAAACTAAGTTGCAGATTAGAGATCATCTACTATTTCATCCTAATAGGTGGATTAGTCAAATCCTTTAACAAGGTAGACCTAACAGACTTTTGTAAATCTCTTTACTAAGTGTATACTTCATTGTATGTTTGTAAATCCTTTCACAAGGTGGACCTAGCAGTCCTTATTGCTCCTAAGAGGGCAGATCATCAAAAGTGACCAATGTAAGCTTTAACAAGCTAACTTTATATTGTGGTACTAAAGCTTGTGGATATCTTCCCCACCCTAGTTTTACTTTCTATTTGGAAGGTTTTTGGGTCACCAAATTTTTGTATCACAGTGTTATGAATGCTTTCATATTTTTAGTTTCTTATGTATGCAATTAGATCAGATTATATGTGATGGATTAAATACTAATTGGATTATTGGATTAAGAGTTGAAATTGTAAAAGTTTTAGAAGTTATTGATTCACCCCTCCCCTCTCAGTAACTTAGCATAGTCTAGAATATTTCCAACACTTCTCTCAAAAATATATGTGCTACAATATTTTCAAACAACATTTCTCTACTTGCTTTTATCACTAGTATATTCTTTCTTTTTGCTATCCCATTCTATTGTAGTGTCCCAAGGGCTAAAATTTGTCTCTTTATAACATTATACTCACAAAAATTTTAAAAATAATTTAAAATAAATTCCCCTCCTCCATCAAATCTTAAGAATTTAATCTTCAAACTAGATTCATTCTCAACTCTACTCTTGAATATTTTGAATTTTTCAAAAGCTTCATATTTATCTCTTGAAAATGCAACCCAGATCATTCTAGTGAGATCATGAATAAGTAACATGAAATACCTTTCACCAAAATAATCTCTTGTTCTTGTAGGATCACTCAGATATGTGTGTACAATCTCCAACTTTCCTAAAGTAGTAAATGTCTTACTTGAAAATCAACTTTTCTTTTTCTTTTCCGACACAAATTCTTTGTACATCATATTAGTAGGTTTCACAATTATGACTACAAATGTAGTACATTGACCTTCATAATGTTATCAAAGTTTATATGAATTTTTTTTATGTCATAACCATCTGACATCCATTTTAGAAACTAAACATGTTATTTCAATAAGATTAAATTGAAATACATTACCTCTTGTCCTTGTACTAGTACCAATCAATTTACCATCTTTATCCTTAATAATGAAAGTATTTTATGTAAATTGCAACAGATATCCATTGTCAACATGTTATCCAACACTCAAAAGATTATGTTTCAAACAATCCACAAAGTGAACATCCTCAGTATTATTCTTTCCATCAAGTGTAATAGATCATTTTCCTCTATGGCATTCTACATTATTTCCAACTCTAACCATACCTCCATCATAATTGCTGAATTCAATAATTTCACATCTCAAGTCATGTGATGACAAAAACCACTATCTATAATCCAATCAGACTTTTTCTTCTCAATTTGTGAAACTAATTTTTCTTCTTCTTTTACTTCCTCTTTTTTTTAGATCTTTCTTCCTTTATATCAACAAATCCTTTTTCATCATAACTATCATCTAAAAAATTTATCATCTTAAAATCAACATCACCATCCTCATTAGCATAGAAGAAATCTTTAGGTACTCTTAATCTGTAGGGCTTTCTAGGGTTACACTTTTTCCTCTTTTAGGAAATTTAGAAGAATAATGACCAAGTTGTTTACATGTCAAAAAAATAAGAATTTTGTAACCTTTAAGTTTTCTCTTCAAAAGCATGGAAAGTTGTTTATTAATATTGTTTTATTATTAATCTTAGATGCTCGGTTGTTATAAGCATAATGTCTACTTGTACTTGCATTTCTTGGCAAAGTAGGTATGTCTCTTTGTATAATAAAAGTTGTTTCAATTCTAGGCAATTCTCCATTTTATTTCATCCAAATCTTAGATGTCTGCAATCTTGAGAGAAGAGTCTCTCTTGTAAAATTAGGAGCATAGGAAATAACTTGTTCAATCATCTATGCTCTCTAATGATAAGACGGCGTCAAGATCTTCAATATTTTCCACACAACTCCATCTTTGGTCTTATTTCCTCCACAACTTTTAATTCCTGCAATAATTTATAATTTTCTACCAAAGTAATTTCTTATAGTTTCATCTTCCAACATCTTAGTATCTTGAAATAAACATATCCAACTTCTTAACCTACTCTTCCTAGCGTGATCATCACCTTCAAATATTCTTTGTAAAGTATTTCAAATCTTATTAGCATGTCTTAAAAAATTTACCTCTCCATACTCTATCTTAGGAAGAGTTGTCAACATTAAATCTCTAGCAATCATATTCTACATGAATAAATCTTTCACCTTTTCTTCACAAGAATCAAGCTTTACTACTTCAATCACATATTTAGGATTTCTTTTAACTACCAAAATTATGAACCAATATATGACAAATGTGTTTTAATAGTTTCTCTCCACCTTTTATAGTTAACTCCATCAAAATTTAGAATTTCTTTTCTAAAATGTAGCATGGATCTCCTTAAGTTGGAAAACTTTTCTTTCAAGGATTTGATTCTCTGATATCAATTGTTTGAAAGTAAAGTCCACCAAGATAAATAGGGGGGAGGTGGAGCGGGGGTGAATCAATTATATGCTTAAGACAACTCTCAATATCTTTATTAATTTTGAAACATGTAAATATTAGATGCAACAACCATAGAAAGATAACCATGCACAATAAAACCAAATATGTTTAGGCAAACTCTTGATCAAAGGGAAAACCTCGGTGGGAATGGTACCCACAAAATGATGCACTAATATAAAAGTTCCTTATCAAAGGATAGACCTTGTTTGGAGTCAATGAAATACAATTGGTACTTATCAATCCCTATTAGGAGAGTTTGAATTCTTGTTAGAAGATTGCAACCTTGTTAGGAGTTGTTTCAACCCTATTAGGAGTTCAAAGGAGGAAAATTAAACCTCTTGTCCAAATAGTCTAAAAAGAAGTCTTCACTAGTCAATCTTCTAGAAATAATAATTATACCAGTAATCGCTTTCCAAAAACTCACTTTGAAATCAATTTCCAAAAAACATATCATAACTTGTCCTAATAGGATCTCTTTTTGCAAACATAGACATTTCATCAGGATAGGCTCCTGAGTCTACCTTCAAGTATGCATAACATATCTCATTGATTGTTGATCACACCAAACAATTCTTCCTCTATAATTCTAGAAATCTTCATAGGAGAAGGTGTATGTTGAAATCAATGATAATTAATGTCATGAATGCAAAACAAAATCTTTGAATCATATCTCTAATATTTCTATGATACTTACCCACATAAATACCACAAAAATTCATGCTAACACATAAATTTATTGAGATTATGCATGCATATGGTCCCAAGGATCAAATAAGAATGAAATCATAAACTAGCATAATTAGATACATTTAGAATTAAAATCAACTACAAATTTCTTATTACCAATAATCTGTTTGTTATTAGTTTTTGTTAACTCACATTAAAATATTTGGTAGAATAGTCGTTGGACACTTTATCACTATATATAAAGGGCATCATGTATAAAATAGTCACATTTGAGAAAGATCGAATTTGTCTAGAAGAAATTATTGCCTTAGTTACAACAAGATATTGAGATAGCATCTCAAGTCAAGCACATAACATGATAGAGAATAAAAATATTTTAATCAAAAAAGAAAATGAAGAGGAACTTCAATATAAGTTGTGCTCCATAAAACCAAATGATACAAACTAAATCTTGAGCTCCATTGGGAATACTAAATAGAGTAATGTTAACTGAGTATGTGAGTTGATTTATCCAAATAAAAAAATCAAAATAGAAAATGAAGAGATAAGAATAGATTATGAGGAATTGTTTAAGGGAAAGGAAAACCAGAATA
Organism: Cupressus sempervirens; assembly: GCA_028749045.1. Taxonomy (NCBI): domain Eukaryota; kingdom Viridiplantae; phylum Streptophyta; class Pinopsida; order Cupressales; family Cupressaceae; genus Cupressus; species Cupressus sempervirens. Next base: position 406,751,469 of record CM053793.1, on the reverse strand, counting down.
ATGAGTATGGACTAGCCCATATTTTTCACAAACCAAAGAAATTTGAATAATATTGGATCAAGACTATGTTGAAAAGGGAACATGGAGAATACTAATGGTTGGAAAAATGCAACTAGATAGAGATTAAAAAAAAAGGATATTATTTGCATTGTTATAGGACTATCAACAAGTTGTTGTAAGTGTACAAAGGAATTAGACCCCTAACTACAAATTAAGGGTTTGATCAGATATAAAGAAGATCAAAACATGTTTATAGTGGACAATATTATGGATAGAGAAATTAAATTTGTGTCTATGATTATTGGATACAAGATTTTCCAATCAGATCAAGTGGACAAAGTACCTAGAGGAGTTGTGCAAGTTGCATACAAAACCATTATGGAAGGAAATAAGTTTTATTTGGAAGAAATGATGAGAGATCAAATAATGATGAGCGTAAGAAAAATCAGGAAGCAAGGACTAGGGTATGGTGCATTATTGGTGTGTATATTCTTTTATGTGCAAAATTACTTTCTTGGAATTGAAAAAATAAATTGGACACATGGTGAACCCATTATACATCAAATCAGTATGTTTATTAAAAGGTTATGTAGGAATTTCAATGCTTTTATGTGGTTTTACTTTTAAAAAATTCAAGATAAGATGAGTAGAAGTAAACATATTCCACCTCATGTAGTGGAGAAATATAACAAAGATTTATTCTTTCTAGTAAGAACACATTCAAGCATAGTGAAAGTAGTGGAGTCAAGAAAATATTGGTTATCACCATTTGGTTACAAAGTCCTAGAAGGTGAATTAATATTGGTAATAGAGTGACTACTAGAAAAAGAAAGAGACAAAGAGATTGAAAGGTATGGAACTTATGAAGAGGTCTATAGGACAATAATATTTGGAGAGAAAAAATCCAAAGGATAAGGAAGAAGAAAAAAAATTTAATCAATACAACATTAACATATACAAATATAAAGAGTAATATGGATAAATAGAAAAGGGATGGTGAATGTAAATTGAGAAGGAAAACACAGTAAAAAAAAAAAACTCAAACATTAAGGATCCCATTTGTTAAGATGAAAATAGGAAGAAATGGTAGAAATTTTCTCAAAATGAAGCTACGATAGACAAAGGGAATTTTGACATCAAATCCAAAAGGTACAGTGAAGAGATCAATGTTAATCTAGAAGGCACAATGAATATCTTACAAATAGTCAAGGGCAGGTATAACTAAACTTTAAAATTTGATAAGTAGATGGTTAACAAAATAAAGAAACTCAAAAAGGATTTGTAGGATTTGTGCAAGAAATTTAAAGAAACCTAAAAGGGAAACAATAGTAAGGCTTCTGTTAACATTGAAAATAGTGATGTCAATTCTATTTTGGAAGTCTATATGCATTAGATGCATGAGCACATGGAAAAGAATGAATCCTTTCTGAGAAACATCTTGCTCCAAAATTATGAAGGCCTTAGAGAATCTAGAGTGTATCTTGAAAGTCTTCTTAAATTGCTCAAGAGCTAGAAGGATAGGGAGGTCATTAATGTGTATAAGGATGTTGGCACTTCCTATATCATTAATAATGAACTTGGTAACATAGCCATATCAAAAAAGAAGAGCAAAGTTGAGCTAGAAAATAAGGAAAAGCCCAAGATGAAGTCTAAAATTGTCAAATCATTGCAGAGGCTAGAGGAATTGGAGAAGGAGTTTGAGTCTCTCCCTATGCATTTAGTCTAGTTCACTCCTTTTTGGTCCTATTTTGCTAGTCTCTTTTGGTTTTCTGTCAGTGCATTTTTAGTGTGTGTGTTATTTTTAGAGGGTCAATTTGTTGTTTTGATTTCTCCTATTTGGTGTTACCTACTATTTTGGTCTCACAATGCATGCCCCATTTCTCCTATAAATATGGACCCTCTGGTATGGTTTTGCCTACTAGGCTCCTAGTTCATAATCTAGGTTATTTTTGGAATCCCCCAGGAGTCTAGGTCAAGCCCTAGTACCTAACTGAAGAGAACTATAGAATTGAGAATAAGCAAAAAGATCTCTTTTAGAGGGTCCATATAAGACCTTGGGCCTTCTCCCTTTCCCACTTTACATTACCTCTCCTCCATTTTGCACCTCCACACCCTCATCAAGTGTTCATCTCTACCACTCCTGGCCCCCTAAAAATAACTAATTCAATGTTAGCATCACAATGAAGGTGCACATGTGCACACCTTCCTAAAAACTAAACAAAAAATACCATAACTCCTAAAGGAACTATGGAAATGCACACGTGCATACCTCCACTAGGTGCACATGTGTGCACTTATATTCTCATAAAGAATACAAAGAAAAACTAACTTCCATGCCCCCCCCCCCCCCCCACTTACCATGCACATTGTGCATGTGCACACATCACCAAGATGTGTAGGTGTGCAAATGCACATAAAAGGCTATTCAAGGCCAAAACAATACACTTACACACTCGTAAGGGTACCCTAGGTGCACTAAAGTGCACAACAGGATATTTTGGGTGGATAGACTAATTTTGACTAATTTTGATATGTTCTGGAGTCAATTAGGCTTTGTCTTAGGTCAAAAATTTAACTTTCTAACTAATGATTTCTTCTCTTGTGCAGATAAGATGGTATCATCATCCTCTTCAATTGCAAAAAAGATGGCTTTGAAACTTGTCACTTTTGAGCATCAAGGGGAACCAAGTAAATCAAGGTTTTAAGATGGACATTCAGAGGTTAAAGACACAAACCTTGGACACATTGATTGGAATGTGTTCCTCATAATCTATGGCAAGCCTAGAGAATGATATGTCATGGTTTCAATACTCATGTAATCAGGGTTTATGAACATAACATCTCACCCAATATTAGTTCAATCCTTAGAACAGATAATGAATCTTGCAAAATACTATGTATCTGAAGAAAAGGTCATCAAGAGTGTCATAGGAGAGATAGTCCTAGACCTCCAATCTCAAAACATTGATAAATTATTCCATCTCCCAAGGGAAGATCAATATTTAAAGATGACATATGATAGAGTAGAACGATGGTACAAGGATAATCTAAAAAAAGCATAGGAAATTGTTCAATCCTCCTTCCTGATTGAAATAACACTAATAGGCCAGAAAGTTGGAAAAGTTGATATGACGAGAGGATATATGAAGGATGACATTGGATATGTAATTATGCTTTTGAGAAAAGTTATGGGAATTCCTAAAGAAGGAAACCTTGAAATCTAGATGGTCCACTTTATAGAAACCATTAGAATGGAAAAGATACCAATTTATTGGGCTACCATCCTAAGTGATAACTTGGGTGAGCAACTTTTAGCTATAAAATTGAACCCATGTTTTGACATGACATAATACATGGTGCACTTACTAGCAGCTCAAACCATAGATTACCTAGGACTCTACAAGGAAGGAAGCATGCAAGATGAAAATTCTTGGACCTATGTGGTATATCCACAATTGGTGAAGAAGAAACTTCCACTAAAAAGTGTGGAATATAGCATGGTGAATGACAGTTTGATCATCTTTGCAATCATTAGGTTCATTAAAGGTGATTATGCCAAAAGAATGTTAGTAGAGGCAACATCTAGGATTACATTAATTGATGCCTATTATATTTAGTTAAAAACCTTCACCTATCTTAGGGTAAGTGGTACTCTACTATGCCAAAAGAAGCTCTGAATATACCCATCTAATAGGCTCATCCTACTGGAGATTCCACACCAACTCACTTCTACATATGACAGAGTGAGAAGGCAACATAAGAAGACATGGGTCTTGCCCATCACAATTGGTTCTTATGAGGTGAAACAAAAGCAAGATATTATCACATTCAATTTAGAATGGGACCAATAGCCTTGGAAGAATACAACTCCCCTCTCCTATAACTTTGGCATGGCACAACACCTAGCAGGGAAAGAGTTTATGCATGAAGATACATTGGAAGACCACTAGATGAACATTGTAAATGACTACGTTATCCGTATAAGTGACTATTGTAGGATGACACTATATTTCATAAACCATGTGCTAAAGATAAAGATCCCTCTTAAGGTTGTGGAAAAGGACACCGAAGATGCCATCAATCCATTATATAATAGGGATAAAATCTATGACTGACTAATAATGAATGTTGAAATAGGGAGGGATGGAATACATATATAAATCATTGGGCTAGGTATATAGTCCAATTGACAAAGGAATTGATCAAGAGGCCATCCAAAATGGATCTAGTTCCTCAAGTTATCCCCCTGCAAGCTAAAATAAGGCCAATCAAAGGAAAAGATGCAAAACTCACTATCCTAACCTTCCCCACTCAATCCCCAATAAGGCCAGAAATAGTTTATCAACATAAGTAGGAGATTGAGTACTTTAGAGCTGACAAGGGTATGAAAAGGAAGAGAATTTCTTCTAAGGAAAGGGAGAAAATACCTCAAGCTCAAGAGTAGCAAGAATAGGTACAACCTCAACAACATAAGCCTCAAGTTGAGCCTGCATAAGAGCCAACTCATGAACCACAAGAACCTCCATAGTCAGAATAGCTAGATGAAGAATAGGTAGAAGAGAAGAGGGTACCACCAGTAGCAACTCAAGAGGAAGAATCCTCCCCCTCTACTCCAAAGAAGGCAATAATTGAATCAACTATGGTGGGGACATGAAAAACGAGACTAAAGAAGAAAAATACTCTTTCAGTACAAGTGCCTGAGACCATCCTAAAAGTACATGATGAAGAACAAGCGGACAAATTTAATTTGTGTCCTTTAGCCAAAGGACCTACTTGGCCAGGGCCATAGAGGAAGAGGAAGAGAGGAGAAGAAGCTTCATAGTGACACCTTCATCTTTTCTAAGGGAGCCTATCTAGGTATCAACATCAAAATATGAGCAACAAAAATGGATAAATGATATGGAAGGTCAACAAATTGATTTCTTAGACCTCTCTAACTTTCACTTCATGCTAGTGGACACTAAGATGGTGTGAGAGAAAATAAGAGATACTCCTAGGAGTGAAAGCTTAGGAGAGGAATGGAATAAATTGTCTCCTCTACCTCAAGGACCTCTAAGCATTCCACCACTACCATCTCAAGATTTGGCATTTTTGGATAAAGGTTTAGTGACTCCATTTTCCAAGCCTATACAAGAAGAAGAACAAGTGACTGAGGAAGGGGAGCTCCCATAGCAACATGTTGATGAAGTTTCTAAGGAAGGGAAAATACTTGAAGAGCCTCAATAAACTCCTCAAAATATAGAGGCTAGGACCTTAGCCCAACCAAATACAAAGACTCAAACTGAAGATCTTTCTCAACAAGAGAAGACTCTAGAGAGAATTGATAAGGGAAAGGATCTTGTAGTGGAACCAACCTCTTTAGCCAAGTACATGTCTCCCATGGAACCATACTGACATGGCTAAAGAGGGAGGTTATGTTTTGCCAAAAGAGGTAGTTTGACCTAACAGATGAGGAGGGAATGAAGGAATTAATAAAAGCAATAAAGAATCTTGAGCCACCTATGAGTGATGCATGAACTTTGGCCTTCATAATAAAGAACCAAGATTAGGACTTGCTTGCACACATAGCCATTCCTCCTCTACATGGTGACATCAAACAACTAACTCTAAAGACTACCAAATCAAGGAGGTCATATTGTGAAGACCCATAGTATGTTAGAATGGTCTAGCATCCCTTGCAAGATTTGTGACATGACCTAACCACCTCCTATGGTTCTATAAGACTATTAGTTGTATCAAGTATTAATAGGTCAAGATTTTGGTGCAATGAAAATTGTGTCCTTTCTAACAATTGGTATCAGAGCTTGTTCATAGATTTGAATCCTATTGGCCACAATGAGTGACACTAGGAGGAGGATTTTTAGTAGTTGGCTAGTGTCCCTCACAAAATTTTTGTGACATGGCTTAACTGTCTCATGTGGTTCTATAAGACTATTGGTTGTATTGGGCATTAATAGGTCAAGATTTTGGTGCAACATCAACCCTATCCTTTCTAACATAGTAGACATAGCCAAAGTGATGATCACTATGGGTATGAAAGAGGTATTTAGGTATATGGACCAACATGAGTCTGAGTTGATAGTATCATAGAAGAAAAAGAGCTATTAAGAGGATATCTACAAGAATTTGTGGGCCTAATTGACCTGGAAAATCTAGAGATTACTCTTGCGAGAACATTAGAGAGAAGAGGAATAGTGGAACCACAATTAGATCTAGTTTTGGAAGCATGTCAATAATGGTGTGATAATTTTGAAGAGAAAGGTGTATAGATAATAAAGAGTAATTTAAACTTGTTGCACCACATCCAATCAAGTGTTGACAATTTTTTTTTCCATAGTAAACCAAGATTTTAGGCTAATGGATGAAGTACATACCTAGGAAATGAACTAAAATCTCTAAAATCAATCAAAGGTCAAAGGTATCGAATGATGATGGAAGTATATACTGATGAGGTGCTAGACAAGCTCGATGACTGGATTGAAAAGGTATCAGCCACAATAAAGTAATAGAAGGATTAAATGCAATGATCTAAAGGGTTAAACTCAAGAGCAATGTTTAGAAGTGGAAAGGTACTACAATACCACTTTCCTTGATATTTTTTAAAGATTAAGCTAATACCAAGTACATGGCAATAGAAACAGTGGTCCAACAATTCTGAGAAATGTGTAAAGATGCTTCATCAAATGAAGGCATAAGACAAGAATTGAAGACTGAAGAGGTATTGTTGGAGCTTGATACAAAGCTTAAATATTTTGTGATAACTTAGATTCAAGTTAGTTTTTACCAATAATCAGTATAGGATAAGTATGGAGCTTTAGGTTTTCTAGAGACTACCCTAGTGGTATAAATAATCAAGACATTTAAGAGAAAACATCTAGACATCATTTTGGTATAAAGGGGAAGAAAATCTACATGCTATAAATTCAATTTTGAAACTAAGAAGAATTTTGGAGTTTTGGAACCTATCACCAAATTGCACAGGTGCATTGGTAGTTTTGAAGAAGAAGTGGTGTGCTGATAGTTAACTTCTAGTTCCTAATTTATAACATTCCATGCACCATAAATGCATTTTGACGGTGGTTCAACTCCCATAATTACCTAGGGAAGGTCAAGCTTCCATTTTTAGAGCTTCCAAAGACTCCTAGATCATCTTGCAGTTGCATTCTTCTTATCTTCTCATTCTTTTGTGTCATGTAAAGGCTCATCCAACTATTAATGAATGTAAATAGGGGTGGAGACCTAATTAACACCTTTCAGAGAGTCAATTTGTATATAATTAGATTTTTTTTATTAGTTTTTAGCATGTGTTTACATTTTAAGAAACCTCACTCCTAACACAAAGGAAGGAACTGATTTATTATAAATACATGGATGTAACATGTGCTCTAGGCCCTTAGTTTGATGCAATAATATATGTTATTGGTGCTCTCATTTTGAATGTAGTTATTCTTGTTAGAGTGTTTTATTTTTGTGAATAAATGTTCATGAATAATAATGGAGCCAATGATTTTATTGTGCTGTTATGATTATGTGACCTTTTCTTTCTAGTGTTTGCCTATTGTTAACAAATTCCAATAATGTAATGAATTGGAGAAAAGGTCACCTATTGTTCTTGCATAGCATCTTGTCTTGCATAAGTGCAATTTTCATGGCCTTTCAATTTGATGAAACATGAAACATCTTTCAGTTATTATTGATCTCCCATCAATGATTACATAAATGGAATAGAGGAAGCATTGCTCCTAATTTTTTTTTTATGATTTAATTCATAGACATGTTACCATGGTTTATGTCTATTAGGATTTTCCCTTTCAAGTTATTTTCTTTAATCTCTCATTACCCTATCTTTGTTATTTACTTCACAAACACTTGGTTAAATTAGGAATTTATATAGTTGCATTGATAAATTGCATTCATCATAAAATAGAAATTACCAAAAATATATCTCTTTTGTGGTTACTTGTTTCAAATAGCAATAGATCAGACAAATTACTCAAAATTGTTCAAAACCAACAAAGGCCTCCTCGTGAACATACCCATTTATCTTCAATTGAGAGGATTTTAATAATTCACAAGATCACCCAGAATCTTGGAGTTGATCCTTGATTAGTGTTTCAAGAGAGTAGTTCAAAAGGATTTCTATTGTTCAGCATATTGCAAAATGATAGCTCAACACCTTCTTTAGATTTAATTGATGTATGTTTTGAATCAGTTGAAAATCCATCTAATTTGAGATTGCAAAGTATTTTTGGTCTCTTAAAAGCCTATTTTTACCATTAATTGAAAACAACTCAAACATCTAGAAGAACAAGGAGAAAATTACATGAGGACCTAGGATAAGGACATAAAGGAGAAATAATTAACCTCCAACAATAGTGAAGTTCAGACAAAAAGGATAGAAAGGATTGCAAAAGACTTAGCAAAAATTATCAAAGAATTTGGAACTATTGGTTCCATATTGGAATTTAAGTATAGAGAATGGATTGAAGAAGAGAAGAAGATTGTAGAAAATGAAATAATATTTTATGATAAAAAAATTCTCACAATTTACAAGACAAAATAAAAGGAATATTATAGAGAATTACTTTGAAAAAAATCTTAGTGAGATGGAACAATACAAAGGAACTAGACAAGAAACATAGAGAAAGAAAATTCACACTAACAAAGGTAGATGTAAGTATTACTGTGACTAGAAAATTATTACAAACACATGCAAGTGAATTTTAACCAAGAAAAAAATAGAGAATATAATGGTAGTCTATTGTATGAAGATGTTAAAAAGGAAGGATTAAGACTGTAGAACATAATCCTTCATTCTAAAGAGGCTACAATAGAAGAATCAATGCCTATTGGAGAAATATATTAAGTAAATTAAAGACTAGGAAAGAGTGAACACATTAATCTAACTAGAAAAGAAATATTTATAGGTATTAAGAGTGATTATGGTAGGCAATCCAGAGATATAGGTGCCAGGTTAGAAGAAGAAGATAAAGAAGATGAATAAGTAGATGAACAATTAAATAAAAATATGAACGGGAAGTCAAAAAAGATATACCATCCACTAATAAGGCCCCTTCTATAGAAAAAATGATTAGCATAATTATGAAAGAAGAATAAACATATCTAATGTAACATAAGTTATGGAAGACAAAGGGGAACCATTAGAGATACATGTTTCTAGAATGCTATAGGACATGAAATTAGTGGAAACCCATAGGATAAATAGAAGAGAGAAACTAATAATGAGGAAAAAGAAGTGAACAACAATCCTTAATTTTTAATATTGAAGATGAACTATGCAACATTGAGCTATGAAGAGAGAAAAATTTATGCATGATGACTACAATAGAGAACTAAAGTATTAAACAAGATGGAAGATAAGCAAAGAAAGAATCTTGTAAAAATAATGGTAAGTAAATTTTCAAGTTTATTACCCAAGGAAATAATTCACAAGGAAAAATTGAGTGCAAAATAGTTGCAAATGTATATAGTGAAATTAATAATGATCAATACATAAGGAATACAATGAAGGAAAAATTGTAGAGAGATCAAACCTAAAAAAGTTAGTGGAAACCAAAAAAGAAGAAATAAATGAAGGAATCAATATTTAAAGGATCATAATTGATGAAGTTAATTTTTAATTCAAATGAAATTGCAATTGAGGAACCATGTCAACTATCAATATATATGGATTTAATGCAAAAGACATAGACACTCTAGAATAAACTATAGTCTACACAAGAAGAAGATATTGTTGATAGAATGATGTATATAAAAAGTCATATTATTTGCATCTTGATTTTAAAGGATTAATGGAACAAAAATTTGATGAAAGATACTAGAAAGTGTAGACACCTAAATCTGATCACATAAATTTGTAATCATATTTAGTCATCGTTTAAGGCATATTTTAATTAAATATTAAATAAAACCTTTTTCAATATCAACTTCAAATTGTTTCTTGCATCCAATATCACATTATTTATTTTTTCCATCTTTCTTGGTACAATGATCTTCTATCATAATTATTTATGTTTGATCTTGATATTCAATACTCAAGAAATTAGAAATCCTATCTTCTTCCATGTGTAAGTCATGTTGTTCTAGGCTATCACAATTTGACTTAATATCATCATACACTAGATCACCAAACTTTGAAAAAAATTTATCATCATTTCCATTATAAGAAACCATTTCATCATACATTGCATCATTCATTTGTGAAAAGATAGCATTATCTTCTAGGACATTCTTTTTATATTCTTCCTCCAATAACTTTGAAATTTCATCTTTGTTGAGGGTTTCATTTTCCTTTTCCATGAATTTTTCTACTTCCTATATGTGTTTAGATTGAGAATCTATTGGTCTTAGATTGGTTTTGACAAGTTAGTGTCTATACACTTAATTCATTTACTTAGTTCATACCAAATAAGTAGTATATGTTGAGCACAATATGTATAAGATAGAGCATGCCAAGTCCACAGTGAGTGTCGAGTCACTCATGTGCCGGGTCACTCAAGTGTCGAACAGATAATGTATGCCAAGTGATACAAGAGCTTAGTAAGCAGTGCATGCTAAGTCATTTAGATACTAAGTCATAATATAAAAATCAGTATATGCCAAGCATCAAAGACTTCAAATGTCAAGTAACACAGTTTTGTCATAGTTGTTTGTAATGGCACAAACTACTATGTAAACCATTTTTTAGTTGACTTACAGATTGAATTATGATATTTTGATGATAAGGATGAATCTTAAGTTGGAATCCCTATGTATTACATGCATCCAGTCATGTAAAGGGAAGGTTTAAGTGGAAAAATGGATGAATCACAACCATTGATTTATACCTAACCTAAGTCACCTAGATCTTCTTAACAAGGACAAACCAAAAACTTTATGTGCATGTGGAAGGAGTGAAGAGAGAAGTTTGCATGCAAAAAATAGAGCATTCATGGTGGCTAAGGAATTATGAATTGAAATTGCATTGCAAAATTAGTTAAACTAGAATAGAGGAACGGAATATTATATAGTAGAGAGACATCTGATCAAGAAGAATCAAGAATACATTAGTTTAGAGGTGATCTGTCATCAAGCAAAAAAGTGCTAACCACAAGATCAATGTTGAGACATTCTAATAGGTGAATTAGTTAAATATCTTAATAGAGTAGTCCTAATAGGCTATATTGAAATCCTCTAACAAGGTTCTTACTTAATTATGAGTTAAAGTCCTTTAACAAGGCACACTTCTAAAAGAGTTTTGAAATCCTTTAATAGGGTAATACCTAATAGTCTGTGTAAGCCTTTAATAGGGAAAACATTTCATAGGGTAGATCATGTTTTGTGATCAAACATTGTAACCTTCATTGTATACACTTTATTACTGCAATAGTGAAGATTTGTTGGTTTCATCCCCACCCTAGTTTTACCTTATCATTGGAGGGTTTTTGGGTAATCATATCTAGTTTCATATATGTATGAATGTTTATTTATTTACATGATTTAGATGTACATTCTTTACATGGTATTTTAGTTTACTTATTGAATGTATGAGATGGATGTGCAGTGAATATTTTATGGGTCAAAGTTTAAACTATTGATTCACCACACCCCCCCCCCCCAGAAGTTTACCTTTCCTTTTGTAATTCCAAAAATTGGTATTAGAGCCTAGTTCTCTAAAATAAAACCTTTGTATCTTTGAGGAAAGATCTTGAAAATGGAAGTGTACAAGTTTAGCAAGATCATTGAGAATCAGGGAATTGAAATACAATGCATTCTACATCAACTAAATGAAGTAAGAGAAGACTTAAAGAAATATTTGAAGAGAAGAAAAAAAATATCTATTGAGGAGAATGACACACAATACAGAGAGTGGACACTACTATGCTATTTGCTAATGGAGACTCTAAAAAATTTGATGCAGCAGTTGCAGATCTAATGGAAAAGAATAGAGCCCAAGTTGAGGAAATAAGAAGTCTCAAGTTAGAGCAAGAATCACAAGCCATACTACTATGTGAGGTGATTGAACAAAAAAAGAAAGCTATGGAAGACAAAGCCATGATTAAAGATGACAAAAGATCTTTGACAAATAGATTGGAAAAGAATTCATCAGAGCTAACTAAGATTGCTAACATGCAATTGGATACTTTGAGTCAAATGATGAATGCCAACTATGAATTGAATGTCAAGGACATTGAAGATACAGAATGAGCAATTGAGTAATGACCTAAAAAGGGAAAAGGAATTTGATGAAAGTTTCAATAAACCAAGTGAAGCCATCAAATACTTTGAGCATTTAATGAGATCCCCAAGACCTGACAATGATACATCTAGACGGGGATAGAAAAGTATTGAAGAAGGAGAGTCATCCAAAAGTGTTAAAGAAAGGGGCAACAGAGGTAAGAACTCTAAACCTACTTGTCATAGTTGTGGTAAGATAGGAAATACTACTAATGTGTGTAGGAAAAATACTGTAAATTAGAATGTCAACCATAAGTGCATGGTTTACTACCATAAGTGCAACAAACAAGGTCATCAAACACATTAATGTAGAATTATGGCCATGCAAAATTCAAAGATTTGAAAGATATTTTTATAATTTTCAAAAGTATGGACATAGAGCTTTTGAGTGCAAATAAAAACCCATGTGGTCATCAAATAGGAAAACAAAGGTAAAGAACAATGTCAACTCTTATATCTATGATTATAATACAAGATATAGTTGTCATTATTTTCAAGAGTATGGACATATTACTGAGAATTGTATTAGGAAACACTTCAAAAGTGACTATAAAAGGTTGTTGAGTCAAACCACATGTTTTAGTTATTTGAAGATTGGTCACATCAGTTGATATTATCCAACAAGGTCAAAGGCACTAAGTTGTGAGTTTAATAAAGGTGAAGGCAAAGGCAAGGTAGATATTGAAAATGTCAAAAATGAAATGAACAAGACATGGAAGAAGAAAGAGGATTACAGCACATCAAGTGGAGAAGGGATCACTTCACCCAATGGTTTAGGTGATCACATCTCATTAAAGTAAGTAATCAAGAGGTATGTGGGACTAATATTCAAAAGTTATATTATACACAAGTTCCAAAGGATTTAGTACTAAAAAGCCTACACAAGCATGAATAAAAATGTAAGATGTTATTAGGAATCAAAGAAAAAGTTTTATATTTTTTGTTACCGTCGATATGAAAATTTTTCTATAATTTTTGAATGAAATGCTAGATGATACTAAGCTAATAGATTGGCTAGTTGTTGTTGAGCTCATAGTGGCTGGTGAATGAATGAAAAGACTAGTGGATGCTAAGTGAGCCAAAAATTAGTTGATGTTGAGCTTATAGCTATGTAAGCACTCAGCATTAAGTACAATATTTTAAAGAGGCATTTGATCAATTTATCTCATTTTACATCATTCAAAATCAAGAAAGAGCAAGGAAAGATAAAGGTGATCTGGAAATCCATTCAAAGCATTTATAGGAGATCTAAACAATAATTTGACACCATTTCATCAAATTTTTCAAGGTATTTATTGTGTGTCGAGATACACTATTTCTATTTTCATAAACCATAGTCTTGCAAAATGGAATCTACTCCAAAGGGTGTAGAGAGGAAAGAGGTTTTGAATTTTCAGTTGGTTAGTAATGAAGTAAAACAACCCATTTTCAAAGCCATACCAAACATTGCATACAAACAAGATCCCTCTAGTGTGTTATTCATGATGCCACCAAAAGTTTTAATGGTTCAGGATGTTAGAAAGTGTTACAACTATAAGATTAGGAGTATTAGTGACATGGAAATTAGAGAAGCATATGGAAAACTTTGTGAAAATGGTGTATTAAGGGAAGAATTTAAGATTGTAGAAAAGAAAGGGTTAACTCATGCCCTATATTTTTGTAACATCTTCAAAATTGAATGGATCGGGATTATTTTGAGTAGGATTCATTATAGTTCACTATGGTTAGACAATCAGCATATCAAAATCACCAGAAGAATAATCCATAGCTTAACAGGGTATCCAACCCTAGATTGGCCTTAGACTATGAGGAGTGAATCCAATGAATTGATTGAAAAGAACACAAGGGTTGTGTGGAATAAGAGAGGAATGATAATTGACACCACCATAGATCCTCTAATAGATTTTGTAGTAAGGGTAATGGCACATAAGTTTTACCAATCAAGCAAATTAAATAGTGTTCCCTATATTGTAGTAGATGTAGGTTACAAGATTGTGAAGAAGGATCATACATATGATCTTATCAAGCTATAGCTACAACAATTGATTGAGAACTTAGGAGAAATAAAGAAAACAAAGAGTGCTCAGTACAAATTTGGATCTATTTTGGTATGTATCTTCTTAACACATTTTCTACATTCAACTAGGTGGCATGGAAGACAAATAGGTCTGTAGCAGTTCAAAAAGGAGATTTCATTGAATAGCTAGGTGAAAATTTTGAATTAGTCCTAACCAATTACTTTGAGGACTTCAAGGAATCTACGAAGAAAGCATTGAGGATTCTAGTATCATTAGTGGAAAGAAATTATGATGATGTTTATTTCCTAGTTGATGTTGATTATACATTTTATCAAGCAGAAACTCCAAGAGTAAGATGGCTAAGGCTGCTAGGACATGAAATTAATGTAGATGAGGCCTCTACAGCAATAATAGCATTACTTGTAGAAGATATAGATAAAGATGCCAAAGAATTTGGTAATTATGAGATGGCTAAATCTAAGATTACCATGGAATTAAAGATTGCTCATGTCATCAAGAAGAAGAATAAGTTGGTAAAGAAGTTGAAAGCTAAATTGGGTGAAGATGCCAAGCAGGAAGAGGATGAAGAGGAAGAAGACACTTAGATCCAAGCAAACTTGCATTAATACAAGGACTAGGTGAAAATCAGCAAGAGGGAGAATTAGAAATTGCAAAAGGTGTCAAGGAAGAAGAAGTCAAGGAAGCACCTACTCCTATTGATAAGAAGAAAAGAAAGCATAAGAGACAAACACTGACAAGATCCAACAAGTTTGCTAAACCAAGCCAGCCCAAACCTGCAACACCTACCACAAGGGCTAGTGCACATGTCATAGCAAAAAAGGCTAAAGAGAAAGCCAAACCTATAGAGTAGGAAGGAGGAGCAAAGAAAAGACCAAGGAGAAAGTACACTGCTCAAGCTAAATCTGGTGAGGAAAGAATATAATCTTATGAGAATAGCCAATTTCAAGTGGTGAGTCACAATCCATCCTTAGATTTAGATAACTTATGTGAGAATGTTAGAAATAATGCAGATTTATCAGGATTTTCTCACCCTGATTTTGATAATCTTGGAAAAGTTGAAAAGAATCAAGTGGAGGAGGCAATATATGCCATGATGGAAATTTTAAGAAAGCCCCACTAGAGATTGCCAACTCAATGCCTAAAAGTTTATATGAAAGAGTGCAGCAAAAATGGCATTATTGTTTGAACCTAGAAAGAAAAATTAGGGAGACATCCCTTGCTCAAGTTATACCTAAACTTAGTAAGGCACAAATTGCTAAAGTCATAAAGAAATATGTTGTTAGATTTATTCCAACATATAGAGCCTTCAGCATATTGTAGAATAATATTGAAGATGTTGTAAAGAAGACTACATAGATGTGGAAAGTCACATATGGGTTAGCTATAGTAAAAATAGGTGAACAAGAGCCTATTGAGGTTAAGGATGATGAAGAAGATGAAAACAATGAAGGAACAGTTGAGGGAAGTACTGAAATGAATATAGATGACTAGGCAACAACTAATAAAGAGAAACAAGAAGAACAAAGTGTACAAGATACATAATTTCCAAATGTCAACCCTCAAAAAATATCAAGTGTAAATACTAAAATAGTTATAGTAAAGGATGTTTCTAATTGTAGGGCCCATTTACCATTGCACCAAAAGCCATGACTATTAGTGAACATGGAACACCACATAATTAACCACCTATGGGTAGGGGAGCATGTCGCATCACCCAACAATCTCCCCCTCGACGCACATACTAGGTGCTTACACGAGTTGGGAAGGCACCGGGGAGATTTGAACCCATAACCAGGCCAAAACCAGGCTCTGATACCAATTGTTGGTCCCATTTGTCGTTGCACCAAAAGCCATGACTATTAGTGAACATGGAATGCCACATAATTAACCACCTATGGGTAGGGGAGTGCATCACATCACCCAAAACTAATCTTACGGCTCAAAATATCAATCCCCTAACAAAGGAAGACCTGAAAAAGATACTTGATCAATCTACACTACAGGCTAAATTGTGGGACAACCTTGTATTAGGAGTGTAGATGAAATTTAGAAATTAGTGACTGACATTACAAGGGAATAGGTGAAAACACAAGAACCACCTACCATCATCCCTCAAGTCACTAGTGTACAACCTTTAGATAAAGTACCAAAAATTACATTAACAAAGGTTGATACAGTTAAAGCAGATAAAGTTGAAACTCAAGCCACTACTGATACACATAGTCAAATACGTTAGATAGATTTACCTACACCTCCAACAGAATTTCAAGCTATAATTCAAGGCATTGTGGCTGAAAAGGGCAATTCTGGAGAGACTGAGTTGACACCCAAGTTGAAGGAGCAAGAAGTCATTCAAGTCCTAGTAACTTTACCAAAATCTTGCACTCCTTCCAATCACACTCTTCAAAGGTCGAGCCCAGATGCAACACCTTTGCAATTCTCAATGTCAAGTCCAAGTTCATCAAAGGTAGAAGATGTCATAACATATGGAGATTTAATATTGGATGAAGAAATTGTTTTTCCAAAGTATGATTATTCCACAATGACAATAGAGCAGATGGGTATACTATGAGAAGCCCTAGCCAGAAAGAAATGTCAAGAACTACTCAAAAGGGAACATAGGCAGAAGCAAGGTTTTCTTGATATTAAAGACATCTTCCTAGATGCATTCAGTCTGCCTACTTTAAATGAAACAAAGCCACTTATTGAAAAATTGAAAAATATAGTGGAAAAGGTAAGTGATTTAGACCTTGATACTAATGCAAGATTATTAGAATGGTATAAAAAGAAATTTCAAAGTAAAGTGAATGAGACAATATCAGGTGATATAGCACTTATACAAGTTGCATAGGAAATTAAGGTAGAGAGTGTGAAGAAGGTACTTAAGAAAATTTTATCACTATACACCAAACTATGCAACCCCACACTCTTCACACAAGAGAAAAGGAATCACATCCTGAGCTTGGAGAGTAACATGTAGTCATTAGGAGCTAAATTTCCCATGACTCCAACTCAAAGTGAGAAACATTTCAAAAATTTATTGCAAACCTAGAGTCAATTAGCAGCATTATCTATAGAAGAAGCCAACATAAGGACCAAATTGATCGCATCCAAACAACATTGACTCCTCACATGGAGATTTTGCACAAGGACTTAGGCTATGTAGAAACTCTTTTGAAGAAAGACCACAATCTTTATACATTAGACAGGCTAGTCCACCTAGCTGCCAAATTGATCATCCAAATTAAGTCTTTGGATGTAGCTTGTGACAATTGGGATGCAACTCTTAAAATTATCCTTGAGGTCCATAGATCTTTTTTTGAAAAACACACTATCATTGTATAGCCCATTGACATCAATGTCACAAAGGGGGAGAAAAAATAAAGTAAAAGCTTAAGAAAATGGGGAGAAAAGTTAAAAGGGAAAAACTAAAAACTTAAGAATAAGGAGAGAGGGTGAGTTAAGCTAAGATAGACTAAGGGCATGGGGGAGAAAGTATGAAATAAAAGAGTATCATTTGAGGCATATCTAATCAGCATGAGTAATATTTTGAGTACAAAACTAGATCTAACAACCTAGGGGGAGTATCAAATTTTGAGGTATAAGTTGTTGCAAAATCTTCCTATTTTAAAATTTGGTATAGTAGTCGAATAACAGATATGTTATGCTTGTAAGAATAAAGATATTAATACATGACCAAGTGTTTTTGACACTCATGTTAAAGGGGGAGATTGTTGATCTTAGATTGGTTTTCAAAACTAAGTGTTTATACACTTAAGTCATTTACTTAGTTCATGTCAAATAAGTAGTGCATGCTGAGCATAATATGTATAAGATAGAGCATGTCGAGTCCACAGTGAGTACCAACTCAATCATGTGCTAAGTCACTCAAGTGCCAAGCAGACAATGTATGATGAGTGATATAGGAGCCAAGTAAGTAGTACATACCAAGTCATTCAAATTCCATTTCATAGTATAGAAATTAGTATATTTCAAGCATCAGAGACTTCAGATGCCGAGTAACATAATTTTTCCATAGTTGTTTTTAATTGCACAAACTACTATGTTAACCATTTTTTAGCCAAATTATAGATTTAATTATGATATTTTTATGATAAGGATGAATCTTAAGTTGGAATCCCTATGTATTTCAAGCATCCAATTAGGTAAAGGGAAGGTTTAAGTGGTAAAAATGGATGAATCATAGCCATTGATTCATACCTAACCCTAGGTCACCTATATCATCTTAAGGAGGACAAACCAAAAACTTCATGTGCATGTGGAAGGAGTGAAGAGAAAATTTTGCATGCACAAACAAAGAATTCATGGTGGCTAAGGAATTGTGAATTGAAATTTCATTGTAGAATTAGTTAAAGGAGAATAGAGGAAGGGAATAGTATACATCAGAGAGACATTTGATCAAGAAGGATCAAGAATACATTACTTTAGAGGTGATTTTTCATCAAGCAACAAAGTGCTAACCATAGGATCAATGTTGAGACATTCTAACAAGTGAATCAATTAAATCTCTTAATAGAGTAGTTCTAATAGGCTATATTGAAATCCTCTAACAAGGTGCTTACTTAATTATGAGTTAAAGTCCTTTAACATGACACATTTATAATAGGGTTTTGAAATCATTTAATAGGGTAAGACCTAATAGTATTTGTAAGCCTTTAATAGGGTAGACCTTTCAAAGGGTAGATCATGTTTCATGGTCAAAAATTGTAACCTTCACTAGATACACTTTATCACTACAATAGTGAATATTTGTGGGTGTCACCCCCACCCCAGTTTTACCTTCTCATTGGAGGGTTTTTGCGTAATCATATATGGTGCCATATGTGTGAATGTTTACTTGTTTACATGATTTATATGTACATGTTTTATGATCTACCTCACAATAGGTGTATCATAGTCATGCTCTAGGTCGTGCTTAGGAATAATATGTTCAAAATAAGGACTATTTTTCCTACTATGAAGTACATTTACTCTTTTCAACCTAGGGATGTATACTTGAAATGGTTGGCACAATATGTGCACTAGGTCTCTTAATGAGTCACTGAGCTTATGTTGCAAGAAAGTAAAATGCAAGGAAAAGAACTTGAACTATTTTTTTTAGGAAACTAACACATTTAACTCTATGAACACTGGAAATACAATGAAAGGATAAAAAATATTCCAATTTGGCTCATCCACAATAATCGTTCTCACATATGTTGCATGAACATTCACAAAGTGCGATGCTATAGGAAGGAACTTACAACTTCTAATTATGAAACTAAGAATGCTTGAAAATAAATCTATTCTATCCTAATCTAATCCACCTTCCAAGTGTTCCCCCATGGTTAGCTTCACTAAACTACTAACAACTATTTCATTAGATTTCAAAAATTCATTACATAACACAGAACTATAAAAGTTAACAGTTTGTTCTCTTAAACTATTTCTTCTAATTGGTTCAAAAATTAATAAACTTGGGTCAATTCCTATATATATAGGAAATCAACATTTATTCCATAAAAAAAAAGTAAATGACCTAGCTTTAAATCCACAAGAGAGAAAATAGGAGGATAACAACTAAAGGCGAGAAGAGAAAATAGTGGCTGAAGGTGGGTAAAAAGGTTTGAACATCTGCTCACCAAAGAATAAATGCAGAGAAGGTAATAAGCCTTCATAGGTTCACCTTATTCATTTCTGTGTCTTCTAGAACCATTGCAACTTCCATCCGTCATGGCTGCTCCTTAGCATTCTCTTCTCCTT
Organism: Cupressus sempervirens; assembly: GCA_028749045.1. NCBI lineage: Eukaryota > Viridiplantae > Streptophyta > Pinopsida > Cupressales > Cupressaceae > Cupressus > Cupressus sempervirens. The sequence goes on along the minus strand of CM053793.1, from coordinate 406,731,430 downwards.
GAATGTTGTTGGCGCTTAACTTTTGAATTCCTCCAATCATCTTTTAGTCTTCATTAACAAGTTAGTTTCAATACAAAGACACGTTTGCAAATAAATATTTATCAAATTAAATTCAAATATAAGAATGCACATTTTGATAACTATATGAAATACTACATACTATATATAATGTTAGCAAAAGATGGCATAGTTCCTACCCATAGGTTTATCATAGGTTTAGTAAACATAGGTCCAAAAATGTTTTGACAAAGATAAAATAGAGTATCAAAAAAGTATCTTAAACTATCATCAAATAAAGGAAAATTTTGGTCTCATCATCTGCCCCCTACTAAACTAATGCTTGTCCACAAGCATTGCACTTCCTTGTCAATGACCTAAATTCTTCAATCTTTGTCCTTCCTTTTCTATTTCTCTTGAAAGTGTAGTAAAATCCTCTAGTTCTCTCCCACACTTCCCTTCTGTGATCTTCTTGAAGCTTTTCAAGTCTATCAACATTAATGTCATATAAAGGCCACAAGAGCATAGGAGGCTACATGGTTAGGGGACACCACAATTCTAGTCTGGCCTGCTTCCCTAACTCTAAATATTTTAGAACCCTATTAAGTGTTGCTTCCAAGTTAATGGGACTATGTGGTTCTGAATTTTTAAGTTATTTAGGTAGTCTGGCCCATCTACTCCTTGCACTAGTCATAGCTCTCTAAAAAGAAAAGTAGGGCAGATTTTTGTAATCAGCATAAACTTTAGCTCTGATAGCAAAGATCCTTAGTTCTAGATTCTTCTTTCCATAGGTTAATGTGAAACAATCCCTAAGAACTTCATCTAGTTTGCTACTCTTTTCTCTTAAAGGCAAAGGTTCTATCCTTTCCTCATCCCTATAATTATTTAGTTGCCTATCATAATTCCCTTCATTGGACATCTAGGACATGAGGGCTCTTAAGTGTATATGTCCTATGTAAAGCAAGGGATTCCATTGAGTCTCTGAAGGGATAACAAAATTATGAACATATAATTCACAAAGTAAATTATGCTACCAAGGTGGCAGAGTCTAATATAGTCCATAAAATTCTTGTGCTAATTTGAACTTTGTATTAACATTCTTAAGAGTTAACATTAATTGAAACAAAAAAATTTCTCTTTCAAACAGAGAGCATAAACTCTTGGTGGCAGTCTACAAGCAAGGGCTTGGTCAACTAACTTGAGGGCATGGTCCATTCATTTCTTTTCGCTTGCTAACTGTTCCTTTAAATCCATAATTTCTTGACCTTGAGATACTATAACCTTATTCATCTTTTTCTTCTCTTTTTTCCACAAGGCTTTAGCAAATAGATGTTGTCCATACAACTGAAAAAGGAGTTTCTATAGTGTGATGGAACCATTGTCTTCTTCACGATCTCTTTTCCTTTTTCTCTATTCCTGCAATAAATGTTCTACAACACCTGTAATCCATGTTGACTTATGGGGAACAAGAGAAATGTTTGGATCAACATATTCAGGAACTGGTTCATCCCTACAGCTAGAAGTACCTAGTAGGTTTGCTAGGGTATCATCTAGATTTTCTTTGATTTCATCCCTACATTCCTCACTAGGATTTTTGGGAATACTTGCAATCTTAGGACGGAGAGGAGAGTGATCAGAAACAATTTGCATCGGGGATTCCTTGGTGGATGTTTTAGACAATGTAGAATCTTTGGAAACTTGCCCTCTCATCCTGGGGCTTCTCCTTACAGGGGTTTCCTCTTGTATCACATCTTTTTGCCTACTTTTCCCTTTGGGTGTCTCTACTATAGAAATAGTTGTTGCAAGACTTTTCATTGTTCTCTTTTGTCTTGCAATTGTAGGGTTCGGCTATTCCTTTTCCTGAATAGAGATTTCCTCCTATAGTTTTCATTTCCTCTTAGCTCTGCTAGTAGTAGGTTTTGGAGTCTCTTGCACAAGTGAAGGCACATTTTCTTGAACAGGTATAGTTTTTTGCACATTTTCTTGGGCCTTTTTGGCTTCAGCCTCTTGGGTATTTTGTTCGGTAGGCTCACTAGTGGGAGCTACATTTTCCTCACTAGGTTGTTTGCTAGGGGCTGCTTGGGGTTGTAGAGTTTTTTCTTGCACAAATTCATCCCATGTCATGGGAGACACATCCCTAAGTGACCTCTCTATTAGTAATTTTATTAAAGCATGATGAGCAACAGAAATATCTTTTCCTTTCTGGATCTCTTCTGCACTAATACAAAGCGTATTATACAGAAAATTTGGAATATTTACTACAAGATTATTCCTTACACAACTAAGTAATTTTAAATGGTGTGCATGCAAGTATGAGAATCTACGTTTTCATGTAAAATACCTAATTATGTGCATGGCTAATTCATTGTATGGTGGTAGCAGTGACATTCTCTTGTAGCCTTACTTTGTAATATCCATTTGAGGATCAAGCAGCCTAGTAAATTGAGTTCTTGCTAACCTCACATTATGTGTGCTAGGATAATGTTCTCCAATTGTAGGTAACCCAATCACTTCAGCAATGCATTCCTCTATTGTAATCACTCTTAAACCCCAAATAGAAGCTTCACCCTTGTCAAATGTCCTTGCAAATTCTATGGCTGCCTCCTCATCAAATGCGATTAAACTCATAAAATACCCTAGCATCTACATGCATTAAACCTTCTCACAGCTTCTACATCCAAGAGTAACATAGTGTGTTCCACTGGTTCTCTCCTTTACAACTATCCACCCATTCTTTTAACACTTCCTCTATTTACTCTATTTTCCCCTTTTTGAATTCAGGCTTCAAACTACTTTGTTATTTTGTAGACTTAACTCACACTTCTTTGTTTAAACCAAGCAATTAATGACATAAAAAATTGTTATGTGCAATAATATGACTTTTAATGAAAGAAAATCATGAATATGTGTGAGAATAATCCAAAAATAGGATTCAGATTCACATAACATTTAAACATAAGTCACATCACAACTTGACATAGAAAATCATTCAAAAATAGAGAGTACGACACCTCACTTGTGTACTTATGGCAATTAATTTTCATTAATGAAGGGAATGTGAAGATTTGGAAAAATCTTTATAGGTAAATAAAAATTTCATTAGATATTAGTGACCTTCCCTACCCCCTGCTAAATTTGGACAAGTGTCCTCACTTGTCAGACCTAGTATGGGTAAGGGACTGGCATAATGTTGCCATCATATAAACTATGTAGTATTAAATATAATTAATGAAATCTATAGACTATAAGTGAATGATAATTTTCAAATGTTATACATGTCATTTAGATTATCACATGTACCAATAAGGTGGCAGAAATGATATCATCATTAGCAGCGTTCGTCAGCATCTCGTGGTGTTTATTAAAAACATGAAAAATTGATGACATAGAAAGTGGATGGATGGAAGATAAAGAAAGGAGATGAGGTGGATGGGTGGAAGGTAGAGAGATGAGTTGGAAAGAAAAAGTGAATAGAAAAGAGAACTTTATGTGAACATAAAGTCTTTATTATGAGAATGAACAAAGAAACTAATGTTAAAGGGTGGTAGTCAGAAGGTTGACACCTTCGGCTGCAGGAAGAGTTAATTGATTTAGTTTTGAATCTGACTATTGAAATTGTTGTAGGAACTCTACTTTTTTTTGGGGCTATTTTTATAATTTCAATTTATGACCATTAACTAACAGTTTGAAGGGTACCAGATCAATGGTAGTTAGTTGAACAACTCCATTATAAAAGACATGACTAATTTCATATGGTCCCAGCCATCTTGTCTGTAGCTTTCCTAGCATATCTTTGAATTTGGAATCATATAGGAGTTCCCAGTCAACAATTTGAAATCATTTATTAATAATATGAAAATCATTCCATTGTTTCCTTTATTTCTGAATCAGTTCAGTATGTTCCAAAGCAACTTTGTGCATCACATCCAGAGAGTTAAGATGTAGAAGATGTTCTCTTTGTGCTACAAGAAGTTCAATATCCAATGCCAATGTTATCCTTAGAGTTTTATGTTCAAATTTAATTGGAAGCATTTCTACCTTACCATATAAGAGCTCAAATGGTGTAAATCCTATAGTAGTCTTCTAGGTTATTCTGTAAGCCCAAATAGCTTCTTGTAATCTGCTAGTCCAATCCCTATGGTGCAAACAGACTATTTTTGTTAAGATGTTCTCCAGTTCATAGTTTGTGACCTCTACTTGTCCATTAGCTTGAGGGTGATAAGGACTGGATTTTTGATGCCTACTATTATACTATTTCATCAACTCTGAGATTAGATTAGAGGTAAATTGTGCACCTTGGTCAGTGACTAGCTCCTTGGGTACACCATAGTGAGTAAAGATCTCTTCATACAAAAATTCAGCAACTTTTTCATCATGAGCATGCTTCATAGCCTTAACTTCAACCCATTTTGTTAGGTAATTAGTGCACGCAAGAGTATAGGTTTTCCCATTAGATGGAGGATCAATTGGTCCAATGAAGTCCATTCCCCATTTTTCAAATGGTGCTAATGCCATATAAGGATTAAGAGACATTTAATTTCATTTATTCTTGTTGTCCAACCCATCCTTTGACACTTGTCACATCTCCTTGTATAGTTGACTGCATCCTTGTGAAGTGTAGACCAATAATAACTAGTTGTCAAGATTTTGAAAGTTGTTCTTTTTGCTGCAAAGTGTCCTCCACATGGTTCATTATGACATGCATTTAGGATGTCATATGTCTCATCTTCTCTCACACATCTTCTCATAACTTGATCAAGTCCATTTTAAAAATAGAGATTATCTATCTAGGAGAAAGGATAAATAAAACTAGCATTAAGTAATTTTTGTAATTCAGTTTTAACTATGTCTCTAAGGCTTGGATTTATCCTTCTCTATGGTTGATGGAGTGGTAGATAGCCTTCATTGATGTATATCCTATGAGTGCACAGTGTAGGACTCAACCCTTTGATATCACTATAATCACATGCAAAGGCCTTTTCATGCCTTCAAAGCAATTCTTTTAATTGTTCCATATATGTGGGTGTTAACTTAGGATTAACCTGGAGATTATGACCTTTAGTTAGTTCAACAGTAGTGGTGGACTCTTTCATAGCAGCTTCACAAATTGGGCTTGCTTCTAATTTACAAGGTAAAAGTGGATAAATAATGTTAGATTATGTAAGAAAAGTACAATTCTTATCACACTCTTCATATGTGATTAATTCTAACACAGAACTTTCAGATACATCTTTTTCTACCACACAACTGTTAGTGAGGATACTCTAAAGTACTGAATCTTCCTTTTGCAATTTTGCAAAAGACTGTCTATGCAAAATCATGAGCTATACTATAGAGTTTAACTCTTCTTCTTCATCTCTTAAATATAGCCAAATGGATTTTCTCAAATCTAGTAATGGTTGGGTTGGAGGATATAAATCAAATTTCTTTGTTTCTTGGCCATTTGATATGGTCAGATTCCTTGATCTGCAACTTATGTTTGCATTGGTTGTGGCTAAATATAGTCTACCTAAGATGATAGGGTAACTAGATAGATTAACTTTTGGGGATAAAATCATGAAATCTATAGGGTATTCTAGAGAATCTAAGGTTACAACTATGTTTTCTATCATCCCATCAGGGGTAATAGTAGAACTATCTGCAAATTGCAAAATTGTTGGTGTAGCCCTTAGTCCTTCTATTTGTAACTTCTTCATCATATCCTTAGTCATAACATTTATAGCTGCTCTAAGATCTATTAAAGCATTTTCAAAAAACTAACCCTTTATACTGACATTCAATGCTGGACTTTCTAGATCAGAATATTTTGGTGTAATCAATTTTCCTAGAATGATGTCAGCCAATTGTCCTACAACATGGACTATGGTGGGGTCCTTTTTCTTCCTTTTAGTCTTCTTTAAGTAGGCTTCTCTAATAGCTTTTCCATAAACTGGAACATTCTTAATGGCTTGAAAGAAAGGTATTTCAACATGCATGTTTTTCAACTAGTCAACAATATTAAAAGATTGTTCCTTTGTTTGTTCATGTTTCTTTTGTATCAGCTTTTCTAGAAAAGGAGGTTCTACTACTATTTGAGCTGGGGTTGAGATAGTAACATTGGTTGGGTCGACAATTTTAGCAATTGAGGGTTCTGATGCTACAGGAGAATTAGGTATTTCAGTTATAAGAGGCAATTTAGGCACTAGTAAAGTTGTACCAGATCTCAGATGTATATCAGCAACATTTAGGGTGTAAGAAGGATATTGTTGAGCATCAGCACTATATATGGGCTACTATGGTTGTTGGCTATTTGGGTTTGGTTGAGGTTGTGCTAGTAATTGTGTTTTCTTTTGAGGTCTAGGATTTTCAGACACTGGCATTAAAGCAGGTTGTTGAACTGGAGGTGGTAATTGTGGAGCACCAGTATTCTGGTTAAACCATTATTGAGATCCCCTCCATTGGTTTGTAAACTATCAATTACCTTGGGGTGGTTACCATTGGTTCTATCATTGGTTACTCTATTGGTTAGGCCAAGGTGGTTGGGAATTCTAAGGCCATTGGTATTGTTGTTGATTGTTTTGTCTGGCATTGTTCCAATTGAGTTGATTTTGTGGAGGACCTTAGGGATTATGGTTTTGCCATTGATTACCCTATGAATTTGAATTTTGCAAGGGTTCCTAAGCCATACCTTGACTTTGGGCCTATGGTCAGCATTGAGCAACAAGAATACTTTCTCATCATCTCCATCTATCTTGACATACTTAGTTGGAAGATGTTGGTTCTTCATGCTTGGGACTAGTTGACATTGGAAATCCTTCTTTCACTTCTAGCAATGAGGGCAGTATTCAACTAGTTGTAACTCAATTTTAGTTTTCTTCTTCTTTATATTCATTGTTTCTAGATGTGTAGCAACATTGTTGATGATATCTTGTTTGAAATATGATAATAGGTTAGATATCTCAAGCTTTGAAATGCCTTGAGTGATTCCTTTGGTGACTGTGGAATGAGGTCCCTGGCTTTTCTTCATGGTTGACATTGAATAGTTCTGATAGATCTTCTTAAGATCATTCTAGGAGGCTTGATATATGTCACCACTGTACACTCAAAAGTGTCTCACTCTAAACCATTCTATCCAAATGATTCCATGAGTTGGAATGCTTGGATGTCGGCTCAGAGCTCCCTATCCATGGAGTGCAAGCGAGTATATTTAAAGAATAAGAAGGCTCTCAGATGAGCCTTAGAGATACTCTTCTTGCTAGTAAACCATGCAATGGGAGGATCCAAAGACAAGATGCAAGAATGCAAATGTCCCAAGGAGTTCCTCAAGAATGCAATGCAACTAAAGATTAAACTAGAATGATTATGAAAAGTGCAGCTATTCTAAGCATGGATGAGAGTGTTACAATCCAAATATTAAGCTATATGAGATTAAGCTACATGTAAAAATGAAAGCTAAGCTAAGCTAGAATGCCATGATGCCATGGATGAAAGAATGTAGACAAGAAATAGAAGTTCTCCACAAAGCTCCAAAGAAACCTGTTAGAAAACCTGCAGCATAACAATATTCAAAATGAGGATGGATTAAGGGGGAAAGCTCTCTCCCTTTTAAAGATGTATGGATGGTGGAGATCAAGATGGAGATTGTGGATGATCAATGGTGGAATTCAAAAAGAGGAGTGATCCATGTGCACACACAAGTCAACCAATAGAATATAAGTTGACTTGTCACATAAGACAAAAGTCTCACAAGCCTTTTCTTTTAATTGTAAAATAGAAAAAGGACTTTATATGTGCACTTTAAGTGGGTTAGAAGAATGGGGTGTTTTATTTAATTAAAAGGGGACATGTTCTTTTAATCAAATAATGAACTTAGGATAGCATAGTCAAACTATAGGTTATAATCAAATAAATTAATTATTAGCAATTTGGTCTAGATAAATGATTAAATTAACTTAGCCAAAATGCTGAAAAGGGGGCTAATAGTCTAGATGACCATTTTTAGGTGATTACATTTGCTCCTCTTTGACTAATGCGTGATTTATCTGGGAACACATTATGTCAAAGAAAATCGAAGCCAAGTAGGCGATGATAGATATAGATATCTGATTCCAAAGAATGAAATGCAGAAATAGATAGCAAGTCCTAAATGCACAGCTTGATAGCGGTAGTACTAAACATTAGGAAGATGATGTTAGGATCCGAAAAGAATTCTAACATCTAGCAAAGTGAATAGATCGAGAGCAAGTGATAAGGTCAAACAAATGCTCCTAAGAAATAGATAGTTATAGCAATCAGCAATAGAGTATTTATGCCCCCTCGGGATCGAAATTGAAATGAGGTAAGAGGAGGCAAAAACTAGCTAGACATGAGAAAATCAAGATATAGCAATGTCCGATATGACAGATAAATGATTAGAACCCAAGAATGACTATAAGAAATTGATAAAATGCCTCAGTTTGACTAGAGTTGACCTTGAAGGATATAGCATAAAAATTAGGTTAAAAAAAGTACAAAGGTGATTTTAGACATGAAATGGTGAATTGAAGTAGATATGAAGCATAAAAATGGTGAAGACATGAAGAAATGAAGATGCCCCAGTGATGATTAAGAGATTAGACCTCAAAAGGTCAGCTAACTTCTCACAAGAAAGTAGAATTTTAAAAGACAATTTTGACCATCAAGATGAACTCAGATTTTGATTTCGATCCCGAAAATGAATCCAGGACATCAAAATTATTTAAGAGCTCAAAACTTTATATAATGTGATGATAAGATAGAAAAGAGATGAAGTGAAAGATTAAGAAGGTGAAAAGACATGAACAAGAAGAAAGTAAAGAAATATATGAAAGGAGTTACCTGATATGTCCACAAAAAAGATGAAGAGAGAGCTCTCCCCATATGTAAGAATGCAAGACTAAGCTAGAAAATGAATGTAAAATGCAAGCTAATATGCAAAGTAGTTTACCAGCAAGAAGTGTATAACATTTAGACTCTTAATTTCATCATTGAGCATTTATTAGGGACATCATGAGATCATACAACCATCACTATTATAACTATGAGGATATGAATATGATCGATATCAGATAGGTATGTGGAAATCCAATCTAAGCATCAGAGACATGTAAGTCAATATAACTACGCGATTAGATTCCCTAAGTTTAATTTAGCAAGATTACACCTGTATCAAGGCATAAGCGCCAGGATAAACCCTGAGTGCAATCGTACAAAATAGTCAAGGATGATACATTTGTAAGTCAACGTGTTGAATAGGACCAGCATAAATGCTTACAACACTATAGACAAACAAAAGTATACCCACAAGCAGAAATCAAGAAAATATGTCCCATACCCCAAGTCTTCTAGTCAATGACATCCTCGAAAGACTATTAGGGAGGGAACACATGGCAAAGAAATCATCATAGACAACACACAAAGTAGATAAAGATCAGAATAGCTCAATCATTTAAGTGTTAAAGTACGTGTGTGTGAGTCACTTGGCCATTTCTTCAAGACTTGATTCTGATAGTGAGAAATATTGCAACATCAAAGACCGTAAGTAAACTATCTAAAAAGTGTTGAAAAACACTTGATGTCAAAGTGGGTGGGGGTAGTGTTGAGAAACATTGTTTTGTGAGTTGTCAAAGAAACCCAAATGCACAAGAATACCTCAAAAAGGCTAACTAACTATGCCCCCGAGAAAAAGACAAGAAACAATTCCAAGCCAGGAAATGTGTAGTGAAGTAGGTGATTGAGACTGATAAACATAGGTGCAAGGGTTTCAAGTAGTGCCTGTTTCTAGGTTTTCACTTGACAGATTTTTTCAGGACCTTTTTCCATTTTTTGTATTTTTAAATTTTTTTGATTTTTTTAGTGATACATAAAAGCACCTATTGCTAGGTTTTCACTAAGATGATCATTTTTTCAGGACATTTTCTAATTTTTAGGATTTTTTAGAAGGTTTTAAGAGATTACTAGTTCTCAAGCAAGATCATGTCATTTTCTCCCAATGTCTAGCAAGGTATAGGACATGATGGAGAAACAAGTTGATGGATAAGCAAAGATGCATAAGAAAAGAATGTGAAGCAAGTGAAAGTGATCCTCAAGGACTAACTCCTCAAGAGTACCCAAGTTAGGGAAAGAGGTGAAATAGTAATATGAAGCATATTTTGGATAAGCAATGGAAGTAATGAGAAAAATAGCATGTAGGATAAAAAATGAAGCCAACAAGTGAGATAGCATGAAGATAAGCGATGGAAGCCAATGAGTGAGACAGCATAAAGTGTGTAGTCCAATAGAGTAGCCATGTCAAGAGACCTATGAGAACCATGTTTCATTTATTATGATCAAGACCAAAGGGTCAACTAGATAGTATAATAATGGGATAGAGAAATAAGAATAAAGCTCAAGATAGAGGCTATGAGTGAATGGGAGAGCACAATAGAAAATCTGGTGGATAAGATAGCCAATATGCAAAGATAGCTCAACATTGTCAAGTTCAAAGAGAGAAGAGGGGATAGATGGATGATGGAAGAATTATGCATGATGCCTATTTGCCAAGTTTTCATCATGGTACTTATCCAAGGTACCACAACAAGTAGTTTTCACCATGGGATACATTTATTTCTCTTTACTTTTGCTACCAAAGTGCCACAAGAAGTGGTTTTCACCAAGGCACATTTTCATTTTTTCATTTTATAATTGAATTTTTAGAAAGAGCTCAAGCTTTTTGAATGTAGATAGTGCTCCAATAGGAAAGATAAGTCATGATAAGCCAAGACCATAGAAAGGCATGCTCAAAGATGTTGATAGGGTGATGAAAGAGAAATGGTAGTAGGAAGAATATATGGAGGATAAGAGTTTGTGTATAGAAAGTAAGTGTAAGCTTTAGAGGATTTCATGAGGGTAGTTGAAATATTGGACAAGATCAACATTAACGCACACCTTGAAGGGTATTGGAACAATGGAGGAATCATGGATGAAGTAGCTTGAGGTTTAGATGTATGAGGTGGTAGAAGAGATTTGGAAAAAAGTGGAGTGGAAGGCTTTGAAATATTTTTAGGAATATTTTTGGAAGAAGATGGAATGGAAGCCTTTGGAAGCTTGAATGTTAACTTTGAAGTATTTTCAATATTCAAGTCTTTTAAAAGAGACTTGGGAATCCATATAGCTTTAGATTTTCCTTTGGATACTTCAAAACACATTTCTTCAATAATGGGTTTAGGAACCCATATTTTCTTTGATTTATCTTTTTTTAATAGTAGACCTTTGCAGTCTCTTTTGTGCTTTCTCCTTCTTAGCATTCACATGTCGATTAGATGGGACATAGTGATCTTTCTTTTTCAATGGATTCTAATGTTTATTGTCACTTCCAAAGGAATTGGGATTTGTGGATGAATAAGGATGATATGACTGGTTTAGATGTATAGATGGGTGAAAAGTCACCAAGGATGAGTGTCTTTGTTGATCTTGAGGTATTATAGGAGAGCTAGGTAATGAGCTAGGAGTTAATGTAGGAGATGGAGGAACATAAGGCCCCAATATGGATGGAAGGTTTGAATGCTTTAGCTTAGATGGATAAGGACCAATGATAGATTTAGAAGATGCAAAGGGATAGTGGGAAGGGATATCAACATCTTTATAATGAGCAACATGGTCAAAGCCATCAATAGACTCATGAGTACCTTTGATAGGAATAACATTTTTAATAGAAGCACTTGAAGCTTGAGCACAATTTTGAAGTGGATGTGGAGAAGTAGAACATGAGGGAATGCTTTGATCTTGACAAGTAGCTTTGGATAGCATATGAAGGGAACTTTTCTCATAATTTTCAGTAAGCTCAAGGGAGATAATGGAAGTGGTATCTTCATCATACTTAGGAGGTGGACAAGATATAGGATATGGAGGGGAAAAATATTGAAAGAGATGAAAGGGTGTTGGATCTTGATCTTTCTTGACATTTATAGGTTTTTCTTTTTGAGAGTCCTCTTAACATGGAGCCACTTCTAAGGACAAAAGAGAATGAAGAGTGAATGGAGTAGTGCTTGGATTAGGTATAGTAGTGCATGAAGGTTGAGGATGTTTAGGATTAGTAGCATGGAAAAGGTTTGTATCCAAGTGAAGGTTAGCTTGAGTTTCTTTTAGAGGTAGCCCTTGAGGGTACACATATTGCATATGGAAAGCACTAGGCTTTTTGTTTGATGGAGGCATGTTGGAAAGCTTTGAAGTGTTGGGAGATGCATGAGTGTTGGAAAAAGTGGAGGATGTAATGGAGCCACTACTAGACATAGGTTCATCAATGTAATCTTGCTCAAGAGAAGTATCCTCAGCAGATGAGTCACTAGAGGTTCCAATAATTCCATTATCCATAAGATCTTGGATTTTATGTTTTAGCTCAATGCAATCTGAAGTACAATGCTCATTATGTTGATGATAAGCACAATAGATATCCAAGAATTGGTTTCCATATGAGCTAGACTTAGGTAACATGATGATCTTATTGCCAAGAAGTTTTTGCAAAGTGTCATCATAAGAATCTTCCAAGGGAGAAAAAGTTCTATCAAAAATATGTCTAGGATCTTCTTGTTGTTTCTCATGTGAATGGTATGCATCCATGTCTTCATCATTATCTTGGTCAAAGATAGGTCCATCATGAAATTTTAGCATAGGCTCAAAGGAGGTATCACTTTCTTTCTCTCTAAGTAGGTCTTTAGATTTAGAAGATGAAGACATTTGATGGCTTGAAGTAGAGCATGTAGACCTAGAAGAAGAGGATGACCTCAAAGAAGGTGACTTACATGCATGTAAATACCTTAAGGAAGATTCATGTAATGATGAAATCTTCTCCTCTAACCTTTTCTCAAGTTTAGACTTCATTTTTGTCATGCGCTTAGAGAAATGAAGGTAAGAAAGATCATTTGTCTCTTCTAGTTCTTTTTATTGTGCATATAGATCTTGAAACTCTTTAGTGACATGGAGGATATCATGATCATCTAGATTTGGTTGAATTTTGGTAGCACAAGGTTTAGATCTTATAGTTTTAGATGCAAAGCCAAGCATAAAATAGTCTAGAAGATAACTTGATGTTGAAACTATAGGAGGTAGAGTGTTCACTTGCCAAGGTATTAGAGAGATATTAAAGTGACTTGTCAAACAATATGTCCAAGAAACTTACGACATGAATGACTCAAGTCAATAGCTAGGCAAAATGCCCAAATAGCCAAATAAATAGAGAAAGCAAGGTGACAAGTGAACAACTTTCCCAACCCAAGAGTGTTGTCAAGAAATCAAGGTAACCATTTCAGCAAAAAGATAACTAGCAAGAAAACATAGACCATGAAGATAGGAAGACCATGAGCACTAAGACCAAAGAGTCACTTTAAGCATGTTCAAGAACTAGAGATATAGAAAATAAAAATCAAATGATGAGACTCCCCTTAGCAAGCAACACAAGAAAATGTTTGCATTTGATGTTTTGACTTGGTTGACAAAGTTTGACAATAGTTGATAGCATAGTAAGTTTGATGTTCAAAAGCAATTTCTTTCCAAGCAAGATAGTGACACATGGAGTAGTCTTCAAACAATAAAGCAAGGTACAAAGAAACCTTGCATGATACAAGAATATGTGAGGTCTTAAAAGAAAGTCGTATAACTATCATCATGTGTATATTCAAAAAGATTTTCATAGGTCTAGCACATTCGAGAACACATCAAGCAATATCTACCTAAAAGTCATGGTTCATTACTCAACAACTTGGCCCACACTTGATGCTCCTTTGCCTCACACCAAGTGGTTTCCCACAAGAGATATTGGCTTTTTCATGGAAGTGCCATAAGCATAACCAAGGGAACACAGATGGTGAGTCTAAAATCTTGGGGTGATCTGGGTAGTCCACTAGGATTGATCCTTGCACCAAGAAGTTGAGCGGCTAAAAAAAGGTAGTTACTAACTTAGGGTGTTTAGATAGGGCTTCTATTCATAGTGTTCCTCTTTCTCCCAATTACGGGACACCTCACCTTGTGATGAGTAACCGATCTCGCGACCAAAAGAGTACCTTAAGCATTCTTGCCTAGTGATCTCCCTATGGTCGAAATCCCATAAGCGATCTCACTAGGCGAAGAAAAACACTATGTCTATCAAGGTTCTATGTCCTTGATAGCCTTGAGTTTATAGTGGGTTGGAAGAGCTGGGTAATCTGCTTGTCCCCACTTGGGTCGTTCCTTTCAGGTTGTCCAAGAGTAGGCCCTCTAAAGGATCCTAACTACCACAAAATGGATCCACTCTCAAGGGTCAAGATTTTTGATTCACCTCAAGGGTCAAGATTTTTGATTCACCTCAAGGGTGAAGAGCATACTCTCCTACCTTGATTGCTTCCCCCAAACACACCAAAAAGATTTAGTTGCCTCTTACTCTTGAAACCAAATGGTAAGTCAAGATTTCTGATTCACCACAAGGGTGAAGAGCATACTCTCATATCACCAAAATATCTCAATCATAAGTTTTAATGTGCTTAAAAAAAAATAACTAGTATATGCCGCACATGTAAAAATTAAAGAACAAGCAAAATTGGGTTTTTATGTGTTGGGCAGCCCTGCAAACAATCGTTAGTAGCCCTTGTGCATTTGAAGCTTTGACATGCGTTCTTTTTATGCAATGTTTCAATTTTTTTCATAAGGATGGAAACCTTTAATCACAACTTGTTAGCACCACAAGTTAGTGTGAAATAACATAAAAATCTGCAATAAAAAGCGGTTATTTTCCTCAAAAATCTAATTTATCTTCCAACCAAGTGCATGCAAAGAAAATGCAAGTTAATCACAAATGCTCTCATTTTTACTCTTTGATTTTGACATAGTCAACAAGATTGGACTTGTTTGCTATGATTTTGGATCCAAAAATAGAAATAAAAAGAAGAGACCCCTGCTAAAAATTAGAGAGCTTTCCAAAAATGCAAGAAATTTAAAAAAATCTCTTCATTTGCGCCCTAGAGACTGATTTTGTCAAAAAAGCCCAGATTTATCAAATCAAATTTTTGGTCCTTAATACAACCTCAAAATTCAAAACAAAAAGAAAGAAAGCCCCTTAGAATTGAGAAACCTTTCTTGAAATATATTTTTTTCTAAAAAAGATACTGATGTGCGACCAGAAATGACTTTTTATGAAAATATATATATATATATCATAACTTCCGCAAATCACATCAAAATGCTCTGAAAAATTGGACTGAGACATTTTGGATACATACCCAGCCTACCAAAAAAAATTCAGAATCAAAATCCAAATTTTTCAAAAGATATGATCAAATCTTTAAACCAACTAGATTTTTTGCCTTCAAACTAATCTACTTATGGGTTGGCCTTAAAATCAAAGTGATAATTCTACAAAAACACTTAATTAGAT
The DNA here is from genome assembly GCA_028749045.1 of Cupressus sempervirens. Lineage (NCBI taxonomy): Eukaryota > Viridiplantae > Streptophyta > Pinopsida > Cupressales > Cupressaceae > Cupressus > Cupressus sempervirens. The sequence goes on along the minus strand of CM053793.1, from coordinate 406,716,054 downwards.
CTAATATACTGCTGTAAAAAACCAGAGATGAAAAATAAAAGCAAATGGAGCTAGAAACTTGATTCAAGCCCCACGGTGGGTGCCAAAAATGTACACTCGAAAGTGTCTCACTCTAGACCATTCTATCCAAACGATTCCATGAGTTGGAATGCTTGGATGCCGGCTTAGAGCTCCCTATCCATGGAGTTCAAGAGAGTATATTTCAAGAATAAGAACGCTCTCAGATGAGCCTTAGAGATACTCTTCTTGCTAGTAAACCATGCAATGGGAGGTTCCAAAGACAAGATGCAAGAATGCAAATGTCCCAAGGAGTTCCTCGAGAATGCAATGCAACTAAAGATTAAACTAGAATGACTATAAAAAGTGTAGCTATTCTAAGCATGGATGAGAGTGTTACAATCCAAATATTAAGCTATATGAGATTAAGCTACATGTAAAAATGAAAGCTAAGCTAAGCTAGAATGCCATGATGCCATGGATGAGAGAATGTAGACAAGAAATAGAAGTTCTCCACAAAGCTCCAAAGAAACCTGTTAGAAAACCTGCAGCATAACAATATTCAAAATGAGGATGGATTGAGGGTTTAAAGATGTATGGACAGTGGAGATCAAGATGGAGATGGTGGATGATCAACGGTGGAATTCAAAAAGAGGAGTGATCCATGTGCACACACAAGTCAACCAATAGAATATAAGTTGACTTGTCACATAAGACAAAAGTCTCACAAGCCTTTTCTTTTAATTGTAAAATAGAAAAAGGACTTTATGTGTGCACTTTAAGTGGGTTAGAAGAATGGGGTGTTTTATTTAATTAAAATGGGGCATGTTCTTTTAATCAAATAATGAACTTAGGATAGCATAGTCAAACTATAGGTTATAATCAAATAAATTGATTATGAGCAATTTGGTCTAGATAAATGATTAAATTAATTTAGCCAAAATGCTGAAAAGGGGGCTAATAGTCTAGATGACCATTTTTAGTTGATTACAACCACTAGCCATAAGGTCCAATGCTTCTAAGCAGTCATCATTCACACCTCTTACAAAAACCATCTTTTCTGAATCTTTGGATAATGTGTGCTAAGGGTTATTTTGCAGTATATGAGAAACATGAAACATAATCTTTTAGTGTTTCTTCCTCCTTCTATGATATCCTAAAGATATCATCCCCTCTTGAACTAGATGCTTTGCAATATTCTTTATATTTATCTTGAAACAGAGCTTGCATCTCATCCCAACTTCCTATTGCATTGGCTCCTAAGCCCATGAACCAATGTAGAGCTAGTTCTTTCAATATTGTTGGAAACAATTTACGCTTATGGGCATCAGTGTTGTAGTCAAAACTATGACAAAGGATATCAAATTCAAACAAGCAAGTATCAAGGTCTTCAGTTGCAAGGCCATAGAACTTTGGAAGAGCAATGGGAGGTATGTTCTTAAGATTAGCATTGGTTACAAGAATTGGAAGAGGAAATGGAAAAGTAGGTTGTGCCATGACTAGAGGTATCATATTATGAGGTTGCTGTTGAAAAGGGACATTAGGTACTAGATGATTAATAATTGGTGGATTCATAGTAGTGTTATCAAGAAAACTAGCCAAGACTTCAGTGAAGGGTTGAAGACCGCTTATCTCTATTGGTTCAGCTCTTGATGATGAAGCTATGGGAAAAATAGGGCTTGTGTCTTCAAAATGTAACTCAACTTCTTCTTCTTCAATTTCTTCATTCAAATTAACAAACTTTGATGGAAGAAATCTGCCATGTTCATCTTGTCGTCTTCCTCTTCAATGAATGCAATTAAAATTTTCACACTAGTGAAAGAAACTTCAAATTGGAAATTTCTAAAAAAACTTTATCTAAAAACTATGGCCCAAAAATGTTCCTAGCTTGACACCATTGCTAGCAACGGTGCCAAAAATGATCTGCCTCACAATAGGTGTATCATAGTTAATCTCTAGGTCATGCTTAGGAATAATATATTCCAACTAAGGACTATTTTTCCTACTATGAGGTGCATTTAATCTTGTCAGCCTAGGGATGTATACTTGAAATGGTCGGCACAGTATGTGCACTAGATCTCTTAATGAGTCACTAAACTTATGCTACAGGAAAGTAAAATGCAAGGAAAAGAACTTACACTATTGTTCTATTGTTGTAGAAAACTGACTCATTTAATTCTATGAACACTAGAAATACAATGAAAGGATAACAAACATTCCAACTTGGTTCATCCACAATAACTGTTCTCGCATATGCTACAGGAACATTCACAAAATGTGATGCTACAGGATGGAACTTACAACTTCTAACTGTGAAACAAAGAATGCTTGAAAATAAATCTATTCTATCCTAATCTAATCCACCTTCCAAGTGGGCCCCCTTGTTTGGCTTCACTAAACTACTAACACAAGATAGAAGCCAAAAACTATTTCATTAGATTTCAAAAATTCATTACATAACACAGAACTATAAAAACACAACTGTAAAAGTTCACAGTCTATTCTCTTAAACTATTTCCTCTAATTCGTTCAAAACTTAACACACTTGGGTTGATTCCTATATATATATATATAGGAAATCAACATTTATTCCATAATAGAAAAGTAAATGACCTAGCTTTAAATTTGTAAGAGAGAAAATAAGAGGATAACAATTGAAGGCAGCAAGAGAAAATAATAGCTAAAGGCGAGAATAATAAAGTTTGAACATCTGCTCACCAAAGAATAAATGTAGAGAAGGTAATAAGTCTTCATAGCTCCTCCTTACTCACTACCATGTCTTCTGGAATCATTGCAACTTTCATCTGTCATGGCTGCTCCTTAACATTCTCTTCTCCTTGAATGTTGTTGGCGCTTAACTTTTGAATTCCTCCAATTATCTTTCAGTCTTCATTAATAGGTTAGTTTCAATAAAAATACACGTTTGTAAATAAACATTTATCAAATTAAATTCAAATATAAGAATGCACATTTTGATAACTGTATGAAATATTGCATACTATATATAATATTAGCAAAAGATGGCATAGTTCCTACCCATAGGTTTATCATAGGTTTGGTAAACATAGGTCCACAAATTTTTTGACAAAGATAAAATAGAGTATCAACAAAGTATCTTAAACTATCATAAAATAAAGGCAAATTTTGGTCTCATCATTTTAAATGTTATTTTAGTTTACTTATTGAATGTATGAGATGGATGTATGGTGAATGTTTTATGGGTAAAAGTTTAAACTATTGATTCACACCCCTCCAACCCTTTCCCCCCCCACCCACCTCCACCCCCCCCTCCCCCCAAAAGTTTAGCTCTCCCATTGTAATTCCAACAGAATCATCTATGCTATCTTGTTCATAGTCCCAATGTTCTATGCTACCATTTTGAAAAGTATACAAAAACCAATCTTCCAACTACACCTAAGATGAGATACTTCAAGAGACCAAAGATTAATATTCATTATTTGAATCACATTTTAATGATTTAGCAAGAAATTATATGTAGAAAAAGTGGAGTTAACGAAAACCCTAAAAAAAGGAAAAGAAATAGCTATTTAGCTAAATGACACTCAATACAAATAAGTTGACATAGAAGGACTATTGGATAGTTTAAATACTGGTAACCATAATAAAGCACTAACATAATTTATAGAGAAGAATAGTGCCTTAGTAAAAGAAGAAAAATATCTCAAGACAACAAGAAATTCAATCAGTTGCACTATGTGAAGAAATTGAACAAAAGAAGAAAGGAATGGAAGACAAGCTCATGGTTGAAGAAGTCAAAAGATATATGGCTAGAAGACTTGAAGAAAGATCATTTTAAGTATAGAAGCCTATAAATATTGACTCTATTCTACCCAAATGGATTAAGGATTGATCTTTGTATACTTATTATAAGTTGATATGTGCAGTTGTAGATTGGTGAAATTCTATCCACAAGTATTACATAAGTTCATTTTTAATATTTCATTTAGACTTAAGATATTCATACATATCAATAACATGAGTAATTTAAAAAACATATGCAAACTTCATTCATAAGGAAATACAACATAGTAGTTTCATTGCATACCCAAAACAAGTAATTGCATGAAATGGAAAATTACTTCATATTGTTTCTTCTATAAAATAGTATCATATATCCTATATAAAATATATATTATGTCTTGAAATTGTTTCTTTTTAATTAGGGTTCTTGGTACCTTTTCTCATAAAAATGAAAAGGTGCAACATAGCTTCAAACCTGTTCACAAATATACATAACTACTATCTAAAAGTATAAGTGCATAATACTTGTAACTATGAAAAATTTGTTAAGTCTCTTCTATTTCTTCAACAACCACAACCTCTTCAAGAGCATCATTAGGAACCTTCACATGGACCTTTATCAACTTGGAAATCTAGGCTTGTGTAGGCCACAATTTTTTTTTTGGACTATTGGAGCGAAGGCTTGTAAATTAACCTATCTCTTTCCTTGAGAAATTTTGATATCTATTGTAAACTTTGTAAATTAAGCTTCCACAACAATCATTTTGTTCAATACCCTATGGAATGAATCCATTTAATAAATTTATTCCTCCCTAGTAATGTTATCAATGCCTAAGGTAACATTACAAATCTATGTCTTTATTCTAACAATTGTTTGGTTTTACCCTATTCATTTCTAATGATGGAAAAACATGAATGATCACCTTTCAATTTTCTTCCAACTTTGGACATTCTCAATTAATGTAACTTAGACTCTTTATAACAGTCTAAATGAAATTAGTGGTGGCTTTTGTTTGTGCATGAGCATGTGGATCCCTTTTGGTAACTTCAAAGAGTTTGTTCAATTTATGCCCTAAGGAGGCCCATTTCCTCTATTTCTTAGAAAGTGTATCTTTCCCCTTAGCAAAAAAACCCAACATATTACATATATTATTAAACCCTTTAAACAACTCATCACATTTGGGAAATATAAGATTTACCATGTCGACTAGAATCTCTTCCAATAAATTAAAAGTACAATCTTTGTGATCAACCACTAAGTTCATCTTCTTATCATGGCTTTCACTAACATAAACATCTATAACCTTATGCATCACAATAGCTTGAGTACTTCTAGTAGATTTTGAAGCATGTAGTGCCTTCTTCAACCTCCTAGTTTTTACATGCATTTTATTTATCATTGAATTCATTTTCATTTCTCTCCTTTACAATTCTATATTTTTTTCACTAATATGTTTAATTTGATCTTGGTTAAACATAGATTTATTTGTGTTGTAATAATCACAGGCTTATGTTTTCTACAGTCTACACTAGGTCCATCCCTTCCTCTCCTTTAGATATATCAATCATCTTAGGTTTATTTCCTTTGAAGGTAACCCAGGTAGCAAGGGTTTGTGTTCAAGATTACACTATGTCCCTTATACTTTATCCAATGATTCAAATTTTGACACAAATATTGGATATTCTTGCTTCCTCACTTGATCTAGTAGAAATAATTCTTTTAATGTTATGCCAAGAACTATCAAGATGTCACTATTTTTCACCATTTCTCTATCCCCTTCCTCAATGTTGTAATTCTAATAGGGAAAGTAAGAGACTAAAATGGGGGGGTGTGAATTAGGGTATATAAAATTTTAACACTTCAAACACATATTAAATCTAATAGCTTCACCATAAACCCTTATCTCAATAGTACCATAATTAACAGAATATTTACTACAATTCATAATCAGATCTAGCATCTAATATCATATATAACTCAAAAATATTTGAACTGACTCATAACACATGAACATAATTATTTGGTTGCACAAAAACCCTCCAAGGTGAAGGTAAAAATGCAATGGGGATGACACCCACAATCTTCACTACTATAACAATAAATTTTTCATGTTAGGGCTACAAGTTTGATCAATTTTTTTGATCTACCATATGAGGCATGTGCCATGTTAAGAGCTTAAAAGACTTATACAATATACCTTGATTAAAGGATTTAACCTTCCAACTAATTAGGTACTTTTTTAAGAGATTTACAAAGGTTTGTTATGACCACACTGTTAAGAAATTTAAAAACTAACTACACTTGGTAAAATGTATCAGTTAATGATCCTTTAATTTTCACTAATATACTGATAACAAATCTCCATTGTATATTAATTGATCATCTCTCTAATATGATATGTCTTTATCTATGCACTTGACTTCACTACTCAGTCTCTACACTTTATCTAATCCACCTTCAACCTCACATGCATCTAATCCTTCACACTTCTCATGCACACAACAACCTTATGAATTAGGTCATAAATCATTCTTAAATACATGGTTATTTGAACCTTCTAGATCCAAATTGAAGATCTATAATCAATCCTTTTATCATTTAAACCTTAAAATATTTTGATTAGTGAAATCCGTTGCCTAGTGATTAATGATTCTAGCAAAAAAATGTAATCACCTGCATGATTACCTCCCTGACCTTTAAAACATGCTTCTAGTTTGATAAAATCATTAACATTGAATTCAATTCCATTCCAAACAAAAATTTCAACTTGTGTTACTCAACACTTACATTACATTGGCACTCGAAATAACTTATTTCTTCATGTTATTGCTTGGTCTTAAGCATGCTCGACATGTACTAAATAAATTGGTCTATATAACACTTGGCTTCTACTAAAATTTGACTAACTTGGAATCCATTGTCATCTTTAATTATCTCAACAATCATGTGAGAATTTGGCGACCATTAGAATGCTCGATAGTAACTACTACTTGGTACTTGACTTAGAATATTTACTAGTCTTCTTTCCTTTTCTTGACCTATGTGGGATGATTCGGTCACAATGATAACTGAATAACCCTTCCTTGTGAATGACTAAGTTTTTTACACTAATAAATAAAATGAATTAAGGATTAACAATCTCCCCCTTTGATATATTATGGAAAAAAAAAAATTCATGATAAAAACCTCTTAAATACAAAATTGAAACACAAGTACTCCCCCCTGAGAATATAATCCATACCTTACTCAGTAGACATTGTACATGTACTAATTTTTCCACATGGTATATACATGCAGAACTTCAAAACAAAATGTAAAAAAAAATTCTATTTTTCTGCAAAAACTTTCATTATTAATTTGATTCATCTGATCATGTCTACCATTATTCCCCTTGTTTTTGTCACTCATGGATGCTAGGGTAGATTACTTGTATTGTAATATTTGTCTAAAAATGATTTGTGTATTTGTGCTATCATGGTTAGAGAATGATCCCAATTTTTTTTATAGACTCCAAAAATGGAATCTTTATTTATAGCATAGTAGCTAGATCTACCAAACTATTAGCAATAGAGAGATTTGGATCTCTTTGTACTACCTCCTTTTCTGATTGAAGCTCTCTCTACATTACCTCTAGGTGAGGTATCAACATTGTTTGAATAGAGATAATCTTAGCCTATATTCTTTCATCATTAGTCATCAACTCAGCTAACCTTGCTTGGGCAAATGTTAATCTATTAAAATGAACTGAACTTGAACTTGCATCCTTGCTCAAAGAATGTCATGTTGAATTTAAATATGTTTTTTGTCTAGTTTTAGCTCTTGATTTTGACCAACTTAGGGTTTCCCAAGTTGGTCAAAATTTTGACTACCTTAGGTTCATAATCAAAAGAAGAAAATTGTGATTCATTATTTCTTATATTTTGTGGGGATTTTTTTATCTATCCTCATCCCCTCGTTTTAGTGAGGTTCAATCCTTAGACTAACCACTAGACTTTGATACTCAAATTCCTACCTTGAAACATCAAGTGATATATCATTGCTATGTCAAAAAATGAGCTCTACATGTTAAAATGGTCCACTGCTAAACCCTATGGAGATCTTCTTGGGTATGGTAAATCTACAGTTGACTAAATTTTTTTAGACAGGGTTCATGATTTGAACAATAAATTTAGGTCAAAGTAGTAGCTTTATCCTGTTGGGAATAAATTGTGGGTTGTAGACTGTCACCACTATGAGGTATTGTGCAAACATAGTAAATTATTTTCTAAGAATTTTGTTTGGAAAGTGTTTGATGGTCCATCATTCTAGCCTACAAAGTTGGAAAGCATCAATGGCATGGAGCCTCAGAGATTTTTTCATGCTTGCAAAATTGGTGTTGTAGGAGAGACTCCTCCATGGTGAACTATTTTGGTCTTTTGTATATGATGATAATTCAGGGCACCATTGATTCACCTTTTCTTTAGCTTTAGATTACATATTTTTATTTTATTTTTTTTCTAGATTATTTTGTTGTACATCAGATTTTCTTATAAATGTTTTAATTCCAAAGGATGAAAGAGAAATTAATATGGTGTATCAAGGAGTGAAGAAAGGAGGTTAGCTCCATCAGAATTAAGGCTTTGACCATACAAGAGGGGACATGGCCACAACCTTATGACCATATGTTATATTAAAACCCAACTAAGGGAAGGGGGTAACTATGGAGTGCATGTGTGGAACATAGATGATTTTTATTCTATTTTTTTCTCTATGGCTACAGAGAATGACACATTATTTTTTGTAATTTTTCTCATTTTTCTCCCACACTATTTATTTTGAGATGTTGCTAATTACATCGTTTGAAGTGGTCACATGAATGGAAAGATCATAGGGTTGGAAATGGGTACCATGTCATTTAAGAACAAGAAATTTGAACTCATTCTTTCTTGGCAAGTAGATCAAGTGTCAGTCCTGTCTAGGGTCATTGCTACCAATCTTGACTCTTAGGTTTTAATATTTACCAAAATACCATAGAGACTATTCATGCTACTCATTTTTAATTATGTGTAATATCATGAAAAAAGGTGAGCAGAAGATGTGCATCAAGAACCATGCCTATGTTAGATCATAAATTATATGTCAAATGTCAGCATTCAATTATTTTTATAGAAAGAAGCAAAAGGAAACTTTTATTAAGGAAGGCTAGGTAGAAAGTGTACAAGCCCAGCTTAGGCATCTGGTATGTAGTAAAAGTACCATGTATCATACTTCCTTATCAATCAAAGATACATTAAAAAAATATCAACTTCTCTTTTACAACTTATTTAACACTTATTCATTCTTGACAAAATGAAGTGGAATTAATAGATGATAGAGAGAATTCTCAGGAAGTTGACTAATAGCTAGATTAGGTGGCACATTCTTCAAAATTATGGAGAAATTAAATCTCTTGATCTAGAATGATATTAGAAAAATGATAAATAAAACTATAAACAATCTAGTTTGACCATTCACTTTTCAGTTTTCTACCAACATTCCATGATAGCTATCTTTTGATTAATGTAAATAAGAATTAGGGCAAGTCTTTGATATATGAATATCTTGTGTACACCATTTTGGGAAAAAATTGTATAGAAATAATTTATATTGAAGGATAGTGGGAACAAAATATATCCATATACAGAAGTTGGAAAGCATGTACTTTCATATCCTTCATAACTGATATATGCTACAATAATACATATTGGTAATTGTTTATTAAAAGAAAATTGAAATAAGCGTAAAGTTTCATCTTCCATGAAATAGTGACAATCTTGATTCAAAGACTAGACATAAAATTATGGTGTTTTAGAGAATAGAGATTGGTGCAAAAGAAAATAAGCTAAGAGCTCCAAGGAAAATCAATCATGACAAAGTTAGGTTTTCTTATAAGGTTATTTAAAATACATGGGTCCTATTGATAAATTAACAAGTAATACTATATTTTGTATAAAAGAACAATATCACCATGAAGGGCATTTTGAAATGTCCCTTTACTGATTTTGTATGATATTTCATGCCTCTAATCAGATCTTTAAGATCAAACAACTAATATCACAAAGATCCACCAAATTTCCCAAGAAACCCCAAATCAGGTATGCTGAAAATAGTGCCAAAAGCTTCACAACTTCACAAATTATTAATAAATCTGAAAATGGACATTTTTAAAAAAATTTCAACAGCATAACAGCATACAAAATGACATTTCCAGATCCGTATAGCCTTTACACAATAGTTCACAAATGTAGGACAAAAACTATGCTCATCGGGCTCCCGAAATTAAGACAAAAATGCCTGAAAACACCACAAAACACTAATAATCTATCTCAAAAGTTTAATCACATCCCAATACATATATTTAGCTCTATTTTAACACCTTAAAGTCTTAAATACAGTAGCAACCCAAACTGATATGAAATACTCAACTAAAAACACCAAACTCATACAAAAAACACACCCAAAACCCAAAAATCTGCATTGTTCAGCACAAAAGGCAAACTTTGTATGAGCATGCACATGGAATGGCTTAAAACTCCCATCCTTAGCCTTCCTAGACACCTAAAAACTCCCGTTCTTGGGTCTCCCTGGAAACCTACAAACTCCCATTCTTGGGTCTCCTTCTCCACAGGTTTGGCAGCCTCTGAAGAATAACAAAGAATGAGTAAAATCAAGTTCTGGAATCAGCCCAAAATGCCTCCAAACCCCTTAAAAGAGGGAATAACCGTAACTCACGTCCAAGAGAGGTTAATGAAACATATTTTAATAATAATTTTCATTTATTAGTCCAACGGTTTTCAAAGATTAACCCCCTTTTTTCGAAACTTCACTTTCTTGGGCCTGCCTGCCTTAGCAAAGATTATTATTTTTTAATTATTTGAAAAGGGGACATGACAAGTCCTCCCCTCCCAAACATTTCTTTTCCTCAAGAAATGGCTGAATAATAAACCAATCAATCCACCTGGATCCCAAATGTAGTCATGAACTATACTACTACCAATTAACACAAGCTCCTGCAATATCCTCTGCAATATGAACAAGAGGAATCCATAATCAAACTGACAATTATAGCTCAACCAAACTCCAAAATCACCACTACCACAATCAAAAACCCATGAGACACAAACTCTTAGAACATTAGAACCCAAGTAAAGTGGACAAATCAAACTACCAACATAGTAAATAACATCAACGCATCCCACTGGCCTATATGGAATGTACAATCCAACTCTGCAACAATGGTGAATGCTCTCGAATGAAACTGTACCAAGTATGGAGAATCCACACACTGTACAACTCCTACAGTCAACACAACTCTGCAAATCAGCGGCCACTATCTCATAACCATAACTCTCATGCACTGCTGATGGTGAAAAGACATTACAAGATAAAGAGTAAGAAATGGAATCCAAACCAAATTTGCCTGCCATCAACTCCTCAAAACAAGGATCAAATGCTAACTAATGTACATACCCTACAATATAATGTTGATTAAAAAAACCAACCTCAGTCAACAGCTCACCATGAACAAGTGATACAACCCACTATGACTAATCACTAGCTAAGTCAGGAGATGTCATAGCCAAGGAGTAGAATCAATAACAACACCCAATGAAGCATCACTCCCAAACTCCTGCTCTAAGTCACATATTATCAAGCTGTCAACTGCAGAACCTATCACCATGTCATGCCCATCACAACTCTCATCTTGAGGCATCAAATTGTCCCATAACTAATGATAAGCACTAGGAAACAAAGTACATCTCTGTATCATTATCTCATCAACATGGTCATCAAAGGTAAATTAATGAGCATACCTCATAGTGTAATGCCAATAGAATGCGTCAATCTTAGTCAGTGGCTCAGACTGTAATCCAGATGAAACTAACTGCAATTGATCATTAACCATGTTCGAATTGACTATTACCTACGAAGATATCACCAAGGGAGTAGTATTACTAGTAGGAACCATGCCAACTGCTGACTCACCAACATCACACATGATCTTTGATACATCTCTAGTCTCCATGCCATCAGTACTAGAGGCCACCACCATGTCAGGCATACAACAATCTGCTACAACACACAACTCAACTGAACCTAACTCTAGTGGGAATGAACCTGATATGCCAATGTTAGTATCAAGAATGGATCCATCCCCATCTCCACTGTCTCTACCAATCTCAGCCATGGACATCCTCGAATCACCAAACACCACAGCTTGTGACTGTATAGAATTAGGTAAAGACTGTAGTCGCTCTAACTCCATGGTACTATACCTGTCCATTCTAGATAAAGTAGAGTGTAACTCCAATAGGATATAACTTCTTCAAACACTAAGAACTAACATGCAAATTATTAGAAGTAGCATGCAACCATAGATTTTGACATGCAACTGATTAGAAGCAATATGCAACCACCAAATTCACCAAGAACTAACATGCAAATGATTAGAAGTAGCATGCAACCATAAAATTTGACATGCAGCTGATTAGAAGCAACATGAAATCATAAATTATGACATGCAAGATCTGGGTAGTTGTCAAAACTGACATGCAAGATCTGGGTAGTTGTCAAAACTGACATGCAAGATCTGGGTAGTTGTCAAAACTGACATGCAAACTTCTACAACCACCAAATTCACCAAGAACTAACATGAAAATGATTAGAAGTAGCATGCAACCATAAATTTTGACATGCAGCTGATTAGAAGCAACATGCAACCATAAATTATGACATGCAAGATTTGGGTAGTTCTCAAAACTAAAATGCAAGATCTGGGTAGTTGTCAAAACTGACATGCAAACTTCTACAAACCCTCAGGCTAGCAAGATCATGGCTCTGATACCACAGAAATGTCCCTTTACTGGTTTTTTATGATATTTCATGCCTCTAATTAGATCTTTAAGATCAAACAACTAATAACACAAAGATCCACCAAATTTCCCAAGAAACCCCAAATCGGGTATGCTGAAAATAGTGCCAAAAGCTTCACAACTTCACAAATTATTAATAAATATGAAAATAAAAATTTTTACAGAAATTTAAACAGCATAAAAGCATACAAAATTACATTTTCAGATCCGTATAGCCTTTACACAATAGTTCACAAATGTAGGACAAAAACTATGCTCATTGGGCTCCCGAAATTAAGACAAAAATGCCCGGAAACACCACAAAACACTAATAATATATCTCAAAAGTTTAATCACATCCCAATACATATATTCAGCTATATTTTAACACCTTAAAGTCTGAAATACAGCAGCAACCCAAACTAATATGAAATACTCAACTAAAAACACCAAACTCATATAAAAAACACACCCGAAACCCACAAATCTGCACTGTTCAACACAAAGGCAAACTCTGTATGAGCATGCACATGGAATGGCTTCAAACTCTCATCCTTAGCCTTCTTGGAAACCTGCAAACTCCCGTTCTTGGGTCTCCCTAGAAACCTACAAACTCCCGTTCTTGGGTCTCCTTCTCCACAGGTTTGGCAGCCTCTGAAGAATAACAAAGAATGAGTAAAATCAAGTTCTAGAATCAGCCCAAAATGCCTCCAAACCCCTTAAAAGAGGGAATAACTGTAACTCACGTCCAAGAGAGGTTAATGAAACATATTTTAATAATAATTTTCATTTATTAGTCCAACGGTTTCCAAAGATTAACCCCCTTTTTCCGAAACTTCACTTTCTTGGGCCTGCCTGCCTTAGCAAAGATTATTATTTTTTAATTATTTGAAAAGGGGACATGACACATTTCCATTGTATTTTAATAATTTTACTAGAAATTTTTATCCTTTACAATGAAATTCATGGTGAGAATCAACACAATGGTCAAAATTACCCTTCTTTAACCTAAGTCAAGCTTTTTCTCTATGTGCAATTAGAGAGCCCTTGCCTAGGGTTGAGAAAATGCTTTCTCCTAATACCATGATTTGTTTCACTTTACCATATTTTCTTTCTTTTCTATGTTTATGAGTAGTATGATCAAGGGTCAAATAAATGTATTTCCTTGGAGAAATCTTTGTTGAATTCTAGTGTGATTTTTCCTTTAATTCTAGATAAACTTTTTGTTTGTGCAATTCAATGAATTCATTATTAACCACTAAATATTTATCCAAAATAGGCTCAAAAGATGGGAAATTAGAGTTCAAATTGATGAATAGATAGTAATAAAAGAACAAATTTAGAGAAAGTAAAAAACCTAGGGTTTAAGAGTACCTAGGGGCATAAAAAATTGGAAGGGATACCAAAGGAACAAATATCTCCACTGCCAAAAACCCAATTTAGAGGCCCTCTTGAAATGAATAAATTAGTAGATTTTTATTTTTTTTAAAGATCGTGGGGGCTCTAGTATTTTTCTTTTAATGCATTTAATGTATTTGTGAATATTTTATTGTGCTTATGTAAATATAGAATAAAGGTTGAAACTATTAGTTTGCTTAGGTAAATATCAAATTTGAGACCTCATTTTTATTTCTTTGGGAAAATGTAAATCTATATGTGTAGAATTTGATAACTGATGAATAGAGTTATTTTTGCAGTAAATCAACAATTATTTGTAGAAGTTCTTCAATTGAAAAACTCTCTTAAACTTTTCTAGTTTGTATACATTGAATTAAATTTGATGAGATGTTTTAGAATTGTTAATAGATTGTAGTTTGTATACATTGAATTAAATCTAATGACATGTTCTAGAATAATTTTATGGATCCCACTTATTTTTTGGAGACATTGTATTTAGCTTAGGGATCTAGTTTGTGTTTACATCAAATGGCTTTTGTTAGTGTCATGGTTACAACTTGAATTCTGCCAAAATCAATGAGAGTGGCTTTTATGCACATAGTATATTCTTTGGTTTCTCATCACCATCTTCCTCCATAGGTAACCTCCTTCTCTTTTGACCATCCTAGTAGACAACCTTCACCAAAAGTAAAATTACATCAGAAAGGATCCTAAATACATTCCAAAGTTTGATATTTCTATAGAAACAATCATACCTTTAGAGCACCATGTGTATTTATTGGTCTGACCATAGGGTTTGGACCAATTATTCTATCAAAAAGTGAAATCAATTTCCATAATTTGGCTCTTCATCAAATTTCAAATTTACCACAAACCCAAGAAACTATTTGAAATATTGTGGAAAAAAGAAACATAAAATATATGGTATTGTGGTGATGTGATCTTAATCAAGTTGCTCAAGTCTTTTTGTTGAAGAATATGGCTGGGGTAGTCTTTTAACCTAACATGCCCTTGTTTGTGGCCAAGCTAAATTTGGTGTTTTTCTTAAGATTTACAAGATTTCCAATTCTGATAACTAATGTCTTATAATGAATTGGTGCAATTTTGATTTGATTAGATGGTGTGTAAGAGATCAAGAAAATAGTTCACTTTTAGTTATTAGAAATTAATCTCTTTTACTTCTTCAAGTTGAGAATCAAGAAGTTTTAGCATCCTACCAAATTTCCTTATCTAAGACCACAATACTCACAATTTATATAGATCAATGATTTTGAATGAGGACTACACATTGTACTGTGATAGAAATGGTATAATAATTAGAATGAGGCAATATTATTATCTTTAGAATGAGGTTTAAAGAAAACCTAATTTTTATGAATATTATTTTGATCATGAGAGATGAGTTTTTACATGTCACAATTTATTAAATATAGGTTAACAAGTTTTTCTAAATCATAACTTAGAAAATATGAATCAATATGTCTAATATGTTCTACTTATAAGATTGGACAAGAATTCTTTAAATTATCATAAGATTATCTTAAAACCTAAGTTCTAATTCACCTCTGTAAACAACACCTAGGTGTAATAAGTGAAATGTGTCATTCACTCTCATAAGAGATGAGTTTATGAAACATGAATCAATGAATTTTAATAAAAAAATTATGAGTTAAATTTTGATAGCAATACTAGAATATTTAGAATGAAGTTTTGAATTTTATTCCCTTTTGTCTTAGCATTACAATTACTAAAATCATGGCTTGACAAATGGGTAAAACTACAAAGTTCTATCACCTTTTAGGCTGACTTATCAAAACAACTAAATTTGAATGTTTCTATCTAAAAATCTATTTTTCAAAATATATGATCTAGAATAATTCATTCTAGAAAAGTTATATATGGTCTCACACTTTCCCAACTGGAAATGTCTATTAAATGCATGTTTTATACTAGTTTTTATCCAATTACTAAAGAAAAAAAATTATTTCAAAAAAGTGGTGTTTCAATAACTAATACTATTTTTTATGATACTTTTTCAGTAATATGTAAACACCATTTTATAGAGCTTAGAGTCAATAATATTCTCATATAGAGTTTATAGTGTTTTAATTAGATATAGTATATTGTAATTAAAAAATTTTACAACCACATATTTTAACACTCGAAAAGATATCAGTATTGAGAAAGAAAAAAATATTAGATCATATCAAAAAAAATCTAAAAATTATATGACGTTCTAGAGGAGAGAGTCCTCTTCTAGAATGTATAATTTTTCTCCTAGTAGAATAGATTTGTTTTGAAAAATGTGGTGGGAGATGAAAACTATTGATTTTAGGTGAGTTGAGATTTCAATCCTTATAAAAGATAAAATTTAGGTCTAAAGCCAATTTATATTTTTTATTGTTCTAGATATATATGTTATCTACAACATAGTTTGAGATCAAAGGAAAATAAGTTTATTTCCATATAGTTTTGTGGTGGGAACTAGACCCCTAATTTTTAATGTTTTTCAACACCTAAAAATTATCTATAAAAATTAGGAAAATATATCAATTCTTATTCCAAATAATTATTAAAAATTATAATCCTAAACTTCATCCATTTCTACACATTTCATTAGTTTACTTCATTTCCAAATTCAAAATAATAATACCCATTTTATGTCATTGAAGTTGAATAATTATACTTTTGCTAGCCTATTCCTTTACAAAAGGGTGACACAAGTTTGTACTTTTACCCAAATATTATTTATGAATCACTACTCAAAAAATATAGGATAATGAGTTTAAATCTTTTTAATAATATTATAATCAATGACATAAAAATGGTAATCTTGATAATAATATGGTAATCTCTGGAAATGTTTTAGCCACTACTAGTAAGTAGGACACAACTTATTTGTTATCAAAAAAAAAATTCTAGAAACTAACTTTAACAAATGTTTCTTAGCTTTTTCTAATAATCTATAATATGAGTCAAGCAATTGATAAATCTTATTATAGATAACTATAGGAATAGGGATCCTAGCCTTCCCTTGCAACTAGTTTGGTGGATAGGAACTAGGTAATAATGAGGAGATTGTAGAGGTGGCATGTACTCACTTTATAGTAGAGTTTCCCATTTTTGGCAAGGTTAGCATATTAGCTATATTTTGATTTCTTGTTAGATATCTTTAATAGATATTTTAGGGGCAGCATTATTATAAAATAATTGATTTTTTTCAAGTTTCATTCAACTAGTAAAAAAAGTGATTACATTTTATCATGTGTGTTTTTATTGCACTTTGATGATGTAGGTTGACATCAATGGTAGTAATGCAGCCCCTATTTACAAGTTCTTGAAATCAATCAAAGGTGGAATTTTTGGTGATAGCATAAAATGGAACTTCACTAAGTTTTTGGTTGACAATGATGGAAATTTAGTCGATAGATATGCACCCACAACATCTCTGTTAAAGACTGAGGTACATGAAAATCATATTTTGTTATTTTATCAATTTGCTCTACGAAAATTGCACTTACAATCTTTTCAAATTGTTTTTATTTGTTTGATGACACATCTTATAGGAATAATGGTTAATATGTGTAACCTTATGTTTGTAAGACAATATCAAGAAGTTGTTCAGTGTTGCCTAATGCATTAAGAAACTATGCTATAGCTATTCTTCCTTATTGCACTGAATGTAAGAAGCAATAACTTAACTGAGACATGGTTCTATTGTGCCCATACAAGACAAAATGGATTAGTAGTTACTAGTCATAGTACATAATAATATTTTCCAACAATTGGAGAGTGCTCATGGCCCACTTTTTGAGTGCCATTGTTTGATACAATTGTCTGGTTTAGGTTTGTCATGGTTTAGGTTTAAGATTTACAAAATACAAATTAAGCTATTAATGGATATAGATAAGTTATTCATGGCTATAGATTCTCATGGTGTTGTTCAATTAATGAATCTATTCTGATTAAAGAATTAGAAGAAAGAAAACCTAAGTTATTTTTCTTTGCCTAATGAATCATGTTTATAATAATTTTGAATCCACTATATTCTACCATTTTATTTTCTTTTGTGTATTCTACATAAAAAGTCTTTTACCGTTAGTTCTTTTGTCCAATTTACCAAGAATGATCACTTAATAATTATTTCAATTTCCTCAATGATATGCTTAACTTTCTTTTCATAGCTATGCTAAATAGTGTCATGATTATTCAATCTATGGTCTTGTTACTTATAGGTATGGCTTCTCATTGCATGTATAAAGTTTAGAGAAAACTAGACAAGGTGGGGGTGTCCTAACTCTAGAATTATTTGTTGATCATTTCTTCATCAACCTATAGTCATTGTATTCTAGGTTCTCAATTCTTTTCCTTGCTCTAAAAATGAAATATTTTATTTAAGATTCCTTATAAGTTTAAGATAGAGCAACATATTCTAGAAGTCAACTTCTCCCTATTTCACTTGCCTTTGAAAACTAGTCTTGAAGTAACTTTATCATTTTTGGTTGGGTAGTATGTAGTAGTGAGTAGATATTTGACGTGTATATGAACAAGAGTAAAATAATAGTAAATAAGTTATTTTATCCTACAATTTATGTCTTTGTGTTAACAAATCAAATGGGGGATGACACAACTAGATTAGGGAAAGGGTGTTTTATGATGGATTTTAAATTGGATATGGAAGTTATAACCATAGGCTACATTATCATAAATTGGTCAGATATGATAAAAAACACATACAATTTGAAGATTCATGTACAAAAATTGTTGAGGAATAGGTTGTGTTATATCATCACTCTCCACAAAAAATTGATGAAGAAATTAAAACTTATCAGGTCAACATCATTGGAGGAAATTGACCACCTGATGTAGGAGCACCTACAATAAATGATAACTCATAAAAGTCATAATAACATCTATAATAGGTTAGAACTATCATTTAAGCATATAGATCAAATTGTAAGACCTATTTCTAGGATTGGTGCATTATAAGCCCTTGGTCAACTATGCTCAAAGGGGGGAAAAGGCATTAAAAACTTAGGATTTTTCATATTTTCATGTTTTTAAATTTTTTTATCCTATTTGGGTCATTTGGATTATTTTTCATTACATTTTTCTTATAGTTTGCAAAAATTGCAAAAAATGCAAAATTGCTCAAAAGTTGTCAAGCAACTTTTAGCAACTTTTTGCAAACTAATGTAAAACCAATCCCAATGGCCACAAACAGGTTTGAAATATTTTTATGATCATTGGAAGGCATATAAGGAGCACTTTTAGGTGTGTGATAGGAAATAAGATGTATTTACACATTTTGAATCAATAAAATTACCATGTTTTCCTATAGTTTGACTGATGTAACACAGTGTATGGACCTGTACGGATGCTCCAAAGGTTGAGATCCACATTTTTGGATATGTGAATGATTTATATTTCCAATTAGCTTTTTTGAAGTCTCTACCTATCACCAATCTCAAGTTATTCATATTTTTGTATTGGTTGGTTTGAATTAGTTGCTAACTTGGGGTTTTGAAGGATTTTGAGGCATAACCAAGGGTTTCACCATCAGAATCTAATGGCCTTTGGTTAAACCCTATAATTTTCAATTTAAAATAAGATTCCTTTGGTCTTAGGATTGTACTTATAGTGAATAATTAATGATTTCATGCCCTAGGCATGGAAGACCCATGTCCATACTAGGAAATGAATGCATCAACTCCCATAACTCATGCCAATTTTGTCGTTAGGGCTTGGAAATTGGTTTGTTTCTTCTTCTTTTTTATCCTCACATGTTCCAACCATTTGTTTTTAGGGTGGAGCTCTAAAAACCATACTTCCTTTGGAAATGGAGACCTATTAAGCTTAATTACCTAAGCAAGACACTTGACAAACACTACCTTTTTTATGATTTCAAACCCTAGTGTTTTAGTATGACTTGTAAGACCCAAAAGGGTACTTAGATGTATTATTTATTCCCTAAATTCTATGGATTTATTTGTTATTAAGTTTGATTTTCATCAAAAAGGGCTATTAACCCTATTGAGTGGTTTTGCAAAGGAACTATGTGCTCAAAGTTGCATAGTTTGATTTTAGCCATTCAACTATTCCACTTATGACCTAAATAGAAAATTTATTGTTTATGATTCTCCCCTATTCATTTCATTAAGTTTAGGGATGTTATGCCAAAATTGGTCAAATAGTGCAATTTGAGCAACTTGTGATAAGTTGGCTAGTTTGTAGTGTTCCCTTATGATTGGGGTTTTCCCTATTTGGGTGAGTGGTTGTCATAACCTAACATAATCCTTAAATAATTATGGTTTTTAATTGCACTTTTATCATCATAAATTCATTTGGTTGATAGAACTTCAGTGAAGAGGGTCTTAGGATTAGTTGATCATCATTTGATCTAACCCACTAGGCTCCATGGCATCACCACCTCTACTCAAAGTTGCTCCACATGAACCAATTTTTTTCATCTTTACATAGGGTTTACCTTTCCTTGGTGAAATAAATACCATACTTTGATTGTTAAACATACCAATTTCCAAAAATGATGGCTTCATCGAATTTAGCAACTTTAACCTTGTTTTCACTTCAATTTTTTTGTACTTCGATTGTGTTTATTGTCCATGGATAAATCATTTCCTTTGCATTAAGAGACTCTAATTATATACTATTAGTGATCTTACATTGAAACATTACCATCTTCTTTTCATCATGAACCTCTTATGAAACTTCATTCCTCTTATTGCTTGTCAAAATAGTACTTATTGTATGCACTTATTTTCCCAGCAAAAATTACTTTATTGATTCAAATCTTGTACATCACAACACCAACAACATTCCTAGGTTGAAGGACATTAAATTTATAGTCCAAGACTCTTGACCTTACATATTCACCTTTACTTTTTTGATCAAAATACAACTGTGATAGTTGACCTTCCAAATTTGCAAGAAAAGTTGCATGACAACTTTTTGACAATTTTGGAAACTTTTCAATATTTCCAAAAAAATGACTTCAAATTCCTACCAAAACTTAATAAATCATGAAAGAACTCTAACAAACATAAAATTGAAGATGGGAGAAATCCCTAACAAACTTAATAACTATGAGTAGAACCTCACCATGCTAATCAAGGAGAGTAGCACGAAAATGGAACAGGTCACCTTGAGTATTTGGGCTGCTACTGCTAACTTGGGCAAAAGGGCGAATGAAGATATCATTTCGGCTGAGGGTTCGAGCAAAAGAACAAGGCAGAGCTCCAGGAAGAGTGCTATGAAAGCTACTACTACTATGGATGTTGTTTCCACTCAAGAGACTGCTGCTATTGGCAAGGAAGCAGCTAAAATGGTCTTGGAGTTGCAATAGTGGCTCTGGGGTGGGTTCTCTAGTTTGGTGCCTATTTGGTTTTGGTCGCTGGTTGGGGTCTCTGGTCTTGGTTTTTGGTTTTTTTATATAGTTTGGACTGTTTGTGGTTCCAGGTCCCTGTAAAACCTAGGTTAGTTTGTTCTTGGACTTTTCTAGAGGTTTCAGGTCCCTGTAAAACCTAATTTTGATTTTGTTCTTCAATTTGTTGCATGTTTTTTCCTGGTTGGGCTGTATTGCTTTATCTTTCTATTTTTTGTTAAAGGGTTTCGGGGTCCCTTCAAAACCTACTTTTACTGTAATCTAAAACATAAAATTGAAGATTTTTTATTAACTCATAGCATCAACCAACGTTGACTGACCTACAACTTTCCCATAGGCCTGATTACAACATGCAAGAAATTTTCCTAAAATGCATTCTAGGATGCTTGAGACTGACTCATTGTCATGTGTCAACTTGGACACTTATTAATCACCCAATCTATCCAAAATCTGATGTTTGACCATCTTTTTTAGCACCTTGGGTGCCTGCACCACTGCCCCACTATGGCTTTTTGTATATGAACATATAAGAATTCCAATATTTTGGAAGATTTAACAATTTTGAGTTTATTGAAACCTTGTCCAACTCTTTTGTTTCTCCATCTTGCATTCCTACAAATTCTTTCTTTTTGTTTTTGTGATTAGATTTTGGGAGGTTATACTTGTAATGAAATCTTTAGCTTATTCTAACTTTTTTCCTTGCTTCCTTGCCAATTTCCTTAACAATAAATCTTTAACCACAAATAATGAAATTTTGCATAAGCAGACAACTTTTCATTGATTATAATATGGGTGAATTTGAGCGAGGTGACCAAAATTTTCTTTCAAAACCATATGTTCATATATAAACATTAAGTACAACATATCCAATATTTTTGTAGATATACACATTAATTAGACCAAATTTTTATTTCAAAGCCATATGTGCAGATATCAACATTAAGTAAAACATGTCCAATATTTTTGCAAATATACACATTAACTACACCATTTTTTTCTTTCAAAACCATATGTTCAGATATAAACATTAAGTACAATGTGTCCGATAATTTTGCAGATATATTTTCCTATGAAGAAAGACCATGCCTTGCAATATGAACTCAAAACAAAATAATGAGACAATTGCTAGATTGTGGTCTCAGTTTCGAAGAAAAGTTGATAAATGTAATTGTCCTTACAAAAAGTGTAAAGGCTTAAAGAATTAAAGAATTCTAATCATAATAGCCCATAGTCATTGTAGGACACATGGTCAAGTTGAAGGGGGCCATGATTTTCATGAATTGGTGAATGTGGATTTCCAACTAGAGGATGGAGGTGTGAATATCCAAACTAAGGATAACACTCTCATGGAAGAAGATGATAATGTGCCAAAGGACATGACTGAAGAAGATTGTACCGGCACAACTAATGAAGATGTTCATGATGATGGTACTAGCACATCTGATAATGATGATGAAGATGGTCTTAACATACCTATACTTGAGAAGTCATACAACCCCCTATACGAAGGCTCTCAAACAACTCTTCTATCTTCTATAGTGTTTTTGGTCAACTTGAAGGTTATGAATAGTTTATCCAATGTAGCAATGTCATGTATGCTAAGTTATGCCATTTTTTTCATCTTTAATGTGAGCATACCATTACTATTTATTATATTAATAATTCATATTTGTTGTTGTAGGTTGATAGGTGAGTTTTTGTTACCATCATCAAACATTTTTCCTCATTCATATTGAGAATTATCTACCATTATGAATCAAATTGCAATGAAGTATCAAACAATACATGCATGTCCTAATAATCACATTCTATATCATAAACAACATGAATTTGCAAAAAAAATCCATAATTGTCATATTAGTAGATATCAATTAGTTCAAATAACAAAAAAGGTGCCTCACAAGGTTCTTTGGTACATTCTCATTATTCCATGTCTTCAATGATTATTTAAGTGCACTAGCTTGGCACAATTTATGGATTACCATGCACGCAATAGAAGTCAAGATGACATTATGTGAATTCCTATGGATGGTTATGAATTTGAAGAGATATAAAAAGCATGGCCACACTTTAAAGAAGAACCTCATAATCTCAAGCTTCCATTGGTAGCAGATTGTGTCAATCCACTTGGAGATATGAGATCTGTTTACTCAAACTGGGCAATTTTTTTATTAACAATAACATTCCTCCTTGGATGTCCAAAAAGAGGGAGCACATAATGTTGTCAAAGGTTATACCAGGTATTGTTTCATTTAATAGTTATCTAAATTAATTTATAAATAGTGCATCAAAATGGTCATAATAATTATGTAATATTTTTGTTCATTTAATTGCTAGGTAAGTACCAAGTTAAAGATACGAATGTATATATTAAGCTCCTTATTGAAGAGCTATTGAAGTTATGGAATGGGGTCATTGTGTATGACATCTCTAGAAAAATATGACAAAGACAACTTCAATTCCATGCAATGCTTGTATGGACAATACATGATGCCCTTGAGATAACTAATTTTTGTAATACGTTATATTGTTAAGGTCACATATTTTTGGTCTATTATAGTGCTTACACATTATTGTTGTATGCTTAAGTTGTGCATGATAATTTTACATGATCCGATTGTACATTATCTTTTAGGTCTTTAGATAAAGGAAAAATTTTCATGTCCAATTTGTGGTCCGAAGATAAAATCTCACCATTCAAGAATTATAGGAAAGCAGGTGTTCAATGAGTTTAGGCACTTTCTCCACAATAATCATAAGTATAAAATTACTAAAAAAACAACTTTTTACTGGGTAATGAAAGACAACATCAAGGCCATGAAGAATGATGCCTCATCTATGGAATTTGTAATATGATCGACTAAATCATCAAGGTAATGTCTAGTTTGTGGTCCAAAGTTTGAAATTTATATTTTGATATTGTTTTTTACTTAGTAATGATGTAATTGATGCTCATGAAGGTCATCGAGGTATCAATGACCAACTTCTTAGAGGAATAAAAAGTTATCCTACTAAATTTATTAGGTTATCATACTTTAAGGATCTCCAAATCTTGTATTTGTTTGATGCTATGCATATTGGAAAAATGTAACAAAGACACTATGGAAAATATTTGATGGAAGTTGTGATAGAGAAAAAATTGCCAAAATTTTTAATGGCACTCATGAGTCCAATCATGCACTAAAAGATTTCATTGAATCAAAGAGCAATGGATACCACATAAATACGAGTGCCCTTCCTTGGTTATTAAAGGAGTAACAAATTGATGCATTAAAATAAGTCATAAAAAATAAAATTTCTCATAGGATTTGCTATAAATATAAGAAGTCTTGTATCAAAGAAAGGTGATTTTGGGCTAGGTTTGAAAATACATGATTTGCATACCTTTGTCAAGGTAATTCATGTTCTCTATTTACAATGTAATTGTAAAAATTCATGTACTACCTATTGTATTATTTCATAATATATTGAAATGATCATTTCCATAGTACATCCCACCTCTGTCACTCCCATACTAGTTTGACAATAGTATTAAACAAGTGATATATGATCTTGGAATGTACATGAGGTTAGAAGTGTTATTTCTTAGATTTTTTGTACATATCATATTTATGGCTTTCTTTATTTTTTATGTAATCTATTGTATATTTTTTTCTAAAATCTTGTTTATATGTTCTTGCATGTTAAATCTCTTCTAGGTGGTTATCATCTAAATAAATTGATTAAAAAAATATATAAATTATTGGAAGAGAAAGAATCCACATCTTATGTGTGAAATGAAAAAGTGTCTACCTTCAACTTTTTCAATGCTCGAGAACACTACCTCATACATCAAGTTGAGGAGATTGAATTGGTGGAGCTATACAAACTAGGACAATGTGGATGGTTGAGAGGTAGTTGAAATTTATGAAGGGCTTGGTTCGACAAAGAGCACATCCTAGGGGTTCTATAGTAAACGGATATATGGTATACCAGACCTTGGTGTATGTTAGTGAATATCTTCCCAGCTTTGTATCAAAGCTCCATGTAGATCACATTTGGGATACCAACTCCATTAACATATTTAAAGGGGAGTAGTTGATGGGGAAAGGTAGATTGAGGAAAGTGAGAGGTAATTATAAGATGTTATTGTAATTAATTAATTCTTATCCATCATCAATATAAATTGTTTCTAACTAGTCCAGTTGATTTCTTTACAATTGGTCATGAGTGGGATGCACAACATTTGTATATTGCAAACAATCTTGATTGGATAACAATGTGGATTCAAAAATCTCAAGAAAGTGGTCACTCATTAACATGGGATGGTGTTTCATCATTGGTTAAAGAAGCTCATTGATATGGAGATCCCAACATTACACCAATGGCACTTGATCTAGCATATGGGTTAAGAGATAGAAAGGTATGTAGAAGATTACTAATCATGACCTTTAAGTTTAATATCAACTCACAGATCAATACAAATAATCTTGACATGTTTGAATAAATGCATATCAAACACCATAAAGTTATGTACTAGCATGGCCATAAATTTTACATTAAAAAGTTAGGTGAAATGAAGAAAACCTTTGATTCTGGGATAAGTGTAGTCTTCAAGGTCACCAATATTTTGTCTAGAAATGATATACATCCTTAAAATTTTGAAAATCAATACTATGGAATTTTGGATGATATACTTGAGTATGACTTTAATTCATTCAAATTAGTTCTATTTTTCATCAAATGGTATAGGCTATGGTTGAATTGAAATGGTCCTGATAGGACTATTATTGAATATGATAGTGGATTTACAATGATTAATACATGGTCATATGATCCATTTGGAGATGATTCCTATGTTCTTCCAAGCTATTGTGAGCAAGTATTTTACTTTGGCATTCCACATAAACCAGGTTGGTCATTTGTTGTTAGATATGATCCAAGAGGAAGACTAGTAAAGTATAATGTGATGGAAGAAGAAGCTACTAAAGAATCAAAAGATGAAGTAAATGATGATCATGAATGATTGTTACACAATGATGAAGATGAAGAAGATAATGATGATTTTAGTGATGGTGGTGATGATGATGATGATGGTGATCATGATCACACTGTTGAAGATAATGATGATCAAGGTGATGATGGTCATGATAATGGTGATGATGGTCACCTTATTCTTCTCCCTATTCTATTACGTTTGTGTAATATGGTCATATGATTGCATAGAAGGTTGACTCCTTTGCATGCTCTATGACATGAGACTTTTTGACACCTTTCCAAGCACAATTTTTTATTAGCTATCTACTTTTTGTAGAAGTTCACATGACCTAGTTTACAAAAATAATGGCATGTGATAGATTTCATATTCTTGAAGAATTGTGAATTTTTTTGTGTCCTTTCTATATAGTACAATTGCCTTTTCCTTTGTCCTTGGTATTTAATGTTTTTTCATGTTAGATGTGTCATTGTTTCTAGAAAACTACTTGCATTTACCCTCTTCTAATAACTTATTTCACAAACTATCAAGCTTAAAATCAGCATTGCAGAGGTGATAGTGAGATCTTCATTGAAGTTCTCATAGGTTTGTGCTAAGCTTTTCAAGGTAATGATCACCATATCCTTTTCTTTAATCTCACGATCATTGGTCTTTAATGATCACCATTTTTTTTGATGCTCATTAAATTATCTTGAAAGGAATCTTCTCATTCATCGTAATCAAGAACAACATATTTGTAAGAGAAAAAGCTATGCATTTATCTAATGTATCATGCATATTCTTCATGAAAGTCCAAATATTTATAACACTTGCCAGATGACACTTTTAGAAAAATTTCATCGATGACAGATAGTGTGATTAGATTTACCAATAACAAGTGGATCAAGAGACCCTATGAAATAGACCATAACTCTTCTAAAGACTAATTAACTACTTCATAATTGTCTCCATACCACTCTAAACTAACTGTTACCAACTAAAACAAGTAATTTATTGTCAAGTTGACAAAAAAATTGTCAACTCAACAATACACCATTCCAAGCCATCTAAAAAAACTTCTAAAATGTTTAAGGACAACCTTTAAAACCAAACTAACTCATAAACCCTTACTACTAACTCTAATTAAGCATTTTTAGGCTCATATGGCCAATATAGGAATTTTACAACTTATTACACTCATAGTGGTTTTAACACAACTTAGAGGCTTTAATAGCCTTACTACATCATTCCAAACCATTATTGATCATTTCCCAATCTTCTAACCTAGCAGAAAACCATAATCCCTTCCTAATGACCCCTAGGTACCTTAGCATTGCCATTTGGCTTACATTTAGGATTGTGACTGAAATAAGATCAATTTATGATCAAAATAGTATTAATGGCCATGAACATTCTCATTATAAGTTTTAATGACTTTAGAAGGCCATTTTTCTTCAATCCCACCTAAGGATCCATCAGTGATCCTAGTGCTCTTCATAACTCCTACTTGTGACCTTGGTGCTCCTACACCAATTTTGCATGTTCTTAGGATTAACACTTTTTTATACCCTTATAAATAACTAAAATATTCTAATATTTCTAGAAGAAAGCTTCTTACAATTCATGATTTTTTTGCTAAATCTAATACTCAATTGATTTAAGGATTATACACTAATGACTGGCTGACTTTTAGAAAAAAGTGTTAAATGTTTATAGTCAATTCTTTCACTTATAATATTTGAAATACTACTAGTAATATCATACTATCATGATACAAGCTAAAATCCAACCAAAATTATTTTGGGTAACTAAAAGAAATCTATGTCCTATGTTCATATATCCATTGATTTCATCAGTATATAGGTAATTGATTATTTTCATTTATTTCTTCTGATTTTCCTTATTCCCTCTCATTTCTGACTTTGTATTTTCACCTATGTTATGTATTTCATAATATTTTCTTGAGAAAGAGAAGAGAATCATGATGCAAGCCATTAATCCAAAAAATAATATTCTCGGTAAGTATTTTTTTTCGTTACAAAACGTGTGTAGAGTTCAATATTTTTACTTGTATGATATTATACTTTTTACATTGCTAATGATTATCTTCATAGAGTTTTCTAAAGAAAATGTATTATACATTTAAATTGATAATAGTATGGAACCGATATGAAATAGTTTGAGTAGAATAGTAATTTAGTGATATAGAATAGATAAATATAAAATGGTTTGATTAGAATAGAACCTCTTGTACTTTTCGAGTGTAGTTTTTTTCCAAAGAAATTTTCAATGCCCTTTTAATTTCATTTATTGTTTGTGATCATTTTAAGTATTTTTTTATTACTTCAAGCTAGTGATTTCTAACCATATCCTCTCATCACTTACTCAATATCCAACTCAACAAAGGTCTCAAGGTTAAAGATCTCATTAATATAAAATAATATTGTACTTAGATTCTAATAGATCATGGGAATCAATAAACCCATTATGTTGTAGGGGCGTTTACTAATTTTAAACTTACACAAAGATTTAGAATTTCCACTAACTATATGATAATTTTATATCTAATTTTTTATAGTCCTGCGGATACCACTAACACTAGATATTTTTGCGTATAAAAGACTTTACACAGATGTGTTATATGCTATTTAGTAATATTCCTATTTATAATTATTTTAGTCATTTTCTTTACTTTAATTCTTGCAATATAAAGTCCTCATGTTCCTTGGTAAATTTTATGTGAATGATCCTAATTCTAGTATTATGGGATGCTTTAGTTTCCATTGAAAATCATTCAATGAGGTCACCTATTTTCATTTAATGGTTACTTGGGGTTTAGATTTAACTATCATATGATATTATTGTGTCTATTTTCTGCATTGCTATCCTAAATATTGGGCCATAGAATTTTAAGGCATGTGGATGATAGTTGGGTCAAAGGGGGGAGAGGGTCAGACAAAGCATCTTGAATCAACATAAGCCTCTAGGCTCCCTCCACCGCATTTAGATATGTTTCTCCTGACAAGACTCATGCCCACTCAATATAGGGTGACTTTGATTCTATAGATGGAAGACACATTGCTAGGTATGTTTCTCACTTAGATGCCCATACCAAACCCAAGACTACTACTGAGAGCTTGGGTAGGTATGTACCAGAAGTGCGTAGATGACTTCATGACAACATGATTTCTGAATCTTTTTGTGTGGTTAGAGTTTGTTACAAATTTGGTTGATTCTAAATTAATGATAGTTTTGAGCATTGTTATGTCATATATACAACCCAATACCATTTTGAGGGAAATGTGTTAATGATGATAACAAGAAGTATCATTGTTTTTTGGTTATTTTATAGATTATTCATATTTTAGTTACCATTGAATGATTATTTTATGATTCTTCTTTTTATGTATGTTGATTACCTCGTGATATAAACAAATGATACTATTATATTAAGTTTCTATCACTTATGGAAAGTTTGTAGTCTTGAAGTTTCCATTATGATATTTCTTTATTGAAGTCTCTTTCCATATGACTCTGACTAGTAATGTAGAGCTAAAGAATTCTTTGGCATGCTAAGAGGTGTCCTTCAATGATTGAATGCTGGGGAAAAACAGAAAATCTCACTTATTGGAGGCTTATCTTAGAGGTAATCTATTTATTAAAATTTATTGACAATGGCCCTTGTTTGCAAGATATTGTATGTCATTACCTGCATCATGTATTCTTATCCATGTGTTTCAAATTTTTGATATGCACATTTTCCAACAACATTTAGCCCTCTTATTGTGGCAGGAGTTGCTACAATTTATGTTGCTCTTTTTCTACTGAAAATCCTTGCAAGTTCTAATAACAAAAACCATCTTCCTCCAGGCCCAAGCAGTCTTCACCTAATTGGGATATTTCATATTCTTCTTAATAGTAAAAGGCCAATTCACCAGATCTTAACTTCTCTTGCTAAAAGATATGGGCTAGTTATGCATGTCAAATTTGGTAGCTGCCATATTTGGTAATAAGCTATGCACAATTAGAGATAGAACGTTTCATAGTGAATGAAAAGGCTCCAGGATTGAGGCCTAGACTTTCACAGGGGAAGCATTTGGGGTAAAATTATTCAATGGTTTCTTGGGCTACATATGGCCCATTCTAGAGAATTGGTCAAAGGATTTGTGTTCTTGACCTTCTCTCTCTGAACAGAATCTAGTCTTTTGCTACCAAGAGATCCCAACAAATTTACAAAGGACTCACTTCTCTATTTGAGTAGTCTCAACTATAGAATAGTGTTAACATGAAGAGGATCTTCTCCTTCTTGAAGTTCAGGATTCTCACATCTATGATCATTAATGAGAAGTATTTTTGGGAGGATTTGGGGGTTTTGTAGGAGATTATTTTCAAGGTGATTAAGGAGTCTTTTGTGTATCATGGGTGTGTTAATATTAGGTATTATATTCCCTGGTTGAAGTGGCTTGATTTTCAAGGGTATGAGAGGGAAATGATCAAGGTACAATCATATTTGGACTTGTATATGCACACAATATTAGAGAACCTCTTCCATCTATAGCCACTTGTAGTGCCATCAATATAGGTCTATGAAATCTCATCTCAAGGTGATGGTAGACCCACTAAAGACATGAAGATAAATATCCAAACTAATCATTGATAAGGTTTTCATCGATAATTACTTTGGATATTTATCTTTCACTAATTTTGTTTTAAACAAATCATCTTAGTCAAAAATTTGACCAATCTTAGTAGAGATTTCCACCAAAGTTTGGTTGAAATTTTGACCAATTCATTAGTCATGGGTTTGGCATGTTGGTTTATCAAGGACTAGCATTGTTCGAGCTTTCAACTAAACTTTGGTGGAAATTTTGACCAATTCGTTGATCATGGGTTTGGCATGCTAGTTGATGAAGGGTCAACATTGGTCAAAATTTCAAACAATGTTTGTTGGACATTTCAACCAAGATTGGTCAAAATTTCAACCAATTCTTTGGTCATGGGTTTGGCATTGTATTTGATAAAGGGTCGGTATTGGTTGATCTTTTGACCAATGTTTGGTGGACATTTCAACCAAGATTGGTCAAAATTTTAGGCAATGGTCCTCACAACAATAGAAGTCATTTTCATCCATGTGCTTGCTCTAACTTCTGACACATACAAGTGTTGGTTGAAATTTTGATGACAAAAATAGCAACACAATAATTAGTCATAAATTTGACCAACATGGGTCAAAAATTCAACCAATTTTTGTCAAAAAATGAGTCAAAATGTACTAGTGCCTTAATGCAATTTCAGTTGAGACTTTTCTATAACTTTATTCTTAAATTCTTGTGTTATCCACTACATCAACTTCTCATTTGAATCAACATCTAAATTATTTACCTTCTCCATAATATGAACTAACTGATATATAACAAAAGCCTTCTCATCAAGGTTTCCCACATCAAACACTTCTAGGAAAATATCTTTAATCTCATGTAATACGTGTTTTTTTGTTGCTCCCTTCTCAGCTCTTCTTGTCTTGACTTCCTTGCCAACAAGTCTTGCAAGATTATCATTTTCTCATATGTCAAGTTATTAGTGTCCTAACTTGTAATCACAATAACTTCATCCAATCTCAGTGGCTTCCTAGGTGGCTGAGCCTCCTTCTTGATCCTCTTTCCTTTAGAATCTAGCATACTAGAGCTCAACAATGACAATTGCACACTTTGAGTTTGGATCTCTAGACTTGCTTTTTAAACAATATATTGTGTGCCCTTGGTAACTTTTGGCTTCTTAGTTGGTCTTTGTTCCTTGGTCCCTAAAAGTTCACTAATGGAACTTGGTTGTATTGTCTCCTTTCCTCTCTCATTCAAAGGTCCTAAGACATTTGGCCTATCACTTCCTATAGTATATTTCTCTACTTGTGCATTTTGGTTTTGTAACTCCTTTCTCTCCTCATGTGCCAACTCACTCTATTTCTTGGTAGTAGCTAAAACCTCATCTAAAATTTGAACATTTTTTTCAACAATAAGTTTATATGTATCAATTAAACTTACTATTACTTGTTGAGATGATTGGTGATCACCGACTTTGGATATTCCTTGATTTCCACAATCATTGGATTGGTGTCCATCAATGTGTCCTTATTAGACTTAAGAGATTGCTCCTATATTTAAGGCTTGGCTTACATTATATTCTCTGGCTCTTGTTTTGATGTAGTCACATTTGGGAATGTAGTATCAAGTGTTTTATCCTCAATGATGATTGTATCTATCTTCTTTTCACTTTCTCGTGCCATCTTTTGAACTATTTTGACCAATTTCTTGACATTTTTATAGATATCTTATGTATTATTTAACTCAACTCTTCCTTCATCCTTTTCTTCTTGCTCTACAGTTGTAGGCATAATTCTAGAAACTTTCTTCCACACTATAGTATTGTCATGTACAAAATCCTCAATCATATTTCTAAAAGTTTTCTATGCCCTTGTTTTTGGCACAATTTTCTTTGTATAATCTCTCTTGGCTATTTTCATATGTGGTTTTCCTTAATAGACATAACCTAGGCTAATGTAGCCTCTCTCATTTTCTTTCCATGGTCATTTTCCATTTCCATTTTTCATCAATTTTATTATACAATTCTTCTAGAAATTCTTTACCTAGCTCTATTGGTGTATATTTAAAACTCACAATCATATCTACAACTACCTGTTCAACTTTGTTTTAATCAAACTTTTTTAAAGTTTCATGTTTAGTATGCTTAAAACCAACTAACCCTATTGAATCCCTCAAAGTTTCACATACCTTATCCATGTCTTAAGGTTTCTTCCTTGACACAATTGAAACTAACTCAAGTCATCTAACTTGGTCCTCTAAGTTGCATCATCCTTATTATCTGGATTGATAACTAGCATTCTCCAAGGCTTCTTTTTTTTTGTCCTTGTTTGACCCCTTTAGCTTCTAATTTTCTCTCCTTTAGACTTTTTCCCTTGACTGGAATTGTAATCCTGATTAGCCCTTTCCTTACAGGATCAATAGCTACAAGACTTATTGTGTTAGATATTTTCCTCGTAACTCTATGTGGTGTGGAACTGGGTGGGATTTCCACTTTCTTTAATCTCTTCTTCACCTCAAGCTCATCTACTACAACTTATTTTCCTTTAGTTGGCTTGGTCTTGGAAACAATAAGTTCTTTTCCTTTTCCTTCATCTTCTTCACCATCACCTTCAACACTACTAAGATCTTATCCTTTACCTTCAGTAATATGTAGTGGTGTATCTCCAAGCTTACCTTCGGAGTCTTAGATCGTCTTCTTCCTTTTTCTATCCAACTTGGTAACTTTGGTCTACATCATCATCTTTTTTTTAGTATTCTCATATGTGTTGAATGGCTCAACATTCTTATTAATCTCCTCTGCTAATAATGTTCTAATGATGACTAACACTTCATCAACATTAAGTTCATAATGCATAGGCCTTAGATATTCCACTCTTGGTATTATTTCTTGTACATATGTTTAATTTGTATGATGTAGTGAGAATCCAGATGTACCCCAAAATTAGGTGATCTAGAAACTAGCAAACCAACACACAATAGAAAATGAACAAGAGGAGAGAGATTTAGATCTAGAAAGAGAATATTTCTTATCTTCAAATCAATAAGTTTACATCTAACATGCTTGGCTATAAGGCCTTCTAGGTTGTGGCCATTACAAATAAGAATAGATCTCAAACTCAAATAAAAACTTCTATCTCCAAGCTATTCTAGGCTAAGACTCCACACTTTTTAAATTCTACATCTCCTTCATCCGCTTCTCCTCCCTAAGACTCTACTCAAGACACCTTTAAATACTTTCCAAAATGACTTATAGAAGATTCTAGAATAAGAGAGGCCACAAGTCAACCCAATGAAAATACTAACTAATAAACCCATACATTAAATGCATACCCAAGCCACAAGTAAATTTATCTTCTTACCACAAGAAACATCCAAATCAACAACATTCATAATAGAAGGAACATATAACTCAAGATTAGCAACATCAGCAATAGATAAGTCTTCCATCACATCCATTTCAACATAAATATCATCTTGAACAATAACATCCAAATCCTTACCAACATAATTGAAACCCTCCTCTTCAACAATCTCATTGCACACAACAAGATGCTCTACAATTTCTATGTCAGATCTATCCATTTGCTCATGAATATCAAAAGATACTTTATCAACTCCAGCAAAATCATCATGCACTTCCTAAATTTGTCTTCTTCTCTTCATAATCTTTTTAATTGTCCAACAAACCTTCTTTCTAATCCTCAGATGCCAACTCAAATTAAGCTTTTCCAGATCATCAATTCTTTCATGTAAATCATCCCAAAAATAATCATATTCATCACTCTAAACCTCATGAAGATTTCTTCCATGATTTTGTGCTAACTCAATAGCTTCAACTCTAGCTTCAATTTTCCTCACCATGTCCAATAATTCTAGATCAACATTTCTCCTTCCTCAATCCATCTTTACACATACAAACAACGATCAAATGGAGAGTCATTTGTAAGTGCAAGCCAAATTCGCAAATTGTCCACCCTACACCAAGTCGCCAACTAGATAGGACTTCATAAATCACAACCCTTCTCTGATAAACTTTTCCCAACCAAGGTCCTAGTATAAACTACCTCACACTTCAATGATCTTCTTGCACTCTCAAAATTAACTAGGGTCTGATACCATTTGATGCAGTGATTTCTAGATGTACCCCAAAATCAAATGATCCAAAAACTAGAAAAATAACACAACAAAAAATGAACAAGAGGAGAGAGATTTAGATCTAGAAAGAGAATATTTCTTATCTTCAAATCAATAAGTTTACATCCAACATGCATGGCTATAAGGCCTTTTGAGTTGTGGCCATTACAAAGAAGAATACATCTTTCAAAGAAGAACATATCTTAGACTCAAAAACAAACTTCTATCTCCAAGCTACTCCAGGCTAAGATGCCACATTTTGAAATTCTACATCTCCTTCATCCATTTCTCCTCCCTAAGACCCTACCCAAGAACCCTTTAAATACTTGCCAAAATGGCTTATAGAAGATTCTAGAACAAGAAAGGCCACAAGTTGGCCCAATGTAAATACTAACTAATAAACCTGTACATTAAATGCATACCCAAGCCACAAGTCAACTCACAACTAATATTAAATACCCATCACAAATTAAATATAAAGGCTAGCTCCAACCAAGAACCAAAACCCAAAAAACTCGGCAAATGAAGGCTCAAAAAAATACTAGCACTCAACATCCAAATGAATGCTCAAAACCAACATGAACTTTGAAATCAAAGAATCACTCAGCATAAACAAGGAACTTAGCAACCAAAGGGTCACTCAAAAACTACATGAGCACAACATCCATTGAATAACTAGGCATAAAAAGGAATACTCGGTAACAATTGGAACTTGGTAACCACAAAACTTAGTAGCAACTCCAAAAAGATTAGAAAGTTAAGGAACCAAGGATGCCCCTACATCAGCCTATTGGGGTAAATAGAAAAGACTTTGAATGCCCCTGCATCATTGTATCAACAAGAAAACATATGTGATCATAGTACTACCAACTTAGATATTATACATACATTCTTCATCTTCCTCTTGAAGGCTTCAAAATAACCATCCATAATGGTTTCAAAGTTCATTTATCTACTCGGTCACAAGCCTAGACTTATCCCAAAAAAATGTCCAATAGTGGGTAAAGAGTATTGTACATAGAAAAATATGCATAAGATGAGATAACCATACTTACATGATGTATTCAAGCCTTCAAAATTGCTCCAAGGTTATCTACAAGGTATATCAATTATAACTCAACCAAGTCATAATTATGGTCCTTCCCAACTAGTTTGTGTCCCATGTCAACAACTACACATGAAAAACTATTTAGTTATTTGATTGATAAAACTTGTGAGAAATTGCACAAAACTCAAAATCAATCATTGGATCCTTGATAGTGTTTATTAACATACCTCATCCATTCCAATTTTCCTTTGTGAGGTCTTCAATTGCATCTAGTGACTAGCATAAAAATGTCTTCACTCAATCCAAAACAAGAAAACCAATCACCTTATGAATAATGGACTTTGTGATTTTGATTGGCCCATACTACAAACATAACTTCATGTCATGTAAAATTCTTAGTACAATAATTATCCATTCAATTTTAAACACTATAGAGAATTCTAGGGAACAAGTTAACAATTTATTGGTTACGATCTTGTTCTCATCCTTTAACATTAAATTCTCACACAACTTGTCATAGGCATTCCTCATCTCAAAATTGTCAATCTCTCTAACCTTACACATATAACACAATCTTACATCATGAACCATTATTACTCAATGTAGAATTGTAGATAACACTCCTAATGGGTCTCCTAGTTTTTATTTACCATTGAATTCATTTCCATTTCTCTCTTTTGCAATCTTTAATTATTTTTCTTTCATATGTTTAATTTGATCTTGGTTAAACATAGAATAATGTGACAATTGTGTTGCAACAAGAATAGGATTTTTTTGTCTTTAATTTGCACCAAGGTAGTCCCTTCTTCTCTTTTAGATATATCAATCATCTTAGGTTCATTTCCCATGAATGTAATTTAGGTAGCATGGGTTTCTATTTAGGATCATACCATGTCCTTTCTACTTTGTCTAATGATTCAAATTCTAACAAAAATTTTGAATCTTCTTTCTTTCTCACTTGATCTAGTAGAAATAATTATTGTAATGATAAACCAAGAAGTATTAGGATGTCACTATTTTTTACCATTTCTCTATCCCCTTCCTTAGTGTTGGAAATCTAATAGGGAAATTAATATACTAAGAGCAAGGGGGTGTGAATCAAAATCTATTAAACTTTAACACTTCAAATAAATTAAAAATTTGATAGCTTCACCATAAACCCTTATCTCAACAATATCATATATTAAATGAACATTTACTACAATACATAATCATATCTAGCATCTAATATCATGTATAACTCACAAATATGTAAAGTATCTCATAACACATGAGCACAACTATTTGGTTATGCAAAAACCTCCAAGGTGAAGGTAAAACTACAGTGGGGATGACACCCATAATCTTCACTACTAGAACAATAATTTTTTCTATATAGTGCTATAAGTTTGATCACTTCTAATGATCTACCCTGCAAGGGGTCTTCCTTATTAAGAGCTTACAATGCTTATATAGTCTACCTTGATTAAAGGATTTAACCTTACAACAAAGTAGGTACTTTGTTAAGAGACTTACAAAGGTCTGTTAGGACCACTCTATTAAGAAATTTAAACCCTAACTACACTTGTTAAAATGTATCATTACATGATCCTTCACTTTACACTAAAATGATTAACAGATCTCCTTTGTGCATTAATTAATCACCTTTCTGATCTTATATGTCTCTATCTCTACACTTTACTACACTACTTGGTCTCCAACTCTATCGAATTTTAACCTTGCATACACCCAATCCTTCATACTTCTTATGAACACAACAACCTTATGAATTAGATCATAGACCCTTCTAAAATAAATGATTGGGTGAACCTTCTAGATCCAAATTTATGATCTAGAATCAATCCTTTTGTCTCTTAGAACTTTCAATCTTTTGATTGGTGGAATCCCTTTCCTAGCGATTAATTATCCTAGAAAAAAAATATAATCACCTCCTTGATCTTCAAAATATTCTTCCATCTTGAAAAAATGGTTAATAATGAATTTAGTGCCATTCCAAACAAAAAACTAAAATTGTGTTACTCAACACTTACATTACACAAGCACTTGACATAAACCATTGCTTCATCTTGTCTCTCTACCTTAACTATGCTCGGAATGTACTAAATAAATTGATCTATATAACACTCGACCTCTACTAAACTCTGAGTAGCTCAATATCCATTGTCATCTCTAATTAGATCAACAATAATGTAAGTACTTGGCGACCATTAGCACACATGACAATTAAAATTGCTTGATACTTAAAATGTTTTTATTTTTTCATTCCTTTTCTCAACCTATGTTGGATGACTCGGTCACAATGATGACTAAATAATCATGCCTTGTGAATTACTAAGTCTTTAACACTAATAAATAACATGACTTAGGGATTAACAATCTCTCCCTTTGAAATTAGTGTTAAAAATACATTCTCATGATAAAAGTCTCTTCAATATAAG
The DNA here is from genome assembly GCA_028749045.1 of Cupressus sempervirens. Lineage (NCBI taxonomy): Eukaryota > Viridiplantae > Streptophyta > Pinopsida > Cupressales > Cupressaceae > Cupressus > Cupressus sempervirens. The sequence continues at coordinate 406,677,452 of CM053793.1, read as the reverse complement.
ATTGAAACATGAGTATCCTCCTTGAGAATATAATCCATACCTTACTTGGTAGACACTGTACATGTGCTGATTTTTCTAGTTAGTATATACTTGCAAAATTTCAAAAAAAATGCGAATTTTTTTCTATTTTCCTTCAAAAACTTCTTTTATTCATCAGAATCATCTAATCATGTCTTCTATTAGCCCCCTTGTTTGTCACTCGTGGCTTTTGGGGTGGAGTAATGGTAATGCCATATTTTTCTAGAAATGATTTGTGTATCTATACTATCATGGCTAGAGCATGATCCCAACTTGTCCTTACAGACTCCAAAACTTGAATCTTTCTTTATATGTAGTAGCTAGATCTACCAAATTATCAGCAATAGAAAGATTTATATCTATCTATACTACCTCTTTTCATGATTGAAGATCTACCTAAATAACCTCTAAGTGGGGTATCAACATTATTTAAATAGAGATAAGCTTAGCCTGTATTCTTCCATCATTAGCCATTAACTTTAGCTAACCTTTCTTGGGTGAATGTTAATCTATTAAAATGAAATGAAGTTGAACTTGTGTCCATGCTCAAAGAATTTCATATTGACTTTGAATATGTTTTTAGTCTATCTATGAGATCTTGATTTACCTTTATAAAGAATGTAACATCATGTAACTTTTCCACAAAAAATGAATATTCTTGACAGATTATTTTGCATTATTTACAAGGGTTGATAAATGAACTTGCCTTGATGTAATTTTAGTGGAGACTTTTTCTATAACATTCTTATCAAATTTTTGTGGTATCCACTACATCAGCTTCTCATTTGAATCAATGTCTAAATTATTGACCTTCTCCATAATATGAACTAATTGAGTTATAATAGGAGCCTTCTCATCAAATTTTTCCACATCAAACACATGTAGGAAAATATCATTAATCTCATGTAATACTTTTTTTTTTTTAATCCCTTCTTATCTCTTCCTGTCTTTCCTTCCTTGCCAACAAGTCTTACAAGGTTATCATTTTCTCATATGTCAAGTTATTAGTGTCCCAATTTGGAATCACAATAACTTCATCCAATGTCACTAGCTTCTTAGGTAATTGAGCCTCCTTCTTCTCGATCATCTTTCCTTTAGAATCTAGAGTACTAGAGCTCGCTAATGACAATTGCACACTTTGATTTTGGAGCTCTATACTTGGTATTTGAATAATATATTGCATTCCCTCAACACCTTTTGGCTTATCAACTGGGCTCTATTCCTCAGTACCTACAAGTTCACCAATGGAACTTGGTTATATTGTCTCCTTTTCTCCCTCTTTTAGAAGTCTTGAGACATTTGGTAGTAGGTGAAACCTCATCTAAAATTTGAACATTTGTTTCAATAGTAACTTTAGATGTATCAATTAAACTTTTTGTTACATGTGAGATGGTTAGTGATCACCAATCTTTGTATATTCCTTGATTTGCACAATCATTGGATTTGTGTCCATCAATGTGTTCTTATAAGATTTGGGAGCGTGCTCCTATTTTTTTGGCTTGGTAGAAACTATCTTCTCTTTCTTTTTTTTAGCTATAGTCACATTGTTGAATGTAGTATCAAGGGTTTTATGCTCAATGGTGATCTTCTCTATCTTCGTTTCACTTTCTTGTTCCATCTTATGAACTCTTTTGATAGATTTCTCAACATTTTATAGATGTTTTATGTATTATCCAACTCAAACCTTTCTTCATCCTTTTCTTATTGCTCTATAGTTGTAGGAATTAGTTCAAAAACTTTCTTCCGCACTATTTTACTCTCATTTACAATATCCTAAGTTTTATATGCCCTTGTTTTTGGCACAAATTCCTTTGTATAATCTCTCATGGATATTGACATATGTTGTTTGCCTAAATTAGGCATAAACTAGGCTAATGTTGCCTCTCTCATTTTCTTTCTATGAGCAATGCCCATTTTCATTTTGTATAAATTTTATTATACAATTCTTCTAGACATTCTTTACCTATCTCCATCTGTGTATATTTAAAACTCACCATCATATCTAGAATTGTCTGTTCAACATTCTTTTTATCAACTTTTTCTAAATTTCCATACTTAATCTGCTTAAAACCAAATAGCCTTATTGAATTCCTCAAATTTTCACAAACCTTATTGATTTTTTGAGGCTCTTTCTTCATAAAAAAGTTGAAACTAACTCAAGTCATCTAACTCGGTCCTCTCAGCCTCATCATCCTCACCATCTAGTTTGACAACTAGATTTCTCTAAGGCTTCTTCTTTTGTTGGCCTTTCTTAACCCATTTAGCTTCTAATGTTCTCTTCTTCAAACATTTTCCCTTTACTAGCCTTGTAATCTTCACTAACCTTTTCCTTACTAGCTTAATAGCTAGAAGACTTGTTGCCTTATATCTTTTCCTGGTGACTCTATGTGGTGTGGAAGTGGGTGATATTTTCACTTTATTTAAGCTCTTCTTCACGTTAGGCTAAAATACTACAACTATTTTTTCCTTTAGTTTCCTTGGGCTTGGGAATAGCAAGTTCTTTTCATTTTCCTTCATCTTCTTCATCATCACCTTCATCACTATTGAGATCTTCTCCCTTCTTACCTTCAGTAATCTATAGTGTTGTATCTCCTAGCTTACCTTCCAAGTCTTGGATCATCTTCTTCTTTTTCCTATCGACCACAAGAACTTTGGTTTGCATCAACATCTTTATTTGAGTAGTCTCATATGTGTTGAATGGGTCAACATTCTTATCAATCTCCTCTACTAAAAATGTTGTAATGGTGATGAACACTGTATCACCTAATTCAATAGTGCAACATGAAATACTAAACAAGCCAACACTTAAGATACGACCAAGGGTTATCACCACAAAAGGAAGCAAACCAAGAATGGTAGGCTCCTAATGGTATAACATCATGATGCAATGGATTTGTCTCTGATTTAAGATGTGTATGCTCACAAGATATGCTTAATCTTTAGATGGATTCATAGAGTAAATGAAGCAAGGTTTCAACAATGGATTCATGGAGTAATTCCAACATTATAATCGTATTTTGGTAGTTCATGAGCTCTCAAAATAGCATTATAACTTTGCATGGAAGATGGATGATTTTGTGAAGGAAGAAGATTTAATTTATAGGCCAAGGGTTGGAGGAATGGAGGGTCAAGATGTCAAGATGATGAGATGGTGAGGGAGGTTCAAGATGCACTCAAAAGGGAGCACAAGGATTGTACTTGTTTAGCACCAATGGGGAGGTGACAAGTGTCACAAGGAGAATCAGTTTGAGAGGAGAGGATAAGGGTTGGTCAAAGGAGTAATGAGGGAGGTTGAGTATGTAAGAGGGATGTAAGAGTCAATAAGAGAGGTGTAAGAGATATTTTGGGGATGTAAGAGGTGTGGTTGATTTTGTTGACTTTGGCTTGGGTTAGCAAGTCTTAACCCATGTTTATGATTGTGCACATGATTAGAAGGGGATTAGGATTAGCTTAGAAGGGGGATTAGGGGGTAATTGATTTAGCTTTGATGGGATCGGTTAATTAGGAGGCTAAGTGAGGTTAGTATGGGTGAATGGGTTGGATTAGGGGTTAGGATAGGGTTTAGGAAAGGTTTTTTATGATTTTAGATATTTTATTAAAAATTTTATTCAATAAAATGGGAGTATGGAATTAAATTGAATAAATTTAATGATTTATCCAATTTAATAGAGGAATTGGGATTTAATTGATAAATTGATTTTGGGTGATCATTTGATTTTATCAATTGGACTATAGTTAATTTAATTAATTAATTAACTAGGGGATGATGATTAATTAATTAAATAGTAAATATTTAATCAATAATGTCTTAGGAGAAGACTAAATATGATTACTTATTGATGTAATCAGATTTAGGTGTCTACATTTTGCCCCTCTTTGACATAGTGTTGAAACAACACTATTTCAAAGAAGTTCAAACATAAATAATGTGAAGAAGACTTTTTGAAGCAACATGTTTGCCCCAATCTTGAGTAGAAGATCAGAGAATAGACTACATGATACCCCTTCAAGAAGGCAACAGGGAAAGAAAAAGCATCATGACAACTTCTTGAAAAATGACAGTAAGCAGGGAAGAGCCCGAAAGGAAAAAAGTGAGGGGGCAAGGAAAAACTATAGTGTTGGAAGGGCACTTCGGGGGGGCTATAAGTGGTGAGAAGGGTGCTAGAATGGGTCATTTTCATTTAGATTAAGGAGGATATATTGTGAGTAGGAGCTCTACAGTGGAGATTATGATGGTGGGGGTTGGGCGACCAGATCATCGAGCAGATATAGTGCGATGAGTACAAGTATGGGGGATGCAAGATCGATTGGTAGGGTCTAAAAACTCTCCATGATTTTTTGTTATACATTTTTTATCTCATTCCCATGAAAGCAAAAATGCAATCCCATGTACACAGGTCCGATGAGAATGTGAGCAGGATCAGTGGGATCATGATCCCACAAAAATCGCATAGATGACTAGGAAATTTGTGGCTTATGGGCAGTTGTGGTAGGATCACAATCTCGGGGTGGGAGATCATGTAGGATTGGGGGTAAACCAATGTGATCATGTTTCTATGAAATGGAACATGATTTAGTCGACGAGGATGGTTTCCCACTAGAAGAGGGGTCAAAGCAAGGATGAGGTTGGGTTGATCGAGGTGGAAAAAGGGAAAATGCGATCCCACGAGATAAGTGGTCTACGAGTTTGCTAGTTTTGAGCCAGCACAGGAACACGCAAGTAGGAACAAAAGTTAAACAAGAAGAACAAGGAAAAGTCAACATTGTGATCTCATGGAAAAATAAACCAATGGGAATGTGAAGGGTGAGATTTTTAGGAATGCACGATGGGGGTGAAAAAGAAGCAAAAGCTGAGGAAAAAGGGAGGGATTAAGGATTATAATCTGACACAGAATGTTGGCATCTGAGCTGGTTTATGGTGTGTAGTGGTCCTTGGGGGCTTTAGTATCATGGGAGAAGTGAGTAGCAATGTTGTGCATAGGTGAGATGTTGACACCCTTGGATTGGGCGAGGATCGAGGCAATTAGATTGGGCTACCTAGCAAGGTTTCTTGATACCTGCATGTACATGGTGATGGTCACAGCCCTATGTGAGTGATGGCACAGTGAGATGACAACCTTCCATCTGCCTACTAGGGAGATGATGGTGACACTAGAGGATGTGTACCAAATTTTTACACTATCGGTATAGGCGATGCCAGTGATGGCAATGAGAGAGATGATAGTTGAGGTGGTTGTGCATCGATTGATGGGAGCTAGAGTTGAGTTCAAGATCTGGCGAGGACAGTTTTCCCTAGATGAGCATCTGGATCATGTGGCACCAAAGAGGCAGATTTACTTCTATGTGTTGGGGCTTTTTTTAGGGTACATTGCCCCAAATATAGGTGGGACATGAGTTACTTTGGCATTGATCCTAGTGGTTATGCAAATAGTGGACACAAGACTCCCAGCTACATGGGGGTATTTGATGTTGGTAGAGCTATACAAAGACGTGCATCAGATAGTATACTAGGGTGGTGGGTGGCAGGGGAGGAGCATTGGTTTCCTAACATTACTACAAGTGTGGGCTTGGGAGCATATTGCCGTACTCAAGCCACTAGGGTGCAAAGAGAGGTAGGTGGAGGAGCCAGTGGCATACAGCTGGGTCGAGCCACTGACATACCATCACACAAATTTATTGGACTATTGGAGAGTCCACATTGATGAGATAGTGACAGTGATGTGGAGGCCCTACATGGGCCTAGGACTGTGGGTGAAGGATGGAGAGCAGCTGCCATATACAATATCTCCATGCTTTGTGTTTAGTTGGTGGGCCTACATAGTGAAGAAATATAGGCTAGACAAGGTGCTATGATAGTTTTGATGGTAGCCGATGGCTCCAAGTGAGTTGAAATGGTATTAGTGTGTGATATGTGAGCCAATATCGATGTATGAGCCAGCCCTTCAGAGAGATGGTTTGCTAAGGGCATGGCTAGAGCTAGAGCCATATTAGTGGGATTGGTTTGAAAGGGCAAAAAGTGTGGGCTCCACATAGGAGTACCAAGATACCTTTGTGTGGTTGAGACCACTAGGCCAAGCACAGGCTACTAGGATAGCAGTGGTGGCAAGGGAGCTAGCTCAGGCAACACAATAGGGGAGATATGTGGCGAGGGCATTGTAACAGTGGGTAGAGGCCATTATAGAGGAGGAGAGAATAGCTTGGCAGAGTTGGAGGGTAGGGAGACATGAGAGAGGAGATCATCTAGAGAGAGGAGGAGAGGAGAGAGTGGAGGAGAGGGGGGTAGAGGAGAGAGTGAAGGAGAGGGAGGCAGAGCCTGCGAGAGGTGGAGAGGAGAGACTAGAGGAGAGGAGGCTAGAAAGGGAGAGGGAGCAAAGGCCATAAAGGCCAGCAAGGGGTGATGGAGGAGGGTCAGTAGCAGGGGGAGAGGGTGGTGGATGGGCAGTCAAGTATGCTTCATTATAGTAGACACACGATATGACCAACGAACTACTCCGTGATACACAGCAAGAGCAAGATTAGCTTTGTATAGAGCGAGATCAGTTCCAATAGGAGTAGGATGTAGCACAAGGGTAGGTTGGTAGGGTAGGTATAGAGGTGGGGAGGCTATAGATAGATGTGGGGAAAATGGAGGGTAGGTTGGATGTGGTCAGCCTGGAGAGGCGGGCAATATAGGCAAGGTTAGATGCCTTATAGCAGGAGCAAGATAGGCTGGTGGTGGAGGTGGTGACCCTACGGGCATAGGTAGTAGTGGGAGGAGGGATAGATGAGCTAAGGTGGAGGAGCTAAGGGAGAGGGCCCAATTCTCTCGAGGTCGATATCACACAATAGTCCCAGCAAACCAGATAGAGCACTATAGATAGCTGACATAGTCGGGGACAACTGGGACCCATACAGGTATGCAGGGGGGAGGGGAGAGTGGATGGAGCACTGGAGGGGAGAGTATGGGTGGGTCTCAATGTACTGGGCAGAGTCATAAGACAGGAAAAAGCTAGAGGCAAGGGACAGGAGTGAGGGGAAGGAGAGATGAGGCAGAGAGTTAAGGGATAGGAGGGGGATTGATGAGGCCACCGCCTCCACCACTAGTAGCAATAGGGGTAGGGGGGATGCAAAGGAGCTAGAGGAGTTAGATCAGTGACTAGTGATAGATTGGATTTTTTTTTTCATGATGAGCATGTTGCCTAGATCGATAGGTTTTGAGATACATGGATATTTTGTGCGGGCACAGACCCATTTATATGATATGGACATTGTATATCAGGACTTTGATGTACGATATTTTTTCATTCTTTCATTGATTTATTATGGAGGGGATTATATATATAGAGCAGATCATTCTTTGGGGTGGGATATGTGTTATGGACTTTTAATGACATGAGCATTGTTGATGATGTATGTTTACACTGATATGTTTGATATACAGGATGTGATTATTGATAATGTTGCTGACATTTTGTGATGCAGAATGCTATAGATTATGAGAGATATGATGTTGCTGATAGTTTATGATGTAGGATGTGATTTACCATGATGAGAGATATGATTTTGCTGACAGTTTATGATGTAGGATATGATTTACTTATGATAATGTGGACATGATTTTGTTGACAATTGATGATGCAAGATGTGATTTACTTATGATATGATGTGAGACATTTTGATGTGACCCATGATGATGTGATTTATGATATGTCAGATATGTGGTGATATGTTTTGATGTTATTTCTATTATGATATGTTTTGATATGCTATTTTTACAATGATGAGAACATCAAATAATACTCAAATGAACACAACTAAAAGATAAGTGACAAATATAAAATGAATTACCACCTAACGACTAAAAAAAAAATTTATGATGTTTAAAATGAATAGAATGTAAAGGATAAACATGAGATTTATGATATGTGAACACAAATTAAAATAAAATGAAATATGAATAACAATGTTTGTGAAATTAACCACAAACAAATGATGAATTATAGGTCTAAAATGAATCACAAACTAAAGAATTAACTATCATGAAGCACAAACTAATGATGAACTATCTCACTAAGATGAAAATGAGAAACTCGTGATATTCTTAAAAATGGAAATAAAATAATGATGAACTATCACACTAAGATGAAAATGAAAAATTAATGATATCTTAAAAATGGAAACAAACTAAAAGATATATCTGAGACTTATGATAAGCATGTGAGGATATAAGAGAGATTTTAGGTATGATAAATAGATACAAGCTATGATAAGACAACATGCTAGATTCTAGGAGAAAATGGACAAATCATGATGATGAAATTAGGATAGTGGTCTATGATAGGAGATATTTACTTTAAGGAGAAATATGTTGGAGCATGAGTGACCAACAAACTTGTAGTCAGGAGGATAGTAGAGTTGTGAACTAGGATAGTGACTTATGATAGGGATCACATCATTATGAAAATGAACAATAGTTGATGGTCGATGATTTGAATCAAATGATTCTGAGGGTGGAAAAAGGGAGATTTCAAGGGAGAGAGGTGATGAAAAGGGGGAGGACACTAGGGGTTATGAAAATAAATGTGAAGTGTAGGGGAAGCTTGAGCACAGGGTATTTCGTGACGAAGTACCACTATGTAGTGTGAGCACTTTATTTGATATAGGATTTTAGGGATCTGCCAAGGTTACTAAGAATGTTAAGACCTCATTCCAAAAATTCCATAGGACTAACTCAAACAAGCATGTAAGGATTTCCCTAGCATCACACATGAGTCTTAGAGAGATTAGTGTAGGAATGATGCTGGGTGATCCACAAGAAAATGATATTACCTAAGTGCACCATGTTTTATCAAGAAACAAAAACATGTTTGAAATATGAAAAGATAATATCTTACTAACTCTCAAGTAGAAAAAATAGACTATGATCAAAACCATGCCCTTAAGTTGCCCTAGTCAAAACACATCATGATATGAAATGATCATGGTGATCTTGAGGAGGAAACAAAAAAAGATACGTGGAAGTGATCAAAAAAATTGTACAAAGAAACCAAAGATTTTGAAAAGTGAAAAAGTAACCTCTTGCTAAAGAGATCAACTGATGAGTTACTGATGGGCTAGGGACACAAGACATTGCAACAAGGCTTGGATAGTATGTACAAGTACAACTATACAATGACATGGGAATTCTAGACCAAAAGATGCCATAGTAGGTATGTACATGATGGGGTAAAGCTCGGGATGAGAAGATAGCATTGCTATGATACAAGGATTTAGTGTATAGGTGGGGTTTATGTAAAGCACAATTTATGTACAAGGGTTAGGATACTATTGTATTTACAAGAGTAGGGTACATATGATACAAGGATCAGTGCAGGGGTATGAGACACAAAGTTGTATGGGCTATATATGCTACATATGGTAAAGTACAAGGATGAAAAGCACTTGATAAGATACATGCAGTAGAGTACAATAGTAGAATACATCAAGTATGATACATGGGATGCTATAATACAAGAGTGAGGTGGGATGTTGCAAACCGCAATGTGTTGGAGGATGATGCTATGAAGCATGGTAAAAGACAAAACTATGAGGAACACCTTGAAAAGATGGGGAGATGAGTGATGTGATATGGAGTGGCAATATGGAGGAGGGGTGTCTATCAATGATAGATAATGAAAAAGTTGTAGTACACCTAGCACCTATTTGCTAGGTTTTCACCAAGGACCTATCCAAGGCACTTGAATTGCCAAGTTTTCACCATTGGACGCTTATTTTTCTTTGCCTATTTTTGATCTAAAAATTTTTCCCTCAAGCATAGAATTTATTAAGGTGAATAATGTTGGTAGGATTATTCAAGACTTCACCTTCAAGGGTAGATAACTGATAGGCTCTTGAGCCAAAAGATATCGTGACTACATAGGGACCAAGCCATGTGGGCTCGAACTTGCCTTTCTTTTCTCTATCAGCCTAAACCTTCATATTCTCTTTAAGGACCATGTCACCTTCCTAAAAATTGTGTGGATGGACTTTTCTATTGAAATTGCATTGGAGGAAACTTTGATAGACCATGAGGTGGTCGTAGGCTTGTTGCCTTTTTTCATCAAGTAGATCAAGTTGAGTATGTCGAGCCACTCTATACTCTTCATCAGATATCTAACCTCGTAGAGAGATGTGGAGAGATGGGAGTTCAACTTCAATAGGTAGGACTACTTCAGCACCATAGACCAAGGAGTATGGAGTTGTGCTAGTGGCTGTACAAAATGAAGTGCAGTATGCCCATAGGGTAGGATTGATTTGCAAATACCAATCACGACCAGAGTCATTGACAACTTTCTTGAGGATTCTAAGTAGGGTTTTATTAGTTGCCTCTGCTTAACCATTACCTTGTGGAAAATACAGGCTAGAAAAGTGGTGATGTGTGTGAAAGGAAGTGCATAATTCCTCCATATTTAGGTTTTCAAAATTTCCCCCATGGTCTGTGAAAATGGTAGTTGGGATGCCAAAGCAACATATGATATGATATAGGATAAATTTGGACACTTGAACTCACATTGCAGTAACAAGGGTAACTGCTTCAACCCACTTAGTGAAATAGCCAATGGCAATGATTATCCACTTGTGTCCTTTTGAAGAAAGTGGTGTAATAAGGCCAATGAGATCAAACCCCCAGTAGGCAAAAGGCCATGGTGGTGCAATGGGTTACAAGTCCTATATTGGAGGCTTGATCAAATTAGCATGTTATTGACAAGGTAAACATCATTTGAAAAATTCACATCCATCATGTTCTAGAGTATGCCAATAGTATCTAGCCTGAAGGATCTACTTTGCTAGCACCATCTCGCTTGTGTGAGCACCACAAAGTCTAATGTGTACCTCTTTGAGAGCCATTGCAGCCTCATTTTGATCTAAACATCTAGAGAGAATATCATGATAACCATGATGATATAGGGTTTAGGTGATGATAGTGTAATGGGAAGCTCTACAAATAAGGTTTTGGTGTTGGGTTCGCATGAGGTAAGGAGATATGATACCATTTAGTAGGTAAGCATGAATTTCATGGTACCATGTTGATTGGGGACCAACCAAGATACAGACCCATGTTGATTCATCATTTTCATATGCAGGTTCATGTAGCTGCTCAACCAAGAATTCATATTGTGTAGCTTCGTACGGCATTTCCAAGAGAGAACCAATAGTAGCCTTGGCGTCAGCTACCTTATTCTAGAGTCTAGGTACCTGTATGAACTGGATCTGAGTAAAATGCTCCTTTAATTGGTCAACTAGATCTTTGTAAGGTAGTAGCTTGTCATCCTTGGTCTAATATTCATTCAACACTTATTTGATGATAAGCTGAGAATCACCATAGACTTGAAGCTTCGTGATATTCCATTCAATGGTGATTTTGAGTCTCGCAACAAGGGCCTCATACTCTGCAATGTTATTGGTACACCAAAATTGTAGCTTGAAAGACTTAGGAATATAATCACCTTGAGGTGTAACCAAGAGTATGTATGTGCTAGATCCATGAGATGTATAGGAGCCATCAAAATATAACATCCAAAGTGGTTGTCCTTCTATCAAACAGAGGTGTTCATCTAGAAATTCCATGATGAGTGGGTGATCTACAACTAAGGGTGCATTAGCCAAGTGATCTGCAATAGCCTAGCCTTTAATGGCCTTTCTGTCAATATATTGAATATCAAACTCACTGAGAAGCATAACCCATTTTCCCAATCATCTGATAAGTATTGTGCAAGAGTGTGTATATTTCAATGCTTCAATCTTTGATATTAGTTGCATAGTATGACTCAACATGTAATGATGTAGCTTCTATATGGAAAATATCACTGCTAAGCATGCCTTCTCCATTGGCATGTAGTTGAGCTCATAGCCCACTAATGTTTGGCTAATGTAATAAATAGCTCTTTCCTTTCCTGCATCGTCAAGTTGTGCTAGAAGAGCACCTAATATTGTGGGAGTAGTTGTGATGTACAATATGAGTGGGCACCCTGCAACTAAAGGAACCAAAATAGGTGGAATAGCCAAGTATTGCTTGATGAGCTCAAAGTTGCACTAGCAAGCTGGGTCCAATCTAAAATTTTGATCTTTCTTAAGTAGGTGAGTGAAGGGTTGATACTTATCAGCAAGCTAAGAAATGAACCATCAGACTAATTGAAGTTTTCCTTTCAAAGAAAAAAGGTGCCTGAGTGTCTTAGGTGGAGCCATATCCATAATAGCTTTGACCTTCTTAGGGTCAATATGGATACCATGCTATGACACAATGAAGCCTAGGAGTTTGCTTGAAGTAACACCAAAGACACACTTCTTCAGATTTAGCATGAAACAATATTCTGCCAGTTGATTGAATACTTCCTTGAGGTGAGATAAGTGATCCAAAGCATTGGGAGACTTGACTAAAATATCATCCACCTAATCCTCAAGTATCTTATGGATTAGGTCATGGAAGATGACTGTCATCACGTGCTGATAGGTTGGACCGACATTCTTCAACCCAAATGGCATCATGTTGTAGAAAAATGTGCCCCAAGGTGTAGTTAATGTCATTTTATGTTGATCTTCCTCTACAATATGAATCTAAGTATATCCAAAGAAATTTTCCATCAATGACAAGAGTTCATGACCTGCAGTGAGATCCACAATCATGTCAATATTTGGTAATGGAAAGTCATCGTTTGAACAAGCCTTATTAAGATCCCTAAAATTGGTGCAAATCCTAATATCACCAAAGGGCTTGGTAATAGGTACCATATTAGAAATCCATTCAGAATAATCAATTGGTCAAATTATTTTGGCCTCTAGCAACTTTCCTAGCTTTTCTTTGACTAATAAAGCCACCTTGGGGTGCATTTTTTGAAGTTTTTGCTTGATAGGCTTGGCCTCCAGATCCACTGTCGAATGGTGTACTACTAGTTTGGGGTCCAACCCTAGCATGTCTTGATATGACCATGCAAAATGACCCACATTCTTGTGGAGGACCTCAATGAGAAGATCTACCTGCTCAGGTGGTAGAGAAGCTGCAATATATATGATATGTGGTGTCTCTGTCAAGCTGATATTTACATGCCGAGTTTCTTTTGTCAAAATTGAAGATATAGGAGGTCAATGCTATTGTGGGGGGAGGATGAAATCTCCATCTTTAGGTGCCTCTGAGAGGTTTTCACGATCAAATACGTCCTTTATTTTTATTTTTATTTTTAAGTCACCCAATGGCACTCCAAAGGAGTTTTCACCATGTGATGTTTGTCTTTGATCTTTTTTCTTTTTTGTTTCTTTTTGAATTTCATTTTTCTGACTAGAGATTTCCTCCTCCCCAAAGTAACCTATTGGATCTAGCTTGTAGACATATGTTGATGGTGGTAGTGACTGTTTATTTGGCATTTTTTCCCCCATGAATTTAAGGAGTGTGTGCTCGATAGAGACTTGTCAACATGAACAACACTTGGTTGGTCCCGATCTATGAGTTCGGGGTGAGAAAGCGAGAGTTCTATGAGATTCAAGGATAGTTGGTAGAGCACAGAGGCTCTAAGAATTATTTTATCAAGGAAAATATTATTGTAAGCTTTCTTTTCAACTTTCTTAGGGATGTCTTTGACCTCAACAAGAGTGTTTTGGATGTTCGTAAAGGCATGGCCTTTTTATTGTAGTGCCCCCATTTACGGGGAGTCCATAGCCCAAGCTTTTGGTTTTTCCTTGGTGTGCTTCTATAGGCTATCTCATACCTAATTCCTGATAGCCTAAACCACCTCCTTGATAATCTTATCACTTCATGGCCAAGCAATGTGACCATGGATATTTCTATTTAAAGTGATCAAGAAGTGCTTCACTTATAGGAGGTGGCTTTTTGTATAGCCATGTGTTAAAGTCTCATGCATTTTCTGCTCCATCAAGGATACCTTTGGTGATAAATGTGGTAGTGCCCAGCTGGTGGAGTTGAGAGGTGGTTTCTGGTATAGGCCCTTGATGTGTTGGACATCCTTGAGTATGTGGATCAAGTGGTAGAGCACTGATAGCAAAAGCATCTGTGAGACTATACTCACCACAACCTTGGTAGTTAATCTTAACTATGGAAAGAGTGGAGGCTAAAATGGTGTCTAAATCATGGCAGGTGCCAGAGGAACTAGCCTTGGTGGTTCCAATTTCAATCCCAAGATAGTGATTGGTGTATGAAGCTTCAACTACATTGCATATGATGTCCCTAGAGTGGGCCCCTAATGGAAGGTGACATAGGTTGGTCCGTGCAATTTTTCACTACCACATGTCTAGGGTCCTCACCAACAAGGTTGTTCTAGGGTTACCCCCTTAACGCAGGGAGGTGTCATTTACTAATAGTCTAGGCTTTTGGTGCAATGGTTACTAACTTGGTATCAAAGTCAAAGGTCTCGAGGTTGAGACCTGCAAAGCATGGTGGGCTGTGATATCTCCATAGTGGGCCCCTAATAGAAGGTGACATAGGTCTGTCCATGCAATTTGTCACTACCAAGTGTCCACGGTCCTTGCCAGTGGCACTATCCTGGGGTTGCCCCCTTAATGCGAGGAGGTGTTGTTTACTAATAGTCTAGACTTTTGGTGCAATGGTTACTAACTTTGTAATGACCCTTTCCAATAGGTCACTAAAAAAAAAACCCTAAATTTAATACACTACTAAAGTATATTACTAAAATAAGGAAATAAAAGTGCCAATGTATTCATTCAATGAAAACCAAATGTTTTTACAAATGATATGGAAATTTTCAACACCAAAACATTATGACATGGAACATTACAGAGAAACCCTAACTAGCTCTATACAATTGAGAACTTATTACAACTACAAACTAAAATGAAGAACCTGGATTGATTAGATATTGGAGACTGACTTCTAAAGGTGATATGGTGAAAGTGCAACTCCACTTGAAACTCCAAACTAGCAATCAAGCACAAGTGAAAGGACTAAAATATCCTTCCCATAGCTGCAATAATTCAGGTGATCTTTCACACCCTCAAAATTGTGTACCAATTGAGTGTTTTCATTCTCAATGGCCAATTGTGACTACTTGCAAAAATCCTAGGCTCCACAATGCACATAAAAAATCAATAATAAATCTCGATGATAGGCAATGAGCCCTCAATGCCTATTTATTCTTTTTTCCTCGATAGGTCAACCTCTTTTTTTAATTATTTCTCTGCTCCTTCTAGCAACCTCTAGGATGTTATTTTATTTAATGACTTTATAAGATATAACACTAAACTAAATATAAAATTACCTTGTAATATTTTTTTTTTAATCGATAACTTTATAAATAATTAATTCCTCCAAAATGGGGATATTACAAGTCCACCCCCCCTAAAATTTCTTGGCCTCAAGAAATCTTGATGTTGGATGCTGCAAAATCACTTCTCCCTCCCAAGTAGCATCTTCAATAGGTGAATCTTTCCACTTAACCAGATACTCCCTGATTACTCTCTTGCGAAGCTACTTTTCTCTACTATCCAGAATGGATTCTAGCACTAAGATCAATTTTCCTTCATCATATAAGGGAGGTAATACTGTAGAAGGCATCACATTCTAACCCAACACTTTTTTGAGGCATGATACATGAAACAAATTGTGCACTCTACTATCTACAAGAAGCTCCAACTCATAAGCCACCTCACCAACTTGCCTGACGATCCTAAATGGTCCATAATAGCGTGGCTTCAGTTTCTCTACACCACTCTTTTTGAGAGTGGACTACTTATATGGCTGAAATATGAGGTAAGCCATATCATTTACCTCAAAGCTACACTTAGTCCTCTTCTTGTCTGCATACTACTTTTGCTAGTTCTGAGCTCTAGCAATGTTGTCTCTGAGAGCTATATCCTTACTTTACTATAATAATTCACCTGCATGGGGTACCCAACTATCTCCCAACAACAAACCTAAGAAACTAGGTGTCTCATAGCTGTAAAGTGCCATGAAGGGTGTCATCTATATAGTCATATGATATGTAGTATTATAACAATACTCACAGAGATATATCCATCAGACCCAAGCTCGTTGTTGATTTACCACATAATTCCTCAAATACCCTTCCACCCATTTGTTTATAATCTTTGTTTGACCAGTAGTCTATGTGTGATAACTAGTGCCTGGTGTAAGCTCAGTACCGCACAACCAAAATACCTCTTGCCAAAAGTGACTCATGAAGTGGTTGTCCCTATCACTCACAATGCTCTAAGGCAAACCATCTAATCTAAAAACCTCCCTAAAGAAGACCTTTTCCACTTGAGCTACTAAGTATGTAGTAGCAATAGAGAAGAAGTGAGCATATTTTGTCAGCCTATCCACCATCACATAGATACAATCATGCCCCTAGGCCTTGGGAAAACCTATAATAAAATCCATAGAGATGCACTCCCACTTCCTATTAGGAATAGGAAGTGCCTATAGGAGCCCTATAGGATAAGTGTGCTCTTATTTCTTTTTCTAGAAAACATGACACTCATGCACATATTGCAAAATGTTAGCCTTAAGTCCCTTCCAAGAAAATTGTTCCCCTACTAACCTATAAGTCTTGAAATACCCAGGATGGCCTGCTATAGGTGAATTATGGAATGCTTTCAAAATCAACTACTTCACTTTCAATCCTAGGACTAAGTAAATCCTGCTCTTGTAAATGATCAAATCATCTATGAGAGTGTATCGAGTGTTGATTGTTGTTCCCTCCACTATAGCAAAGGCCCACATGTCTTTTGCATATTCTGCTACAATCAAGTGTCACAAATCCTCTGATATCTAAATCATAGAAGTGAGGTGTGGCCTACAGGATAAAGCATTTGCAACAATATTTTGTGTCCCCTTAACATATGTAATATCAAAACCATATGCCTGTAGCTTACTCACCCACTTCTACTGACCATCATTCAGGTCTCACTATCCTAAAAAGTGCCTCAAACTATTATGATCAGTTTTAATACAAAATTTGCTACCCACAAGATGCTGTCTAAATTTGGCCAAGGCATGCATGATGGCCAACATCTCCTTATCATATATGTTGAATGATCTCTCAAGCCCTCTGAGTTTCCTACTCTCATCATTTTGGCTAAATTAATTTAATCATTTATCTAGACCAAATTGCTAATAATCAATTTATTTGATTATAACCTATAGTTTGACTATGCTATCCTGAGTTCATTATTTGATTAAAAGAACATGTCCCCTTTTAATTAAATAAAAGACCCCATTCTTCTAACCCACTTAAAGTGCACACATAAAGTCCTTTTTCTATTTTGCAATTAAAAGAAAAGGCTTTGTGACTTTTGTCTTATATGACAAGTCAACTTGTACTCTATTGGTTGATTTGTGTGTGCACATGGATCACTCCTCTTTTCAAATTCCACTGTTGATCATCCACCATCTTCATCTTGATCTCTACCATTCGTATGACTTTAAAAGGGAGAGAGATTTTCCCCTCAATCCATCCTCATTTTGAATATTGTTATGCTGCAGGTTTTCTAACAGCTTTCTTTGGAGCTTTGTGGAGAACTTCTATTTTTTGTCTACATTCTCTCATACCATAGCATTTTAACTTAGATTCATGTTGCATGTTAGTTTAGCTTCTATTTTGCAATAATCTATCTCACATAGCTTAATATTTGGATTGTAAAATTCTCATTCATGCTTAGAATAGCTGCACTTTTCATATGCATTCTAGTTTAATCTTTAGTTGCATTGCATTCTTGAGAAACTCCTTGGAACATTTTCATTCTTGCATCTTGTCTTTGGAACCTCCCATTGCATGGTTTACTAGCAAGAAGAGTATCTCTAAGGCTCATCTGAGAGCCTTCTTATTCTTTAAATATACTCTCTTGCACTTCGTGGATAGGGAGCTCTAAGCCCCCTTCTCAGCATTTTGGCTAAATTAATTTAATCATTTATCTAGACCAAATTGCTAATAATCAATTTATTTGATTATAACCTATAGTTTGACTATGCTATCTTAAGTTCATTATTTGATTAAAAAACATGTCCCCTTTTAATTAAATAAAAGACCCCATTCTTCTAACCCACTTAAATTGCACACATAAAGCTCTAAGCTGGCATCCAAGCATTCCCAACTCATGGAATTGTTTGGATAGAAGGGTTTAGAGTGGGACAATTTCGTGTGTACATTTTTGGCGCCCACCGTGGGGCTTGAATCAAGTTTCTAGCTCCATTTGCTTTTATTTTTCATCTCTATTTTTTTTACAGCAGCATATTGGATCTAATTAAGTGCTTTTGTAGGATTATCACTTTGATTTTAAGGACAACCCATAAGTAGATTGGTTTGAAGGCCAAAAATCTAGTTGGTTTAACAATTTGATCGTATCTTTTGAACTGCTTGGATTTTTATTCTGAAATTTTTTTCGTAGGTTGGGTATGTATCCAAAATATTTCAGTCCAATTTTTAGAGCATTTTGACATAATTTATGAAAGTTATGATATTTTATTTTTTTTCATAAAAAGTCAGTTTTGGTCGCACATCAACGTTTTTTTCAGAAAAACTTACATTTCCAGAACGGGTTTTCAATTCTAATGGGGGTTCTTTCTTTGTGTTTTGAATTTTGAGGTTTTATTAAGGATCAAAAATTTGATTTGATAAATTTGGCCTATTTTGACAAAATTGATCTCTAGGGCACAACTAAGGAGATTTTTTTAAATTTCTTGCATTTTTGGGAAGCTCTCTAGTTTTTAGTAGGGGTCTATTCTTTGAATTTCTATTTTTGGATCTAAAATCATAGCAAACAAGTCCAATCTTGTTGACTAGGTCAAAATCAAAGAGTAAAAATGAGAGCATTTATGATTAACTTGCACTTTCTTTGCATGCACTTGGTTGGAAGATAAATTGGATTTTTGAGGCAACTAACCACTTTTTATTGCAGAATTTTATGTTATTTCACACTAACTTTTGGTGCTAACAAGTTGTGATTATAGGTTTCCATCCTTATGAAAAAAAATTGAAACATTGCATAAAAAGAACGCATGACAAAGTTTCAAATGCGCAAGGGCTACTAACATTGTTTGCAAGGCTGCCCAAAGCATAAAAACCCAAAATTTCTTTCTTTTTTATTTTCATGTGTCGCGTTGACTAATTGTTCATTTTCCATAAGCACATAAAACTTGTGATTGGAGTCTTTTGGTAATAGGAGAGTATGCTCTTCACCCTTGTGGTGAATCAGAAATCTTGACTTGCCATTTGGTTTCAAAAGCAAGGGGTAACTGAATATTCTTGGCGTGTTTAGGAGAAAACAATTGGAATAGGAGAGTATGCTCTTCACCCTTGTGGTGAACCAGAAATCTTGACTTTCAAAAGTTGATCCACTTTGTGTAGTTAGAATCCTTTAGAGGGCCTGCTCTCGGACAACCTGAGAGGAATGACCCAAGTGGGGACAAGCCGATTACCTGGCTCTTCCAACCCACTATAAACTCAAGGCTACCAAGGACACAAAACTTTGGTAGAAATAGTGTTTGTCTTTGCCTAGTGTGATCGCTTATGGGATTTCGACCATAGGGAGATCACTAGGCAAGAATGCTTAAGGTACTCTTATGATCACGAGATCGGTTACTCATCGCAAAGTGAGGTGTCCCGTAATTAGGAGCAAGAGGAACACTATGAATGGAAGACCTATCTAAACACCCTAAGTTAGTAACTACCTTTTTAGCCGCTCAAATTCTTAGTGTAAGGATCGATCCTAGTGGACTACCCGGATCACCCCAAGATTTTACACTCATCATATGTGTTCACTTCGTTGTGCTTATGGCACTTCCATGACAAAGCCAATATATCTTGTGGGAAACCAATTGGTGTGAGGCAAAGGAGCATCAAGTGTGGGCCAAGTTTTTGAGTAATGAACCATGACTTCTAGGTAGATATTGCTTAATGTGTTCTCAAATGTGCTAAACCTGTGAAAATCTTTTGAACATACACATGATGATAGTTATATGGCTTTTTTTTAAGACCTCGCATATGCTTGTATCATGCAAGGTTGCTTTGTCCCTTGCTTGATGTTTTGAAGACTACTCCATGTGTCACTATCTTGCTTGGAAAGAAATTGCTTTTGAACATCAAATTTGCTATGCTATCAACTATTGCCAAACTTTGTCAACCAAGTCAAAGCATCAAGTCTTAACATTTTTCTTGTGTTGCTTCCTAAGGGGAGTCTCATCATTTGACTTTGATTTGCTGTCTCTAGTTCTTGAACATGCTTAAAGTGAATTTTTGGTCTTAGTACTCTTGGTCTTTTTGTCTTCATGGTCTATGTTTTCTTGCTAGTTATCCGTTTGCTGAAATGGTTTCCTTGATTTCTTGACTACACTCTTGGGTTGGAGAGTTGTTCACTTGTCACCCTGCTTGCTCTATCTATTTGGCTATTTGGGCATCTTGCCTAGCTATTGACTTGAGTCATTCATGTCATAAGTTTCTTGG
Source organism: Cupressus sempervirens (assembly GCA_028749045.1). Lineage (NCBI taxonomy): Eukaryota > Viridiplantae > Streptophyta > Pinopsida > Cupressales > Cupressaceae > Cupressus > Cupressus sempervirens. The sequence goes on along the minus strand of CM053793.1, from coordinate 406,657,011 downwards.
ACATATTGTTTGACAAGTCACTTTAATCTCTCTCTACTATCTAGGTAACTGAACACTCTACCTCCTATAGTTTCAACATCAAGTTATCTTCTAGACTATTTTATGCTTGGCTTTGCATCTAAAACTATGGGATCTACACCTTGTGCTACCAAACTTCAACAAAATCTAGATTATCATGATATCCTCCATGTCACTAAAGAGTTTCAAGAACTATATGCACAATACAAATAACTAGAAGAGACAAATGATCTTTCTTACCTTCATCTCTCTAAGCGCATGACAGAAATGAAGTCTAAACTTGAGAAAAGGTTAGAGGAGAAGATTGCATCATTACATGAATCTTCCTTAAGGTCCTTACATGCATGTGAGTCACCTTCTTTGAGGTCATCCTCTTCTTCTAGGTCTACATGCTCTACTTCAAGACATCAAATGTCTTCATCTTCTAGATCTAAAGACCTCTTTAGAGAACAAGCAAGTGATACCTCCTTTGAGCCTATGCCAAAATTTCATGATGGACCTATCTTTGACCAAGATAATAATGAAGACATGTATGCATGCTATTCACTTGAGAAACAACAAGAAGATCCTAGACATATTTTTGAGAGGACTTTTACTCCCTTGGAACATTCTTATGATGACATTTTGCAAACACTTCTTGAAACTAAGCTCATCATGTTGCCTAAGTCTAGCTCATATGGAAACCCATTCTTGGATATATATTGTGCTTATCATCAACATAATGAGCATAGTACTTCAAATTGCATTGAGATAAAACATAAAATCCAAGATCTTATTGATAATGGAATTATTCATACCTCTAATGATTCATGCAATGAGGATACTTTTCTTGAGCAAGATTACATTAGTGAACCTATGTCTAGTAGTGGCTCTATTACATCTTCCACTTCTTCCAACACTCATGCATCTCCCAACACTTCAAATCTTTGCAACATGCCTCCATCAAATAAAGAATCTAATGCTTTCCACATTGACTATGTGTATCCTCAAGGGCTATCTCTAAAAGAAACTCAAGCTAACCTTCACTTGGCTACAAACCTTTTCCATGCTACTAATCCTAAACATCCTCAACCTTCATGCACTACTATACCTAATCCAAGTACTACTCCATTCACTCTTCATTCTCTTTTTTCCTTAGAAGTGGCTCCATGTCAAGAGGACTCTCAAAAAGAAAAAGCTATAAATGTCAAGAAAGATCAAGATCAAGCACCCTTTCATCTCTTTCAAGATTTTTCCCCTCCATATCCTATAACTTGTCCACCTCCTAAGTATGATGAAGATACCACTTCCATTATCTCCCTTGAGCTTACTAAAAATTATGAGAAAAGTTCTCTTCATATGCTATCCAAGGCTACTTGTCAATATCAAAGCATCCCCCCATGTTCTACTTCTCCATATCCACTTCAAAATTGTGCTCAAGCTTCAAGTGCTACTATTAGAAATGTTGTTCCTATCAAAGGTACTCATGAGTCTATTGATGGCTTTGACCATGTTGCTCATTCTAAAGATGTTGATATCCATTCCCACTATCCCTTTGCATCTTCTAAATATATCCTTGGTCCTTATCCATCTAAGCTAAAGCATTCAAACCTTCCATCCATATTGGGGCCTTATGTTCCTCCATCTCCTACATTCACTCATAGCTCATTCCCTAGCTCTCCTATATTACCTCAAGATCAACAAAGACACTCATCCTTGATGACTTTTCACCCATCTATACATCTAAACCAGTCATATCATCCTTATTCATCCACAAATCCCAATTCCTTTGGAAGTGAGAATAAACATAAGAATCCATTGAAAAATGAAGATCGCTATGTCCCATCTAATCGACATGTGAATGCTAAGAAGGAAAATGCACAAAAGAGACTACAAAGGTCCACTATTAAGAGAGCTAAATCAAAGAAAATGTGGGTTCCTAAATCCATCATTGAAGAAATGCACTCTCAACCACCCAAAGAATGAGGAAAATCTAAAGCTATGTGGATTCCCAAGTCTCTTTTAAAAGACTTGAATATTGAAAATACTTCAAAGTTGGCATTCAAGCTTCCAAAGGCTTCCATTCTATCTTATTCCAAAAATCTTCCTAAAAATATTTCAAAGCCTTCCACTCCATCTTCTTCTAAAATTTTGCTACCACCTCATACATGTAAATCTCAAGCTATTTCATCCATGATTCCTCCATTGTTCCAATACCCTTCAAGGTGTGTGTCAATGTTGATCTTGTCCAATATTTTAGCTACCCACATGAAATCCTCTAAAGCTTACACCTCCTTTCTATACATGAACTCTTATCCTCCATATATTCTTCCTACTACCATTTCTCTTTCATCACCCTATCAACATCTTTGAGCATACCTTTCTATGGTCTTGGCTTATCATGACTTATCTTTTCTATAGGAGCATTATCTACATTCAAACAGCTTTAGCTCTTTCTAAAAATTCAAAAAAAGAAGAAGAAGAAAAAATTGAAAAAATGAAAAAATGAAAATGTGCCTTAGTGAAAACCACATCTTGTGGCACCTTGGTAGCAAAAGTAAAGAGAAATAAATTTATCCTATGATGAAAAACTACTTCTTATGGCATCTTAGATAAGTACCATGATGAAAACCTAGCAAACAGGCATCATGCGTAATTCTTCCATCATCCATCTATCCCCTCTTCTCTCTTTGATCTTGACAATGTTGAGCTATCTTTGCATATTGGCTATCTCATCCACCAGATTTTCTATTGTGCTCTCCCATTCACTCATAGCCTCTATCTTGAGCTTTATTCTTATTTCTCTATCCCATTGCTATACTATCTAGTTGACCCCTTGGTCTTGATCATAATAAATGAAACATGGTTCTCATAGGTCTCTTGACATGGCTACTCTTTTGGACTACACACTTCATGCTATCTCACTTGTTGGCTTCATTACTTATCCTACATGCTATATTTCTCATTACTTCCATTGCTTATCCAAAATATGCTTCATATTACTATTTCACCTCTTTCCTTAGCTTGGGTACTCTTGAGGAGTCAGTCCTTGAGGATCACTTTCACTTGCTTCATACTCTTTTTGCATCCATCTTTTCTTATACACTGGCTCATTGCTCCATCATATCCTATACCTTGCTAGACATTGGGAGAAAATGATGTGATCTTTCTTGAGAACTAGTGATATCTAAAACCTTCTAAAAAATTCCAAAAAAAATCATATATGATCCTGAAAAAAATCTTAAAAATTAGAGAATGTCCTAAAAAAATGATCTTCTTAGTGAAAACCTAGCAATAGGCACTTTGATGTATCACCAAAAAAATTGAAAAAAAAAAAAAAAAAATTGAAAAAAGTCCTGGGGTAAAAGCACAAACCTGTGTCACCTTTTATAAAGAAATGTGATATCAGAATGTGACAGTTCAACATTAATGACAAAAAAAATGGGATTTGTGTTTAAAATATGAAGATGATTTAAACTGATGAAATGTGTAGAATTGTATGAATTTTATGCCTATAATTTTTATAATTTTTTTGACGTCCATTTTTTAAGTGTAAAAAATATAGGATGTAGTTCCCGTCAAACAATTATGTGCAAATCATCTTTTTTTGTTCTGATTTGAAAATATTTTATAGATGACATGTATAGCTAGTGAACAAAAAAAGAAATAATTATTTTTGAAGTATATTTTCTTTGTTATAAGTACTCAAGTTCGACCTTGTCAAAATCAACCAATTTTTTCCTCCCGTCAAAACTTCCCTATCAAATCTATACCTTCTTGAAAAAAAATTACATATTCGTGAAGATGATTCTCTCCTCTAGTGATAAATATAATTTTTTTATTTTTTGATATGATTTACTATTTTTTTCCTTTTTGAGGGAGCATATTCTGAAATGTTGAAATATTGGCTTATAATATTTTGAGATTATAACATATTATAACTAATCAAAAGACTAAAAAAATTATATAATGATGATATTGAATATGAGATCTATAAAAGGGTATTTTTATATTTTGAAAAAAGTTTAGTTTTGATAAAGAAATGAGATTTGACCAAAATAGGTTTTTGTATCACAAATGGTGACACAGATCTGTGCTTTTACCCCCTGAAAAAATCTGTCAAGTGGTGAAAATTTGGAAACAGGTTCTACTTGAGACCCTTGCACCTCTGTCTATCAATCTCAATTACCTATTTTGCTACACATTCCTAGCTTAGAATTGTTTCTTGTCCTCGTCTTGGGGGCACAACTGCTTAGCCTATTTGAGGTCTCCTTGTGCATTAGGGTTTCTTTTGTAGGAGTTGATGAAATCCAACTCTGCAGTCGCCAAGATCACCTACATGCAAATAGCTTGCTGAAGAGAAACCGAAAGAGCAAGAGCATGAAGCAAAAAATGCAAGAGGAAATATTTCACAATAGGAAAATGAGATTGCTATGTGAATGGATTGATTTACAATGAGAGAGAGACCGTTTAAAAAGGCCTCATGGAAGCTTGTAGAACAAGCTGGAAGGAGGTAAAGGACAAAAATGACAACTCAGCACATATCCTCAAAAAGTGGAATATGCTAAAAAGGGAGAAAACTCTCGAGTTGTCAACAACAACCACTACATGCATTAAATACTAAATATGCATTAACCTAAGTAAGCTTAAGTAATAGAATAAATAATTAATTATTAATTATTTACTCTAACACCCCCCCTTAAGTGAAACTTAGGGAAATGCCTTAAGCTCCTAAAACTAAGATGAAATGCATAATGGGTCCCGGCAACGAGGCCATGTTAGGTACCCATGTACAATGCAACCTCTGTAAAATGGAGAAAGAGGGAAAACCCTGTGGGAAAAACCCTCCTCCAAAAAAGAGGTAAAAACAACATGCTAAAAAAACATGAAGTGAAGGAAGGAAGGCCTCAACCAATCCCCCCAAGGACAACTTCCGCCAGAAATGTTTCAAGAGACTCTCTCAAAACCATAAGTACAACCAGCCCCCCCAAGAGAATAGACACCAAGCCCCCCCCCCCATAATGATGGAGCTCCTGTAGAAATGATCGAACCAATGAAACTCCAATTCGGAAGGAACAAAGGCATGAAACAAGGAAATCCCTGTGTGAGAGGAGCAATTGGAAAGCCTAGCTGATGTCCAGAAGAGAATGTATGAGGAACCGAAAAGGGAATCCCCAAGGCAGGTGTGATGACATTGTCATGAATGTCCACTGAAGTATCTGCAACAAGTGTACCTAGAGTCTCAATAAATGAAGCTGGAAGATCAGGTAGAGCGGAAGGAGAATCTTGTAGAGAGGAAAAGCCCTCATCTGGTTGTGGTGTGGCAGTCAAAATAGGGATCTCAGGAACAATACAAAGGTTCAAGTGTCCTGACTGCACCACACGATGCTCCTGCGAAGGAGATGGTGGACCAAAGTGTGAGAAGGTATAGAGATGAGTGGAAGGATCAACTGCCCCTGTAGCAATAAGATCTCCTATAGCACGATCTTGAATGAAGACTGAATCAGTAGTGAACTCAACTGTCTTCCCTGATCCACTGCGTGTAATCTGAGAAATTGAGAGAAGGTTGGCAGACAAAGATGGAACATACAATACATCATTGAATATACCATATTGGATGTGAACTGAACCTTTCCCATAGACTGGTAATGCAGTGTTATTCCCCATGAGAATGTGAGGAATAGGAGAAGCCTCAAGAGTGGAGAAGATACCTTGAGAAGATGTCATATGGTGAGAAGCACCTGAATCCAGTATCCAAGGAACCTGTGAAGAAGATGCAATAGAAGCCTGTAATGCATGACCCTTTCCAAGATCTGATGTAGATGTTGAAGAGGTGGAAGAAGCCTGAAAAGAAGACCCTTGTGAGGTAGAAGAGGATGGAGAGGAAATAGTGCTCTTCTGAAGGAGAGCGTGCAAATCAGCAATCTGTTTCTCATAGCCATCACATCTCTTCTGAAAATAACGTGCCTCATCATGAGATCCTTTCCCACAATAGGAACAGGTAGGAGTTGCGGTCTTCTTTTTCTCCTTCTTGTTAGAAGATGATGAACTAGTAGAAGAGAGATCTGATAGCTGCTTCAACTTCTGTTCCTGTGTAACCTTGGAAAGCAATGCCTATGACTAAGAACTTGAAAGTGAATCCATTTGAGTAATCTTCGACTGTTCACGGGTTAACCGATTACAAAATATCTCAAATGAAGGCATCCTATGTCTATCACCCAAGGCATCCATAGTGGAGTAGAAAGTGGAAGAGAAGATCTGATACTGTCCCTTTAACTTTGAGAGTACCAAAAAGATACACTCATCATCTATTTTGTTCTTCCCACATCCCTGCAAAAGTGTACGTAGAGATTTGAACTTCATCAAGAAGTCCTCAATGGTGGGAAAGTGATCAGGTGTCAAAGAAGTCAATACTGCATCTAGCTAAAGTGCCCGAAACTCATTCACTTGTCCAAACAAAGTCTGAAATCTTAGCCAATAAGCCCGTGGAGTAGTCAAACCATCCAGGTGAAACAACAAGCTGTCTGAAATGTTGAGTGCAATAAGCCCCATGGCTTCATCCATCTTGTTCCTGTGTTGTAGAATCTCATAAGGTCGTTGGAGATTAGGCTAATGCTCATCCAAACAAGACCATAGACCTCTTGACATTAGAAGTCTAGTCATTTGTGCCTTCCATGTGTGGTAGTTGTGTGGTGTGAGACGAGATATAGATGGATCTGCCATTGAGAGAAAGAAGAAGACGGAAGTAGAAGGGTCTTAACTGAAGTAAATTACAGAAAAGAAAGACACCCCCCCACAAATGTACAAAAATATCTCCCAAATACCACAAAAAAACAACTAAGGAAAGCAAAAAATTGGAAAGGAACCTGGATTTGTTGATGCAGAATAGGAAACAGAAGCCTCTACTTTGACACAAAATTTGGAAGCTCAAACGAACTCAAAATCATGCGAAACTAGCACCAATGTGTTTTTCTCTGAGTCAACTTTCCGACACTTCTTTCGGATCGGAAAAAGACCTCCGTATGCTCAAGTTATAGCCAAAAAACCGACTGCTGCTCAAAAAATACACTTGCTGGAAAATTACAGACACGGGTATAAATTTGACGGCCGTATGCCGGTCACAAACCTGTCGCCGACAAAAAAAATCTGTCACGACAAGGTGATGTCACATGCTAGGAAAGTGACATCAACGGACCAGAATATGACGTCAACAAATCTGTCAGCAGCCACGTGGCGGTCGGTGGTTGGAGAGGCCGAAGGGCGGCAGAGCAGCAAAAACCGCCGGTGGCGGTGGCGCCTGGGAGGAAAACCTGGTGGCGCCGCTATCTGCGGTGGCGGAGGCAGCTGCGCCCGGGCGGCAGGTGTTTGGGGTGGCACCGCGGCGGGGGCCGCTGGTGAAGCGGCCTGTCGGAGGCGCTACGGCGGCCGAAAACAGGTGGATGATAGCGGATGCTCCGCTGGTGGCGGAGCGCTGGCGGCGGGTTGGCCCGCTGGTGGTGCCCTGGCGGAGCGCCTTAAAGAAGTTTTTTTTTTAATTTTAAAATCGCAAATTGTCCGTACAGTCTGTACGGAAGCTTCTGATGTAAAAAAATTTTGCCTTCCGGAGCTCTGTCTCCAAAAATGAAAAGTTTTATATGAATTTTGACTGCAAATGGCCTTCTAGATCCAATGGTGATTTCCGTTTGGGCTAAAAGTGCTCCAAAAATTCGCTCTAGCCCTAATTTGAAGAAAAAATGCACAAACAAACTAGGGTTTGTGACTTCAAATCACGGCTTCAAAAATCCTTCAAACAAGAAGCAGCAGGGAGGCTCTGATACCATGTAGGAGTTGATGAAATCCAACTCCGCAGTCACCAAGATCACCTACATTCAAATAGCTTGCTGAAGAGAAATCGAAAGAGCAAGAGCATGAAGCAAACAATGCAAGAGGAAATATTTCACAATAGGAAAATGAGATTGCTATGTGAATGGATTGATTTACAATGAGAGAGAGACCATTTAAAAAGGCCTCATGGAAGCTTGTAGAACAAGCTGGAAGGAGGTAGAGGACAAAAATGACAACTCAGCACATATCCTCAAAAAGTGGAATATGCTAAAAAGGGAGAAAACTCCCGAGTTGTCAACAACAACCACTACATGCATTAAATACTAAATATGCATTAACCTAAGTAAGCTTAAGTAATAGAATAAATAATTAATTATTAATTATTTACTCTAACATCTTTGACAACTCACAAAATAGTGTTTCTCAACACTTCCCCCACCTTGACATCAAGTGTTTTTCAACACTTTTCAGATAGTTTACTTACAGTCTCCGATGTCACAATATTTCTCACTATCAGAATCAAGTCTTGAAGAAATGGCCAAGTGACTTACACACATGCACTTTAACACTTAAACGACTGAGCTATGCTAATCTTTATCTACTTTGTATGTTGTCTATGATGATTTCTTTGCCATGTGTTCCCTCCCTAATAGTCTTTCGAGGATGTCATTGACTAGAAGACTGGGGGCATGGGGCATGTCTTCTTGATTTCTGCTTGTGGGTATACTTTGTTTGTCTATAGTGTTGTAAGCATTCGTTCTTGTCCTATTCAACACTTTGACTTATAAATGTATCATCCTTGACTGTTTTGCAAGACCGCACTCAGGGTTTATCCTGGCACTTATGCCTTGATACAAGTGTAATCTTGCTAAATTAAACTTAGGGAATCTAATCGTGTAGTTATCTTGACTTACATGTCTCTGATGCTTAGATTGGATTTTCACATACCTATCTAATATCGATCATATTCATATCCTCATAGTTATACTAGTGATGGTTGTATGATCTCATGATGTCCCTAATAAATGCTCAATGATGAAATTAAGAGTCTAAATGTTATGCACTTCTTGCTGGTAAACCACTTTGCATATTAACTTGCATTTTAGGTTCATTTTCTAGCTTAGTCTTGCATTCTTGCATATGGGGAGAGCTCTCTCTTCATCTTATCATAGACATATCGGCTAACTCCTTTCATATATTTCTTTACTTTCTTCTTGTTTGTGTCTTTTCACCTTCTTAATCTTTCACTTCATCTCTTTTCTATCTTATCATCACATGGTATAAATTTTTGACCTCTTAAATAATTTTGACATCTTGGATTCATTTTCGGGATCAAAATCCAAATTCAAGTTCATCTTGATGGTCAAAATTGTCTTTTAAAATTTTACCTTCTTCTGAGCAGTTAGCTGACCATTTGAAGTCTAATATTTGAATCATCACTGGGGCATCTTCATTTCTTCATGACTTCATCATTTCTATGCTTCATATCTCCTTCTATTCACCTTTTCACATCTAAATCATCTCTCTACTAGATTTGACCTAATTTTTATGCTATATCAATCAAGGTCAACTCAAGTCAAACTGGGGCATTTTATCAATTTCTTATAGTCATTCTTGGGTTCTAAATCATTTATCTATCATATCAGACATTGCTATATCTCAATTTTCTCATGTCTAGCTACTTTCTGCTTCCTCTTACCTCATTTCGATTTTGATCCCGAGGGGGCAAAAATACTCTATTATTGATTGTTACAGTTATCTATTTCTTAGGAGCATTTATTTGACCTTATCACTTGCTCTCGATCTATTCACTTTGCTAGATGTTAGAATTCTTTTCGGATCCTAACATCATCTTCCTAATGTTCAGTACTACCGCTATCAGGCTATGCATTCAGGACTTGCTATCTATTTCTGCATTTCATTCTTTGAAATCAGATATCTATATCTATCACTGCCTACTTGGCTTTCTATTTTCTTTGACATAATGTGTTCCCAGATTGATCACACATTAGTCAAAGAGGGGAAAATGAAATCACCTAAAAATGGTCATCTAGACTATTAGCCCCCTTCTCAGCATTTTGGCTAAATTAATTTAATCATTTATCTAGACCAAATTGCTAATAATCAATTTATTTGATTATAACCTATAGTTTGACTATGCTATCCTAAGTTCATTATTTGATTAAAAGAACATGTCCCCTTTTAATTAAATAAAAGACCCCATTCTTCTAATCCACTTAAAGTGCACACATAAAGTCCTTTTTCTATTTTGTAATTAAAAGAAAAGGCTTTGTGAATTTTCTCTTATATGACAAGTCAACTTATATTCTATTGGTTGATTTGTGTGTGCACATGGATCACTCCTCTTTTCAAATTCCACCGTTGATCATCCACCATCTTCATCTTGATCTCTACCATCTGTACAACTTTAAAAGGGAGAGAGCTTTCCCCCTCAATCCATCCTCATTTTGAATATTGTTATGCTACAGGTTTTCTAACAAGTTTCTTTGGAGCTTTGTGGAGAACTTCTATTTCTTGTCTACATTCTCTCATACCATAGCATTTTAGCTTAGATTCATGTTGCATGTTATTTTAGCTTCTATTTTGCAATAATCTATCTCACATAGCTTAATATTTGGATTGTAACATTCTCATTCATGCTTAGAATAGCTACACTTTTCATATTCATTCTAGTTTAATCTTTAGTTGCATTGCATTCTTGAGGAACTCCTTGGGACATTTTCATTCTTGCATCTTGTCTTTGGAACCTCCCATTGCATGGTTTACTAGAAAGAAGAGTATCTCTAAGGCTCATCTGAGAGCCTTCTTATTCTTGAAATATACTCTCTTGCACTCCGTGGATAGGGAGCTCTAAGTCGACATCCAAGCATTCCCAACTCATGGAATCGTTTGGATAGAAGGGTTTAGAGTGGGACACTTTCGTGTGTACAGTGGCCAATCAACAATAGCATGGATCTTTTTAGGATCCATTCACACTCCTTCTGCACTAATGATGTGTCCAAGATACAAAAATTTTGTCATCCCCAAATCACATTCAAACTCCTTGGCATACAAGGACTCCCTCTGTAAAATGCTCAATACTATCTCCAAGTGCTCTAAATGTTCCTACCATGTCCTACTATAGATCAAAATTTCATTGAAGAATACCAGCACAAATTTCCTCAACTGATGGTGGAAGACCTTATTCATAGTGGACTGAAAAGTGGCAGGTGCATTAGTTAAACCAAAAGGCATGACTGCAAAGTCAAAGTGCCCACAATGACACCTAAAAGTAGTTTTCTCAATATCCTGCTCTCGAACTCTAATCTGGTGATAGCCTGATCTCAAATCATTTTTTTTGGAATAAAAAGCCCCATGCAATTTTTCTATCAACTCATCGATGTGTGGGATGGGATACCTATTCTTTATAGTTCTCTTATTCAACACCCTATAATCAATACACGTTCATTGAGTACCATCCTTCTTTTTACCAAAACAATAGAAGATGCAAAAGGTGACTTACTTGGTCTAATGTTTCCCATTGCTAGCAACTCCTTGATGATCCTCTCAATCTCATCTTTGAGTCATTTTGGGTGCTGGTATGGTGTGATCATGATAGGCTTAGCACCTTCCTCCAGCTCAATAATGTGCTTAATGCCTCTATCTGGTGGCATGCATGGTGGAATCTCTCTAAAAACTTGCTCATACTTGATTCTCAATTTTTGAATATCTAGATGATATTCAGTGTTATGTTGCTCTTCCTAGGTAGGAATAAAGGTGCATAGTGTTTCCCACTCTATATTATTATGCCTGGCTAATCTCTCCAACAACCTAAATGAGATAGTCCTAACATCACCATTACAGATAGCCTTCATCACATGAGTCTTTCCCTCTACCATGAATCATATCTCCATATCCTCCAATCTCAAGGTAACCTCCTTCAAAGAATGTATCCACTACATCCCTAGTACTATGTCCATGTCACCCATGTTGATCACATGATAGTCCACCTTAAACTCATAGTTGTTCAGGTGCAAAGGTAGATCTCGCACCATCCTATCACAATGAAGAGTATATCCATCGGCTACCTTGACTCTCAGTCCCTCAAACTCCTTAGTAATGAGTCCACACCTCTCCATAAATTGTGCATCAATGGAATTACATGTGGCACCTAAATCTAATAGAGTAATAACCTTCTATCTTTCCAAGACAACCTAAAATCTGAAAGATCCCTCTCTTTGAATACTAGAAAGATGTTCCTCCTGTAAATGTATCTCTAGAGCCTCTTTTTTCTCAGCACTATCTACCTCTTTTCACCCTCTACCTCATCAATATCCTCATCATGGTGCTCTGAGCTATCTAAATTTGAACCCGCATAATAAGCCCACATCGCTCAGTTAGCCTTCCCCTTAGGCCTCATAGGACAATCATGACTAAACTCATAGGGACCTTTGCAAAAGAAGCATAGCTTTTTCCTACATAGGTCATTAAGTGTTTCCTTATCCCAAGGTGTAGCTAGCTTGCCTTTTGAGTCACTAACCTTCTCTTTACCCTTGTTGAATTCCCCTTTGTTATCTCTAAATGATGAAGAACCCTTTGAACTAAACCAATTGGCTGGAGCTGCAAGTTCCATACTGCGAACTTTCTTCATGGCTTTCTATAATGTAGGAGGATCAAAGGCCTTTACCCACCCCTTGAGTGGTTCAGTTAATCCCTCTATGAATAAAATGACTAGCCTCCTTTCTAAAATGCTAGGCACCATCACTGCAAGCTTTTGGAAGTAATTGATAAATTGGTCTAAGCCTCTTGACTATCTCAACTAGGCTAACTCCCAGAAATAAACTTCAAGATTTTTTTTATCAAACCTTTCTATCAATCTATCCACAAACTCCTGATAACTGGTTACCTGATTGTGTTGCAATGTGATCATGTCATGCGTCCACCAATCATGTGATGCCCCATCTAAGTGTAAAGTGGCATACTTGAGTGCTTCAAATTCTATCATAGTCTTCAGAGATAGGAAAGTGTCCACCTTATGAATCCAAGCACAAGTAGTCATTTTTCCACTGCCATCAAATGTGGGTAATACCAACTTGTTGGTGACCTGTCGCAACTCACTATGTCCATCCATCTTGTACATACGCTGGTAATGAATCCTACTCATTCCTTACTTTTCAGAGTTCATCTACAATATCTGTTACCATAGCATCAAGTGTGCATGCTAGAGTTTCTTCTCTGAATGGAGGACGTGCGGGTCTATTAGTTATTCTAGACCATGTCCTATGTTGTGATCCTGTTATACTCCTATCATCCTAGTCATTATTATGATTATTTCTCCTATTTTCCCCAATCAAATGTTGTATCATAACCATCATTGCCTATGTACTTGCCTCTATTGACTGTAGAAGCCTCTCCTATTGTTGTAAAGTCTCATCATCTCACACACTTCTAGATGGGCTTTGAGAATGTCTCTCAACCATATTCTCAATTGTCTTAGTTCTTTTGTAAACTAAATTAAATGGTGGCTGGGTAACCTTATCAGGCTGGTAGGAAACCACTCTAATACCACTGTAATGGCCCTTTCCAATAGGTCACTAAAAAAAATCCTAAATTTAATACACTACTGAAGTATATTGCTGAAATAAGGAAATAATAGTGCCAATGTATTCATTCAATGAAAAAAAATGTTTTTACAAATGATATGGAAATTTTCAGCACCAAAACATTATGGCATGGCACATTAAAAAGAAACCCTAATTGGATGTATACAATTGAGAACTTATTACAACTATAAACTTAAATGAAGAACCTGGATTGATTAGATACTAGAGACTGATTGCTGAAGATGATATGGTGAAAGTGCAACTCCACTTGAAACTCCAAACCAGCAATTAAGCACAAGTGAAAGGATTGAAATATCCTTCCCACAACTACAATAATTTAGGTGATCTTTCATACTCTCAAAATTGCGTACCAATTGAGAGTTTTCATTCTCAATGGCCAATTATGACTACTTGCAGAAACCCTAGGCTCCACAATGCACATAAAAAATCAATAATAAATCTCGATGATAGGCAATAGCCCTCAATTCTTAATTATTCTTTTTTTGTCGATAGGTCGGCCTCTTTTTTTAATTATTTCTCTGCTCCTTGCAACAACCTCTAGAACATTATTTTATTTAATGACATTATAAGATATAACACTTAATTAAATATAAAGTTACCTTGTAATTTTTTTTTTATCGATAACTTTATAAATAATTAATTCCTCCAAAATGGTGACATTACATTGCAATAAGAAAAGGGTTTAGGATCTGTGTGGATGGTTATCTTAGTGCCACTATGCAAAAATTTGATGCACTAATGATATGTGGATGGAACAGCCTTCATGGCATGAATCCATGAGTGACTAAGAAGGATGTTATATGGAAGGTTAAGATCAACTACATGATAGAGTGTTTCTTGAGTGGCAGGGCCGACTCTGATAGGGAGCAAGATGGTTCCTTTAGTAGTGCACTCCAAATTGTCATATGCCTTGATGGTGATCACTTCATTGATGATATTTTCTTAAGTATATCCTACTTTTTTGATGAACTTTAGAGTACATATTTTTAGAGCTGATCCATTATCTATTATGACACATTTTACTACAAAGTCAACTATGTGAAGTGGGAGGATGTGATCGAGTTCAACTACCAGGATATCTATGGTTTTGAAGGGTAAGGCACATGAGGCTAAAAGATGGCCAACCAAGTTGCAAAACTTGATGGTATTTATGCTGGAATGGATGCATGACTCATGTAGAGTACTATCAAGGATATCTTGAGAAAGTGGGCTTGTCTATAAGAGATCCAAGATGGAGATCTGGGCCAGTGTGTTTCCAAGGTGTTCCAAGATGTTATAATGTAGCCCTAATGAAGGTGATTCTGGTGGAGATGCTCGAGATGAAACTGGTCATGATGATGGTGGTCTAATTTGTGTAGATACAAGTGGACCAGCTATATTGAGTCATGTTCAGTGAGTAGCAACTACACACTGGGTGTTTGGGCCCTTGATATTTATAACATTGACAGATGGCTCAACATGTGATATGTAACCAATTAAGGTACCATATTCTAAGTATGCTGAGGTATAATTCTGAGACATATCTTTTTTGTCACCTTGTTTACTTGGAGCATTGTTAGGTTTGTTGACAGGAGGGTTTGCAGGTGCCTTTCCCAAGTTTGTGTTATGAGGAGGGAAATCACTTTGATACATCATTAATCCTTCATTAGGTGAGGGTTCTGCCCCCACTATGATCTCCTTCGTGTTAATGAGGTCTTGTATGTAATCCTTAAGTTGCATGCATTTAAGGGTAGTGTGTCCTTTGACATGATGGAATTTGCAATATTTATTATCTTTGTACTAGGATGCTCTAGACTGATTGGGCTCCAAGGGTTGCATTTGTGGATAATGAACAAGGTTATCTTTGGCCAATTTTTCAAAGATTACATCAAGAGGTTCCCCCAAGGGGGTGTATATGTGCAGTTACCTCTAAACATGGGGTTTACTACCTACTAACAATGTGATAGCATTAGTTTGATTATGATGCACGGGTATGATGAGTTTGCATGGGTGGCTGGTGATACACAGGAGGTTGCTACTGATAAGGTTGTTGTTGAAAAAATGTGTTAGGAACATTGGTAGCTACCTTAATGACATGAACCTATCTTACAAAGTGATCCTCAGTGCACTGTCACTGCAAAACTCTTGAATGTCAAGCACAAAGGCATCCAGGTTGGTGTAATTTTGGCTATCTACTTGCAATCATATTTGGACAGTCCTGTTACTTGAGATGTATTCTTGTTTTGGATTCAATAATTTCATCTTTTCCTTTCATGGATTCTAGTCTACGCTTTACAGCAGATTGGTGACAATAAATCCAAACTAGCTGTGCCACCAAAACATGGGTACAGTTGTGATGGTAAGCAATGGACATTCGAAATTGTATTAATAATAAATTTTGATTTTTTAGTAGAAAGCCTTGGGAAATCTAAAATTTAAGGTATCTTTTATAAATGCTTTTTTTTGTTGCCATCTTCCTGGATGTTTTCTTTATATAATCTGATGACACCATCCTTAATGAGGCCTTGCTTGAGGCCCATTCCTTTTTCTTTGATGTCCATGTACATTTGCAAATAGTTCATAACCATATGATGAGCGAGGATAGGGTGTGCATTGTTTATGAACATCTTGACAAGATGATGCTCAGGGATGGTACAATAAATCCTCATTGTGAGGATTTGCTAGCATTGCAAGTATTCCACAAGACTTTCTCCTCCCTTTTTTTAGTGTGGACTAGGTCTACTATAGATAGTTCAGTTTCAATGAGATGGGTATACTAAGCAAAAAAGACTTTAAAAAGTTCTACAAAAGTTTTGATAGTACCCGAAGGGATACGACAAAACCATTCCAAGGCTAGTCCTGTTAGGCTCTTGGGAAAGAGCCACATGAGGAACACATAATTATAAGCTACCTCCTAACAATGCATATAGAATTATTTAACATGTGTGACTAGATCACTTTTCCCCCTAAATTTGTCAAACTTGGGGATCTTAAAATGTTTAGGAAATGGTGTCATCTTGATAGTTTTATCAAAAGGGTATGGGCAATCATTCTAAAACTTGAAATTTTTGGTGTTTGTTCCATATTTGAGGGATTTGAGATCATTCTTCATCTCTTCCCATTCAAAGTTTATAGGTGGGGGAGCGAGTGCCCCTGATCCAGGTGCCCCCGATGGAGGATACATGCCAGAATCTTAATTTGGATATGGAGAACCCTGATAGCCATATGGCATCTATGGAAAAATAGTCTACATTACTGGTGGAGTGGATGCTATGGGTTTCTAGAATGTGGGTTGGCTATACTATTGCATCTACTAAGAAGTTTTTTGGTGTGGAAGGTAGCTATGAGGTTGTTGCCCTATGAGATAGTTTTGTGTGGTGCTTGAGCATATTGCTAGCATGAAAATGATGGCTAAAATGGTAGTAATGTGGATAATGCCTGCACCATGCTTTGGGAATACATACCATGTCCAATATATGTGGTTTGTACACCTTCTTGAGATTATGATTGATTATGAACAAGCAAAAGGTAATTCATCTGTGGTAGAGTATTTTTCAAAGTGAACTGCAAGGGCAGGGTGGTTTGGCTATTGCCTAAAGGTGGCATGGAGAAATAATTAGTGAGGGGTGGGAGTGAATAACTATGTGAAGTAGTGGATGATAGTGCCTAAGGTATGGACATAACTGCAATGCTATAGGGGATACTAGTGACAGATGTCTGTGTCACAATAGTATTCCAAGGTCCCAAAGGAAATGCAACTAAAAAGCTTTGGCTAGCTACAAAGGGATTGATAGTGATGTTAGGTGGGAAGGAAGATGAAGTATTGGATGCTAGTGGTGATATTTGAGTAGTCAACAGACTAGATGTGATGTGGGGTGGAAGCAAAAAGGTAGTGCTACTAGATGCAAATGGAGGATTTGAGCAGAAAAATGAGTGGTGGAGGCAGATACAGATGGTATACTCGAGGTTGGTTGAGATGTAGTATGCACTAGGGATTGAGTGAGAGTGGGATGGGTGTTTTACAAAATAGGAACAGGCACCTAGGTCAAGGATATATTTGGTTCTATTGGTTCTACCTAAGGTGGTTTCCATCTAAAAAAAGGGTGGGTAGGATCTATTATGTCGATGGGGGGGTGGACGCCCAAACTCAAAGGCACCAACATTGTCCCTTAAGAAATTTTCCATGATGGTTTCCTTGTTTCAATCTATGATGGAATTTACAATGGTAGTGTGACCAGGTTGGTTCATGAATGCCTCAATATCTATGGAGGATCTTGGTTCTTCAAGAATTTGTGGTGGTGGATCTGATGACATCATGGAAACTACAGGGTACAATTGAGCTCGAGATGTGTTACTACTATGACTAGGATCCATGTCCTTCTTTTTCTATGTGTTCCTGCTAAAATATGTGGTGAGTGGCATGAAAGGGTGATTTTTCTAAAGATGGCAGTGTAGCAAGGGATGATGTTAGATATATATGATACTAGGGGAGTCTAAATGATATGGTGCTAAATGAAGGAGACTTGTGGTTTTCTAAAATATGAATGTGGAAATGTGATGGTGATGTGAAATGTGTGACCCTAACCTTTGGATCAAGGTGATGTAGGACACTAATAATAGCCTATTTCTAGCAAATTTTGTGTTTCAAGGATACTCAAGATGATGAGAGATGTGATTCAAAATGTTTCTAAGTGAGTGAGGGAATAATGCTAAGATTTTAACAATGCAGGTGGAGGATTCTTCTTTAACAACCTAAGATGAGAGGAGATGCTTTTACTTTAAATATTGGTGTGGGATAGTGTGATTCCTAGATGAGAGATCAAACCTATAAGTGTGCAAGTGTGTGTGAAAAAAGGAAGGACCTAATCATAATGAGTAACAGTAGAGTTATTGATAAGGCTCATATTAACCCCACGTCAAAGGGTTAGGTTCTGAATTTTGTAGTCCCATTCAGTTTGCAATGCTACATCTTCTTTGTCTTTCTCAGTTTGATCTAATTTGGCAGTTCTTAGGTTGGGGGTGTGCTTCTTATGCTCTACTTCAATTTCCTTACAAACTGGTATCTGAGGAAGCTTAGCCTTCTTAAACTTAGGTTTGGGATGGCCTGACATGAGATACTTCTAAGGGATTTGATTACAACTATGGGGTTTTGGAGGTAGTGACTATGCTAAGTATACCTTTTGGACCTTGGGTTGGAACATAAATCTATTGAGAAATAGTAGGGTATGGATTTCAAGATTAATTTGGCTAACTATCTTCTAGGCAAGGACAATATGTGATATTTTCAGTCAAGTAGGTTAATAGAAAAAGGTATTTTGAAAAGAGCAACTTTTGGATTTCTAGAGCAAAAGGTTTGTTTGGTAACTAGTCTTTGTGGGATATGATTGGGGATTTCTAGGTAACAAGTATATGTAAAGGTAAGCCAAGATGAAAAGATGTTGTTGTGAAAAGATGTTGTTGTGAGTGGCCTTTCTAACAACTATTTTCCATATGGGAAGGTGAGGTCTCTCAAAGACAAATTGTGATATTTTTCGTCAAGTAGGGTAAATGCAAAAGTATTTTTGAAAAAGAGCAAGACTTTGGACCAAAAAAGGGTTTTGTGACTAGGAGTTGCTTAGTGATTTGTGGTGTTTTTTGAGAGAACAAGTATAACTTTTGAGACAAATGGATAGTTTGGACCAACGAGACAAGTAGTTGTTGCAAATGGACTTGCTAGCAAATTTTGTTCGAGGTGACAAAGGTAAAACTTCTCTTTTTTGATATGAGGGTGAATGAGCAAACAATTTCTCAAAGGACAAAGCAACTTTCAAAAATACAAACAATTGATCTCTTTAGCAAAAGGATTTTGATAATAACCACTGAATCGTGTATGTTCAACAAATGTTTTGCACAGGTCTTGATCACAAAATAAAACAATTCAAACACACACTTTATCCCTAAGGTCAGATTTTTTATTGCAATATGCTATTCAATGGCCCACAACTTGATGTCTCCTAATTTGAGTGCAATATTTCCTTCTAATTGAAGAGGTGAGTTGATCGACAAAGGATACACATTAGAGAATCTTCAAGGCATGACAAATAGAAGTTCCCCTTCTACAGGAACAATGACCCTTGGATATGAAACCCAAGTGGCCTTATGCCTGTACCAGGGGAGCACAAGGGTGAGTAATCTTGGGGGATGTTGTTTGCCCTACATCATGAATGAACATACCATTGAAAAAAGTGAGATACTTTTGACTAAGAGGGTTGTAAATGGGTCTATGGAGTCTCATTAAATGGTTGTTACTAGATATGATCCACTTAAGAATCTATTCTAGACATGCTAAAATCATGGGAAAGTTTTCCCACCTCAAGCTACCCCCAGAAACATGTTGCCCGAACTTAAGAGATAGAGAGATAAATTTTACCTTTCCTCTCATTTATATACTGGCCAGACTTTTTACTAGTTTGAGCTTCTCACCAAAGGGGACATGCTTCCCAGAGGTGGATGAACTCACTAGAAGCACTCCTAGGTTATTGCAGATGATCTTGCTAACAACTTTTGGTACATACGTCGCGTATTTTAAATGGTCTTACTTTGCATGAAAAGAGAGAAGTCCAAGATGTGTGAAAATGCACAATCTCAAAACACACAAGACATGGGGTTCATTACTATTTGGACACTTTAATGCTCTATTCTATGATTTTTGAAAACATGTGTTTAACATACAAGATTCGTTCCAACTTCACAATGTTCTCAACAAAAGTAAATTGAGTCAAGAAAAGGGAAATCGCACACCAAAGCTTCAAAGAGGAGGGAATAAGAGCATTTTAATCTTTAGGGCATTCAAGATTTCATGAAGTTTATTTTAAGCCCCAAATTTGAAGTGTTTGCACATAATGTTCTTTAACGTCTTAAAATAAAGTGTTCATCGCAATGGTTAATTTTAATCTTTAATCATTCATTCCATAAAAAATGAAAAGTAAGATTTGTTCAATTTTAAGCCATTTAAAAGACAATTATGATGATAAAACTTGTAAGAAAAATGTTAGCATAAAAACCTACACAAAAAATTGTCAGAATTTTCAACAAACCAGATAATAGTGTGAACCCATGGGTTTAGGAAGTGTTCCCGCAGGCACAAGAATGGGGGAAAGGTTTGAGGGAATGCAGGACAAAAATGGTGAAAACTATGAAAATTTTAGGTTGCAGGTTCAAAAAACATAGTGAGATTGCATGAGAAAGCAATCTCGTAGGTTTACTTCTGACTATTTCGGTAGGAAATTACTTCTGCTAGTTTGAGAGGTCAATGGTAGGAAGTAGTTTGAAAGTTTGACTGGCAAATGGTTGTGTTCTTGTAGGAAGATGTTAGTGATCCTGCAAGTTTTTATAGCATTACCATGGAAGGGAATACTGGCATGAATGTAGAGTTTTTTTGGGACACATGGAAATTTTTGGTTGGGGATGAATTGCGAACTCACAGTCACAGGTTCACGTTCCCATCGGCAAGTAGCCTCATTGTTGTGGTCACAGGATCATGTTCCCAAGGTTGCGAGATCGAAAAACAAGTTGTTTTCAAGTGTTCAAAAATCCAAAATGATTAGATTTTTGAGAGCATGATTTCTAAAGGGTGACCTACGTACCTATGATAAAATTAGCAAGCTTATCACAAAAACACACAAGCAAACAAGGTTACTTTGGTTAGTTAACACAAAAAACTCAAAAATCAATTAGATTGACCCAAATGTGGAGTCCCACTAGGCGTGCCAAAATGTATCACCTAATTCAATAGTGCAACATGAAATACTAACTATTAAATGAAAGCACTAACAATATTAAACAAGCCAACACTTAAGATAAGACTGAGGGTTATCACCACAAAAGGAAGCAAACGAAGAATGGTAGACTCCTAATGGTATAACATCATGATGCAATGGATTTGTCCTTGATTTAAGATGTGTATGCTCACAAGATATGTTCAAGCTTCAAATGAATGGGTAGAGTAAATGAAGCAAGGTTTCAACAATGGATTCATGGAGTGATTCCAACATTATAATGGTGTTTTGTTAGTTTATGAGCTCTCAAAATAGCATTATAACTTTGCATGGAAGGTGGATGATTTTGTGAAGGGAGGACATTTAATTTATAGGTGAAGGGTTGGAGGAATGGAGGTTCAAGATGTCAAGATGATGAGATGGTGAGGGAGAATCAGGATGAGCTCAAAAGGGAGAACAAGGATTGTGTTTGTTTAGCACCAATGGGGAGGTGACAAGTGTCACAAGGAGAATGAGTGTGAGAGGATAGGATAAGGGTTGGTCAAAGGAGTAATGAGAGAGGTTAAGTATGTAAGAGGGATGTAAGAGTCATTAAGAGAGGTGTATGAGATATTTTGGGGATGCAAGAGGTGTGGTTGAGTTTTTTGACTTTGGCTTGGGTTAGCAAGTCTTAACCCATGTTTATGATTGTGCACATGATTATAAGAGGATTAAGATTATCTTAGAAGGGGGGTTAGGGGATAAGTGATTTAGCTTTGATGGTATGGGTTAGTTAAGAGGCAAAGTGAGGTTAGTATGGGTGAATGGGTTGGATTAGGGGTTAGGATAGGGTTTAGGAAAGGTTTTTTAGGATTTTAGATATTTTATTAAATTTTTTATTCAATAAAATGGGAGTATGGAATTAAATTGAATATATTTGATGATTTATCCAATTTAATAGAGGAATTGGGATTTAATTGATAAATTGATTTTGGGTGATCATTTGATTTTATCAATTGGACTATAGTTAATTTAATTAATTAATTAACTAGGGGATGATGATTAATTAATTAAATAGTAAATATTTAATAAATAATGTCCTAGGAGAAGACTAAATATGATTACTTATTGATGTAATTAGATTGTGTTTAATGTGTATCAAAAAGAAAACATGTGTGATCATAGTATCGATCAACTACTGACTTAGGTATTTTGCACTCATTCTTCATCTTCCTCTTGAAGTCTTCAAAATAACCAGCAATTATGGTTTCACAATTCTCACCTATCTAAGAAATTAATACATTTATCTACTTGGTAACAAGCCTATTCTCATGCCAAAAGAAACCTCCAAAAATGGGAGAAGAGTTATGTACATAGAAAAATATACATAAGATGGGAGAACCAAAATTACATGATGTATTATTTCCTTCCTAATTACTCCAAGGTTCTCTACATGTTTTATCAATTGTAACTCAACCAAGTTATAGTTGTGGTCCTTCTTGACTATTTTGTATCCCATGTAAATAGCTACACATGACACACTATTCATTTGGCTTAACTGATTAAACTTGTCAAAAACTAGGTGAAATGAAAACTCAATCACTAGATCCCCGATAGTGTTGATTATCATACCTCATACATTTCACTTTACCTTTGTGAGGTTTTCAATCACATCCCATGCCTAGCATCATAAAGTCTTCACTTGGTCCAAAAAAGGATAACCAATTACGTTACGAATAATGAACTTTTTTATTTTGATTGGTATGTTCTCCAACCATAACTCCATGTCATGTAAACTTATTAGTACAATATTTAACCATTTAATTTAAACACTTTAGATAATTCGAGGGAATGAGTTAACCCTTTCTCAGCTATGACCTTGTTCTCATCCTTTAACATT
Organism: Cupressus sempervirens; assembly: GCA_028749045.1. Lineage (NCBI taxonomy): Eukaryota > Viridiplantae > Streptophyta > Pinopsida > Cupressales > Cupressaceae > Cupressus > Cupressus sempervirens. The sequence goes on along the minus strand of CM053793.1, from coordinate 406,633,951 downwards.
CCATTCTCACACAACTTGTCATAGGTATTCCTCAGCTCAAAATTTCTTATCTCTCTAATCTCATACATATGACATGATCTTACATCATAAACCATGATTACTCAGGGTAGAATTATAGATAACACTCCTGACAAGTCTCCTAGGTTTACATGTATTTTACTATCATTGAATTCATTTTCATTTATCTCCTTTTCAATTCTATAATTTTTTCTTTCATATGTTTAATTTGAGCTTGGTGAAACATAGATTGATGAGTCAACTACATTGCAACAAGAATAGGGTATGTATTCTCTATAGTTTGCACCAGGGCTTCTCCTTTAGATATATCAATCATCTTAGGTTTGTTTCCTTTGAATCTAACCTAGGTAGAAAGGGTTTCTATATAGGATCATACCATGTCCCTTCTACTTTGTCCAATGATTCAAATTCTAACATTAATGTTGAATCTACTTGCTTCCTCACTTGATCTAGAAGAAATAATTATTTCAATGTTAAACTAGGAAGTATCAAGATGTAAGGATTTAAGGATTTAACCTTATAAATATGTAGGTACTTATATAGTCTACCTTGGTTAAAGGATTTAACCTTACAACTAAGTAGGTACTTTACTAAGAGATTTATAAAGGTCTGTTATGACCACTTATTAAGAAATTTAGACCTTGACTACACCTAGTAAAAAGTATCAATAATTTATCCTTCATTTTATACTAATATACTAATAATATATCTCCTCTACACATTAAATGATCATCTCTATGATCTAATATATCTCTATCTTTGCACTTCACTGCACTACTCTATCTCTACACTCTATCTGATCCACCTTTAAACTTGCATACATCCAATACTTCACACTTCTCATGCACACAACAACCTTATGAATTAGGTCATAGACCCTTCTTAAATAGATGATTGGGTGAACCTTCTAGATTCAAATTGACAATCCATAATCAATCCTTTTGTCGCCTAGACCTTACAATCTTTTGATTGGTGGAATCCCTTGCCTAGTGATTAATGATCCCTAAAAAAAATGTAATCACCTCCTTGATTATCTCCTTGGTCTTCAAAACATGCTTCCAAATCAACAAAATGGTTAACATTGAATTCAGTCCATTTCCAAACAAAAATGTAAAACTATGTTATTCAACAATTACATTACACTAGCGCTCAACATAAACTATTTCTTCCTATTGCCCCTTAACCTTAAATATGCTTGACGTGTACTATATAAATTGGTCTATATAACAATTGACTTCTACTAAACCCTAACTAACTTGGAATCCATTGTCATATATGATTAGCACGATAATCATGTAAGTATGTGGCAACTATTAGCATGCTTGATAGCAACTACTGCTTGGTAGTTGACTTAGAATATTTACAAGTCTTCATTCCTTTTCTTGAGCTATATGGGATGACTCGGTCACAATGATAACTAAATAATCTTTCCTTATCAATGATTAAACTTTTGACACTAATAAACAAAATGACTTAATGATTAACAATCTCCCCCTTTAACATTAGTGGCAAAAATACTTTGTCATTATAAAAAAACTCTTCAATACAAGTGTGAAACACAACTATTCCCCCTAAGAATATAACCCATACCTTACTTGGTAGACATTATACATGTACTAATTTTTCCACTTCGTATATACAAGCAAAATTTCAAAAAAAAATGTCAAAACCTTTTCCTATTTTTCTACAAAAAATTCCTTTATTCATCAAATTCATCTGATCATGTTTACCATTATCCCTCTTGTTTTTTTCACTCATGGTTGTTGGGGCGGAGTAATGGTAATGCCATATTTTTCTAAAAATAAATTGTGTATCTACACTATCATGGCTAGAGCATGATCCCAACTTGTCCTTACAGAATCCAAAATTTGAATCTTTATTTCTAGCATAGCAGCTAGATCTACCAAACTATTAGCAGTAGAGATATTTTGTACTACCTCGTTTACTAATTGAAGTTCTCTCTACATAAACTCTAAGTGAGGAATCAACATTGTTTGAATAGAGACAAGCTTAGCCCCTATTCTTCCATCATTAGCCATCAACTCGACTAAGTCCATGCTCAAAGAATGTCATGTTGACTTTAAATTTGTTTGTTGTCTATCTATGAGCTCTTGATTTTCCTTTTTGGGTTAGTGCAAGAAGTTGGGTCTCACTTTTGGCCAAAAAGTGGAAGTATTTTTCCTGGTTTTGAAATATATTGTCAATTGATGCCAGAATTTGAGACATTTAGAGATTAAATATTTAAAAAACTTCAAAAATAAAAATTGTAGTGCCTAGAATCTCCTTTTTGAATATGTAATTTATTTGTATACTCATATGATATTTTCTTTTTGGTATGGATCTTTAAAAACCACTTTTTCAAAATGCATGTTTCAAGACCATACCACGCATGTGTACAGACACCATAATTTGATACAACTAAATGAATTTGTGTGAATCCTTTTAAATGAATTCACCTTACGCACAAAAGATTGATCAAGATAATTTCCTTGAATTTTTAATGAATATTTTTTATTAATGTTTAATTGACAATCAAGCTAATTTCTAAAACATCTCGTGTATGGATGCCATAATTTAATCAAAATTTAATTTTTTTAGAATTTTTTCAACTTTAAAAGAATTTTGTGAAGATTGATGACATGTAAATTAATTTTTAAAATATGACAAATTAAACAAGTTATTAAAGTTTTAGTGAATCTCACTATTTTATGTTTAAGAGATACTTTTGATTAATAAATAATTGCAAAATAGAAAATGAACTCATTGTTGGAAATATAGATGGAGTAACTGAGGGGGGGGGGGGGGGGGGGGGGGTGTGGGGGGTGAATTAGTTACCACAAAAACAAATCCACAGATCCTTTAGATGTCTTATAAACTTTGTTACCGATGTCACTCAGTAGCCACACAAAAAAATGTTGTAACTCGGTAGATGTATGTTAACTTATTGCTGATCATTAAGCATTCACAAAGATTTAACATGCATGCACAAAGAAAATAAAATCAACACAAGAGACACCAGATTGAACATGGAAACCCAATATGGGAAAAACCACCAAGTAACTAGCTATTGATTTTCACTCTTCTGAAGTGATCCCTGTTAGGAGCCAACCCTGTTAAAGGTTGCAAAACACACTGTGAGATGTGACCTTGTTAAAGGATTTAATCTCCCTTCTAAGGATGGCCTTGCTAGAGGACTTAAGAACAATTCAAAAGAACTTTTCACCTTGTTAGAGGGTTTACAAAAATGGTTGTTAAACCAACTCTATTCAGAGATTTAGGAATCACCACTACAATGATGAAAAAGTAACAATGAAGTGACCTAAATGAGATGCAATTAAACTTTGTTGTTACAAATCTTTATTCTACTTCACTAGATCCCCTTTGATTGAATACACTTTTGCTGCTCCTCAAGGATATCTAATCCTTCTTCAAAATTCGCTCACACTTTCCTCTTCACACAATCAACTTACTTACATGCTTCTCGGTTCATCATACTTTAGAATTTGCAACTTGACCTTTTACTTATACCTTAAAAATTATCTATTGAGCTCATTTACAAGTTACTTTTACCAATAATAATTATATCAGTCAGCTACAAACATTACATGAAACAATTAAAATTTATTTCCCAAAAGAATGAAATCCTTCATTGGCTTACCCTACTTGATAAACACTACTCTAGAAATGATTTCCAGTGTTAATTAACTGAAGCTCGGTAAGAACTACAAACTCTACAAAATCCTTTGGAGACAGAGTGAACTCGGTAAACACTAACTTTCCTTTGCTAACTTTGTGATCTCAATAGAAACTAACTTCTACTACAAAAACCTTTGACACTCGAGTGAGCTCAATAGAAACTATCTCCACAGTGTAAATACTAGAGTCACTCGGTAGACTCTATAGTTTACTTTGTTGACCATCTAAGCTCAGTAGACTCTAAGAATTGCCTTGCTGACCAACTGAGCTCGGTAGACTCTATCTAATAACTGATATGACATTTGTGTAACATCAAAGACAACACACAATTGAACAATTGTATCCAACACTCATAACACTATAAAATTAACATTTTTGAAATTAGAACAATAAGACCTATAATGGGTTTTCATTTTGTCAAAAAAATCAATGGGGATGATCGTATAAAAATTATGAGAATCCTTGAAATTATTGATTAAATGCCTTAGTCAAAATCTATTTCATAAAGGCATAGGCTTGGTCCCACCAAGCCTATACCATGCCTTTCCCTAAGGAAAAACCTAATGGGAATTCTCGTCCATGGAAAATTCTTGCCCATGGCACCAAAATTAGGCACCCAAATTGCAATTCAAAAGTGGGGTGCCCGATTTGAATTTAGTTGTTAACAAAATTAGGTACTTGATTCTGATGTACCCATTAGGCCTTAAAATGTGTCCCATAAAGAATTTTTCAATGATTGCAATGTTTGAATGACAGTTTCAAACTGCAACAATAAATTTATGTCATAATTATTCTTTTTTCTTGTCATCTTCTACAATTTGCAAGCTGTGTATTTGAATTCAAAACTGGTGTGAACATGAGATCAAAACAGTCAAGAAAGAAGAAAATAAAATTTTTGACAAATGAGGAGATTGCAAAAAAAAAAAGATAATGAAGCACAATGTCAACAAGAGAGAAGACAAAGAATTAGAGAGTTGACCAATGTTTCAGAGGAGAAAGTCATTAAGGATACCATGATAGATGAAGAGGTTGAAGATGAGAACCCAATACAAGGAGATTCAGGTGCACATTCTAATCAAACATTCAATATAGGTGTCTCCAAATCCACAAGTTTTTTCTCATGATGAAATTGGTGATTTTTTAGAAGCAAGTTATGATTTAAACGATTTAGATTTTCTTCATGAGAATAGATTGCCAAATGATCATGAACAAAAAACTCTAATGGAAAGGCATGCCCAAAAAGAAATACCAAGAAAAAATGCAAATGAAATTCAAATTCCAAATAACATTGAAAATAAAATGCCAATTGAAAATAATAATGGTATGAATGTAGACATAGAAACACCAAGTACTGAACAAACATGTCTGAATGATACTGAAGTGTGTGAATATAATTTTTATTTTTATAATGATGTGCTAGATAATCTTCATGGATTGGTTTCATGGAGACAAATTAGGACACATGCTAATAGATTATATAGACATTTTTTTATAATAATAAATTAGGGTTTCAATGTCAATTTATGTTGCAACTAATTAAAATGTCTAAAATGCAAAAATTAATGAAAAGGTTTGGAATGTATGCAAAACCCAAGAATAAAAATGAGTCTTTAACACAAGTTGTATCCACTGTTGCTAGTGTCTTTGATGTTATCAGAAAGAGCAATCACTCTAAAGATAAGAATGCAGCATGATGAGATATAACAATAGTTTTAGTTAACAAATCAATTACTAAAAAAAGATTGATTAGTAACATTAGTGGATATCTTAATGTGAATTATAAAACTTTAGAAAGATTTATAGACTGAAGGGTTAACTTTGAATGTGTTCCAACAAATAGTTTGTGGGCTTCTAGTGGTAGGCTCCTGAGATCTAATATGAAACTTACTGGTGAAGTCAAAAGTTTGGTTGAAATTTTTTGGCATGATAATACAAGAGTATCACCTAATACATGACTCAAATTGAATTTTTCAAAAAATTTGCAGATGGTAAGGTGTTAACTATTACCATTAGTCAAAGATCTTTTGAAAAGTGTAAACCATGATATGTAAGGATTAACAAGGAAAGAATCACATGTTGTAAAACTCATGTTCAATTTTATTACCATTATGATGTATTTTGATCTATACATGGTACCATGCATAGTAAAGAAATATTGTATGAATGTGGTATTAAAAGGCCACCTCAAACTATAAAGGATTTTATATCGGGTTTGTTTTATAAGCCACCTAATGACCAATAATTTATTTTCAATGCATGTCTTTCTAGTACATGCGATATTTGTGGAAATATTTCTTTGATAGATGAATGTTTGCATGAAATTTTTTTGACTAGATTTGGACAACAATTAGTCGAAGGATTCAAAACTATTGAATATCCATTGAAGGATGGGAAGATTGGAAGGTGTGATATAGTTATAAATAAAGTTAGTTGTCATGCATTTATGGATGAGTTTAAAAGTGTGATCATACCAAAATATGTTAAACACTCTCAATATGCTAGATGGATTGATGGACAATTTCATATATGTAATAATACATTTCCAATTGGTACTATACTTTTAGTTGTTGACTTTGCAGAGAACTACATAGTTGCATCACAAGATGAGGTATAGTCACAATATTACAATTTAGTGCAAGTAATAATTTGTGTTCATATAGTTTATAGGCATGTACCTAATAGTACAAAGGAGGATCAAAAAATATTGAGAGTACCATTTCTATATGAGTGGTAATAAACTTCATTCATCTAAGATTGTCCAATATTGTTTCAAGGTGTTTTGTGATAATTTAAAAGAGAGACAAATTCAAATGACACAACATTAGATATGGTCAGATAATTGTACAGGACAATTCAAGAATTTTAGAATGTTATATTGATTAAGTAGGACACATAGGCGAACTAATATCCAACATATCTGGAGTTTTTTTTAGGTTGGATATGGTAAAAGAGAACATGATGATGTTTGTGCATGCGTGAAGAGAGCCCGTAGTAGAGAGCAATTAAAATTTGAGGAAAAAGCCAAATTCATAAATGCACATAAGATTATGGAATGGTGTAAGAAATATTTATACACAAGATCAAGTCAAAACTCTACAATCAAATGTTTCTTATGCCTAGTTGAAGAGAAGAATATCCTTTCAAGATATGACTGTGACAAGTGGTTCAACTAAATGGCATTCATTTAGGAATTTAGATTCTAACACTTGGACTATATGGACTAGGGAGCTTCCTTAATTTTGTTAGTTTTGTCTTTGCAGTTCAACAAGAAGAATACAAGAATACAGAATGGGTTAAAGATTGGAAACAAAAATTATTAGTACCTATTGACAAACATTTTCAAGATGATATAGTAAATAAAGGCAAGAATTTTACTTTTGTATCAAAATACTATGGTCATATTTCAGACCTCATACAAACCTGGTTGCACAATTTAATTAATTTTTTTTTTGATCATGCTTCAATTTATATTAATTATTTATGTACATGTCATTAATCTATTATTTATATATGTACACCTGTGATTAAAGTGTTTATGTACTTTATCTTATCTTGTATGACATGTTTATGTTGTTATTACACCTAATGGTAATGATGACCAGACTAAGTATTGGCTAGCTAGATTTGTGGAACCTAAAAAAAATTTGATATGTCATCAAGTAGATGATGATGATTTTGAGTATCCAATTGGGTCTATCATTGTAGTTGGCATCTAGCTATGTACATACATAACAAGAAGAAATGGCTCACCAACATTTGAAGGTCCTACCATTCCAAAAATAAGATTTTAATCTATTCTCATTTGGTTGTGGCAAAAAATATCAAATTAGAAAGATATAAAGGGAGACCCACCAATAAGGTATTATGGACAATTTCAATGGATGAGCACAAGACAATTATAGATGCATTGCAAAAGAGAGGGGATGTAGATGGTACAATGGGATGACTACATTTAAATCAAACACATTGAAATTATTTTTTATTGTACTATTTTTATATATGTATTTATATAATTAAATTAAATGTATATATGTGATGTCAATAGAAAATTAGAGAACTTATATATACCTCTTATTCAGGTCTCAATTATAATTTATGCAAATTTAAATGTTTAAGGTGGATCATGTTAGGATTAAACCACAGACATAAATAACAATTACATGCAAATATAAACAATATTAGAAAATAATAGATCACATAGAAAAGAACACAAGACACCAAGATTTAACATGGTTCACCTAATCCCTGGGCTATGTCCACCAAACAACAAGTCTAATATTATTACGATCCAGTGATTACAACCTAATTACAATCTGTAATCCTTATAGCTCAAAACCACCGCAAGAACCAATTTTTGCATCATCGCATTGACATAATCCCTAACCCTAAGCCCTTATTTATAATTATTAATTACATGTTGGCCCAAAATCCTAATAAAATAGGACCTAAATTTTTTTTTAAAGAATTTATGAAGTATGTATAGTACTTTCCTAATCAGTCACCACAAACTAATAATCTCCAACTTGGGGACTGATCAGACTCCACACTTGACAACAATCTCCCACTTGGAGACTGATCCTGTAGCAATACCGCTACCACATGGGGATCCCACTAGATCAAAACACCCTAGATTTTGTTGTTCTTTTATTCCTATTTAGTCTAGAAGACTAACCAAAGTTGAAGAGGAATTCAACTTATCCCTTATCACTACCTTTGTAAACATATATGCTAGATTGTCATCTATATGTATCTTGTCTAGCTTTAATTGTCCATCATCCAAAACTGACCAAATGAAATGGTACCACAATTGTATGTGTTTTTCTTTGAATACAGAGCTAAATTCTTTGCAAGATGAATGGAACTCTGACTATCTATCAACAAATAATTATCCTTTTGAGGATGTCCCAATTCTTCCAAGAAGAATTGAAGCCATATCATCTCCTTGGCTACCTCTTTAGCAGCAACAGACTCTACCTTTGTAGTGGATAAAGTATTAAACTTCTGTAACCTAGAAATCTAGCTTGCAGTTTTTCCACTGATGTAAGAGCATCTTGCATCATGAAAAGGGAGTGTGATCAAAATTATTTATACAAAAAAATAAAAATAAAAATTGGTGGAGAGAGAAAGTGAAAAAAATTAGAGGAAAAATAAAATAAAATAATAAAAAAAGGGGAAAAGAGAGGAAAGAAGAATTTATATTTTCAAGGTGCATAGGTGGCATAAATATAAGAAAAATAGTTTTCATTCCATTTATTGAGGTGTGTAGGTGGAATTCTAGAAGTTTGTGGACATTTCCTTAAATCATGCATTTAATATTTGTTGGAACACATGGTGGCACTTAGTTGTATTTGGGTGGGAATTAAATAATTGTTTTAAGGTAGTTGTATTTACCTTTTATTCCATATTGGTTTTTTTTTTAATATCTTGGGTGGTAAGTGCCTATTTAAGAAAGGCTTATGATCATTTGTAATCAAGCTCTTCAAGTATAAGCTCTTCAAGTGTGAGCTCTTATAGTAAAGCTCTCAAGGTGTGATCTCTTCTTGTAAGCAAGCTTGTAGGTGAAATTTCTCTTGGTGAAGGCTCTTGGTGAAGCTCTTGGTGTGAAGACTCTTCTTGTAGAAGCTCTTATTTAGGAGTTCTCTTATATTGAAGCATTTATAAACTTCTTTTGGAAGAAGTCATATCTATGATATCATCTTGTTGATGTTATAAGGATTTTCAAGTATAATAAAAGCATGCTTTGTGAAGCATTTTTCATCTCTTTGTCTCTATATTGATGTGATTAGGTAAGGGTGGTGTGGCCCTTCATCAAATGGTATTAGAGCTGGAGTTCTTGAGAGTATGGATAGGTCATCGAATGTGAGGCAGTTTTTACCAGGACCTTATGTTGGGTAAAGTTTGTCAAGAAGGAGTTTTTGATTATGCAAACTGATCACCAATTGTGAGGTAGTTTGCTTGAGGTTCTTGTGTTGCATGAAGTTTGTCTTATGAAGACTTGATTATGGAGAAGAGAAAGAAGAAGGTGAATTTTGAGATTGGATGGATATTGAGGATTCCTAGACTTGAGAAAATTAGAGTAAGAAATTAAGGCATTACGGATTGAATTCTTTGATTTTTAGAAGCAAGTGAATGAATTAGAAGCTAAGTTACAAAAGAGAAAGAGAACATCACAAGAAAAGAGATGTTGAAAATTCCTTGGATGTAGAAAAGAAAGAAGATCTAGTGGAGTATCACACATGTGGTACAAAAGAAGAACATGAGGATGAAGATACATATATTTGTGAACCTAAAGTTGAAGAAGATGAAGAGATTGAAGATGATAAGATTTGAAAACCGAAAGTAGATCAAGATGATTTGAAAATTGCAGCAATGGAGGAAGAGTATAGTGCCTTAGTTGGAGATTAAGCAAGTAAAGCAGTTACATGCATTATTGACAACATGAAAGAGGCAAGTGAAGAGGAATATGTCAAAGAGGTAAAATTTATGAATTATGGGATGCTAAATTTGAGATGGATTTGAAAGATAGTGATGATGGTTTACATGCTACTCTTGTAATTGATGTGTGGTACGCAAAGGAAGATTGGTATGGTGTTCATGAGTTTATTACAGATGCATTAGATCCTACAAGATTAGAAGAGAATGAAAGTTATACTTGGACAGAGTTAATTTTGGAGGAGTATTTTCAATAGTAGACAATTGTTCTAGCTAAATGTTAGAAAAAAATGAAGAAGGAAATATATCGACAATAGATACTTGTTCTAGCGACCTGTTGGAAGAGAAGAAGAAAATGTCATTGTCAGTTGCTTCATTTTATGAATTTATATTCACAAAAAATTTCCTACCATGGGTGTCTGATGTAGGAGCATCTTGCATCATGAGAAAGGGGGTGTGATATAAATTATTTACACAAAACAACAACAAAAAATGGAGGACAGAGAAAGTGACCAAAATTAGAGAAAAAATAAAAATAAAAAATAAAAAAGGGGAAAAGAGGGCAAAGAGGAACTTCTATTTTCAAGATGCATAGTGTTGGTTTGATTTTTCACAGAATAAAATAATTCTTGATATTTAGATGAAAAATCATTTAAGTCTTTGAATTATGCAGTTTAGGGTTTTTATCTCAAGTGATTTTGAAAGTTTTTAGATTGCTCTAGTTGTGCCCTATTCCATGTGTTGTATTTTCCTGTTAAATTCTCAGAGTTTGTCTCTCAAGTCATCCATGAAAAAAGCCTAAGTATGTGAAAAACCCTTATGCTTGTGTTTTGTGTTGCCCTAGTCTTTGAAAAATTCAAAAGGGTATGATTTCAAATTTATTTTGGCAGGGCATGTTTATCCTAAAGGTTTATTTATGACAGAATAACCTCTAACCTTTTGAAAAACTTTATAGAGTTATTTTAATTGCTTCATTTTATTGAAAGAGGAGCCAAGTCGCAGTATATTTTCAGCACCGTAGATTTGCTCAAGATCAAGGTTTCCTGCATTCCCGCATTATAAAGTTGTGAGGTTTTTAAATAATGTAGGGAAACACATTTGTGACACGTAGCCCTTGCTGATGTTCAATACTCAGTACACCGCAAAAGTTCTTGTTTGTTAGAATTGGTCAAAACCTTTTATGAACTGGTCAGTACCCTATGCATGTTTTATTTTCCTACACTGTCATTGGTTGTTCAATTGACAAAAATTTTTACCTTATGATCAAAGTTCACCAACCATGGATCTTGTCTAGATCTATGGTTACCGCATTCCTACATTATGAAGTTGTGCAATATTTAAATAATGCGAGGACGTGGGCATTTGACACGTTGCACAAAGTGACATCATGGCCCTGCCTTTCTCAGAAAAGTAACAACAATGTATCTCTCATGGAAAGCTATCAGATGACATGGAACACAAAGGAAGCTTCTTATTGGTCTGATCAGTTGACTAGATGTGCAACCATTTCAAGATTTTATCACCATTGATTAGGGTAAGATCAACAAAGCTCGCATTCCTGCAATATGGAATTGCTCAATATTTAAATAATGTGGCCAAGAAAGCATGGTGGGACCTAGATTAAGCTTTAGAAAATATGCCAAGTCATGCCATATTTGAAAGGATTAAATGTAATCAAGCACGCTCATTGGTGGTGGGTGGCAGGTGTGCCAAGTAGAACCGGCAATGTCATGGGCACAGAAACTTTAATTACTATCAGAACACATGGACTAAAAGGTAATTTTTCATTGGTCAAGTTAGTTTAGTGGGCTGCCAAATAAAGAGATCTTGGTTTACTTTCGATCAGGATAAGATCGATGGTGCCCACCTTCTCGCATTATCAAGATGCGAGGTTTTTAAATAATATGGGCAAGCAGGCTTCTGACGCGTGGCTGGGGGTCCCAAAGTTTTAAAAAAGCTTTTTACATTTGAAACAAAGCCATTCGATCTTTGGTAAATTGACGAGTAAAATTCAAATTTCAAAATAAAGCATGAAAATAATTTTTGCAAAAGAGATTCACAATGGCCTGGTGGAGATAGCAAGGGGAAAAGTAGATAAACCTTTATGTGGGTATTCAATCCTTATGCATATATGTTTGCATAAGGGACTTGCCTTCTTTTCCAAGGGTATGGAGCTGGAGACAACTAGGGATGGAGAAAAGAATCCAGTGTAGTTGTGGAGTGTGGATATGACCTCAAAAGTCACAGGTGCCAGTTATGTGAGGTTTGATAGGTATTTTGCATCAAAGCTTATATTCCTCTTAAGAGGAGATAGCCCTAGAATTCCACAAGCATTGTTAGAATTGGTCAGACCCAAGGATCATACTAAATGTCTACTTGTCAGTCATAGCTGGGGGGATATAATTCCCTACAATGTTTCAACAGTGATAAGAGTATATGGTTTTTTGGGAAAGCCCCATGTGCTACCATTTCATGAGCCTTTGAAGATAGGAATAGCTGAGTTGTTATGGAAAATAGGCACCATAGATGAGAGGGAGTTGACTAGGAAGGGCAAATTTTTTCCAAATGTTACTGTGACCCACGATTTTGTCTTTGTGAGGAAAGGGTGGAAGCATTTGAATTTGGTTTTAGATACATATAACATGGCAGAATCCCATGCTAGATTTATTGATCCTGAAGGATTCTATGATGTCTTCAGGGAGAGAATAAAAGCTTCCCGCATGGTGCAACAAGTTTACTATCCTGAGGATGTAATTAAAAATGTTCTAACTTTAAAAGAACAAGAATTGAGAAAAGAAAAATGGATAGTATTTAGCAAAACCCTTGAATTCATTAATGCTTTTGAACCCCATTATGATCCATTAAAAGAAAAGAAATATTGGGGAGGCAAGATGCAGGCCTTGATAAATAGTTTTGCTGAGATAATACAAGTTATGAATGAAAAGAAGGCTACATATGTTGAGACATATCCAGACATGGCTGCAGAAGTGCAGAGGAAAATCAATAGTAAAAACATAGTAGCTCCTAGCCAATATACCTTACAAAGAAGGTTAGGATATGTGATGATTCAGAATGTGCAACGGGGTCCCCTTCATCAAAGATAAATGCTAGGAAGTCCACCTACAACCAATGCTCCAAAAAGGTAGAAGTTAGAACAAGGGTTTTCTTCTTCTCTGCCAGAACAATACTCTTCGAGCCAGTCCCCAATACAAATAGATGATGAAACATCTTTAAGGGAACAACTTAGACAAATTGGTGGAGAAGGGGACGTAATTGATACTTCCACAGATCTGGAGATTGGGGAATCGCAAGAACCCCCTACACCTTCCTTGGAGCTCAATTTTGCTGACTATCAAGGTAAGGAAATTGATCATATAGTTAGCCAAGACTCCAAGACGTTTATCAATGATGAAAATTTTGTGAAATCTAGGGCATTTGCATAGTTTTTGTGGAGGTTAAATATAGGCAATTTTGAGGCTTCTGAAAAGATAAGGGCAGAGCAACCTGATAAACCAGACTCTGTTATTAAAGAAGAGGTAAAATCGAAGTTTTTGAGTGATTTTGGCCAATTTACACCTGAGGTCAGGAGGCAATTAGTTAAGCAATCAAGAGTCCTCATCTTACTTGAATGGGATATAGTGAATGCTATGGTTTTTGATTCAGTAAGAAAACAAAAGGATGTCTAGTTAAAAATTGAAGAAGAGATACTACAGGATCATAGAGGAGTCAAAGTTAGTGATGACCACCAAGTCCTTGTAATTTGGTCTATTGAGAAAAGGGATAAAACAAGGATACATGAAATCTCTACTGTAGAGCATACTGGGGCATTGATAGTCTTCAGGGCTGGTAAAGTTGGCAATAAAAAGATATTTAGGATGGCTTCAAAAATGCTAAAATTTGGCAGTGTGCTGTCTGGCCAGGAAGAGGATAGATTTTCCCAGCTAAATGCTAGATTTGAAGAAGTGTTGAAGGCATATGAAGAAAGGGGCACACAGATACAAAAACTAGAGAATCAGGTATCTCAAATGGAGAAGATGTCGGGGAAAAGAAAAATAGAAGAGTGCAGTAGACCCAGGATTGTATACCCTCCTAGACCACCTATTCAGCCTTTCAAGTCCACTCCAATTATTGAGGTACTTGATACCCCTGAAAGGCCTCAATTCTACACTGCAGAGGATTTTGAAGAGGAGAAAACCAAGCTTTATGAATTGCATGTAGAATTAAAAAATCAATATGAAGAGAAATTGAGGTAGGGTGTGATGTATTTAATGGATAGGATAGAATGGTTAACCTTTTTTGATCAATTGGCAAGGATTACATCCATTAGGGATGAATTGCAGAGAGATGAGGATAGGTTGAGGCCTCTTGTACAAAAATGGAGGGAAAGAAACAATGATATTACAATTATGTGCATATCTATCATCCAACTGCCTTGTCATCAAATAGAGAAGATTTCTTATTTATTGAATAAATTAGAAGGTTTTGATGACAAAAGAGATCCTTTTCAGAAAAGATTAATAAATTGTTTTTCTAGATATATGGCTGAAAAATTTAGTCTATTTCCTTGTGCTTTAAAGACTGTTGACAAAATAAAGGAAAAAGAAGAATGGAAAAAGGAATTGGATGAGATATCTTGTGAAAGAATGAATAATCTTGTTAATGAAACTAGCTACTAGCTATGGGAAAAAACAACTGAGGAACTGGTGAAAGTGCAGCTATTTTATAATGCCATCAAAAAAGGATTTTGTTGATTTAGAGGTAGTTGCAATTTCTTTAATAACTATACAAAGAGAGGCACTAAGTTTTGATTGGCCAGAGGACACTGCTTATGATGAGTGGACAAACAAATTTTTGTTAGAAGAGCAGTTGTTATAGGATGATGAAGTGGAAGAAGAGGAGGAGGAAAATGAAAAAGTAAAAGTTACCTTCAAGGTTAATGATGAAGACAAGGAAAATCCCCAGATTAAAGTAAGTTTGCGGGTAATCACAGATGATTCATCACTTTCAAATTTAATGATCACTTACTCTGAGGATGAAGAATAAATAAAAGAATTAAAGTTCTTGTCTGAATCAATGAAAATATAATAGAAAGGGACCCACCAAGGAATGTTCAATGTGATAGCCTTTTTGTTATGCACAATTTTGTCCTTTTGTGATTGATGTATGTAAAAATCATTTGAAGGACACTTGTCAGTCACATCTGCCCTTTGCTTATTGCAACTCATGCCTATATAAGTGAGTTTTCAAGGCAATGTGATGGTCTGAGACTTGTATAATTTTTATTTTCTCTCAAGAAAAGTACATTTGTTTGGTCCAATAGAGTGTAGCTGATTTGAGTTTGTTTCCATTGTACTTTCTGATAACATATTGAATGATAGAAATAGCCATATATTCTTGGCTTTCAATTGGTTTTCTATTCATCATTGTATTAGTCATATGAAAAGGATAATACAAAAAGGTATTTACACTATATTTGTGTCATCAGTTTCTATCTCTAGTTTATGGGTTTGTCTACTTTGAAGTTATTTAAATAAGGTTTAATTGGCTGAATGCAATCTGGATGGGTTGTATACTATTTTCATTGTTGCTCTTAATTCAAAAAATGATATAAATGCTTCAGTGAATCAGTAAGGTTTGTGAATTCATAAAGGGATATTTCATAAGAATGGAGATGGGTGATTACAATTGATTAATTCATTTACAAGTTATATGAATTACATCTCCCACCAATAGTTGATTCTTTGCCCAATGGATAAGGCACTGGTCTCATGAGTTAGAAGTAAGAAGGAAGAATTCTAATGTTGCATGTCAAATCATTTTATTTTAAAATCAAAATCATATTTCCATTTTGTTCAAAGTTATAAATGCTAGTCAATACTCATTTATATCTATTCTCTAAGTCTTAGGTAGCTGCTATTTCCAGAAATATTTGTAAATTGTAGGAGAATTAGGACTAGATCTATAAATAAGGGATGCATACAAGTTTAAAAATATTGAAAGAATTGAAGTAAATTGCACATTTGTTAGTGGGTAACAGATGAGAATCAGAATGAAACTAAAAGAATTTCTACACAACAGTTTGTATTAAAATTATCCCTAGGTACACCCACCTTGGTTTAGTAGAGCCAAAAGAGTAGGAAACCATCCTTTGGTTTTGTTGAAGTTGGGTCCAAATGGTTTACTTATGTAGCTGATACTAGGAATTAGTTGATCCTTATGTTGTGTGAGTGTTATCATTCTGGTATTGAACATTTTTTTGTTTAGTAGTTTTAAAAAACCAACAAAATGGTGACTCTATTGGGGAATTACACTTAGTATTGTCATAAATAGTGAATTATTAGAGATCTGTGTCCCCTTAGGTAGAGTTGCAGGTTTGTATACTGAAGTTTCTCGTGGATTTGGAAGTGGTATACATTTTTCCTGAGATTGTTACTAAAGGATTTATTATTTTTTTAGTTCATTTCCCAGTCTCATAAAGTGGGTGGCCACTCAAAAGGTTTTAACCAATGTCAAAATTAAGAGAATTGTTGTCCCAAATTATGGAGAATAAGAGAAATACACGAGAAAATGTGAAGAAAAATCTGGTCATCAAACTCCAAACTGATCTCCCTCCTAGAGTTAGATAGAATTGGGCTGTGAAGGGAAACCAAATGCAAAAGGGGAGCTATTCACAGGACCAAGTAGTAGATAAAAATAATGCTCACGATTCCACTGTTGAAATAGTGCCTTTTTCCAAAGTTTCGAGATCTCATCCAACTTTGCCTGATGATGATTTCTACAATACCCCTAAAATGATATGTCAGGAAAAGGTTGTGCAACCACTTGTATTTAGTCTGGAGGGTAGGACTAGAAACAATCTCTTCCAGCATAGCATGAACCCTTTCATGTCAGATTATTCCCCTAAGAAGGTTAGACCTAGGCACTTAGAGCCTGAAATTTTTAATGATGAGAAAATATCTAGGTCTGAATTCACAATCCCTGATCCTGATGAGAATGAAATATTGAGAGCACAGCTTCATGAGCAAGAAACTATTAATAAAATATTTCAAAAGGAGAGGGAAGAAGTGATTATGAAGAATTATGAAGAAAAACAAGAATTACTAAGAAGAATCGCTACTCTAAAAAAGATAATGAGATAGCATCTACTGCCTGGCAGCCTGAGATTGTAGGACAAGTTGAACAGCTTAGGAGGCAGGAGCAGAAATTGCTAGAAACTTAGAAAATGAATTTAGAGGGACTTGTAGTACAACAAATCAAGAATTAACCTACTCTAGAAGTTGATAACAATAGAGTAAAAAGTGTGGAACCAGTTGTAGGGGCTAAGGACAAAGGAAAATAGAAGGAAGTTGGTATTAGGATCAATGAACCAGTACAAGTTGTCCAAATTCATGATTCTCTGTCACCTTTAGATATTGAGCTAGAAAAGAAAAGAAAAGAGAGATGCTTTAGTTAAGAAATTGGAGATTGTAGAAAATGATGCCACTATAGCTGAGATGAATAATAAGATCAAGTTCCTAGAAATTGCTAAGAAGCAATATGCAACTATGCCTAAGGGCAATGTAGATGGTGGATGTAATAAGGCAGATCATGATACTTCTCAGGTACTTTTTCCTCTTTTATCTTCTGTTTCACAAAGGGTAGATCAAAATAAATCTCATGGTGATGATAGTACTAGCAATGCTAATGATAATGTCAAAGAAAATGTTCCCTCCCATCCTAGGATTGATTTGCAAAGAAGGCATGTCCATTTAGAAGGATATAGGCAAATATGTTTTGATAGAATTACTGGTTTTCCTAATCCTATACCAGAAGAAATGAGAAAAAGATTGCCTAGATTTTTTGGAAATAATTATATCTCTTGTGAGGACCATTTGAGGAGTTTTCTTGATATGATGAGTGATTATGAGGTTGAGGCTGAAGATGTCATTATGAATTTGTTTGTTCAGTCACTAATTGAAGATGCTAGAGAGTGGTTCAAGAGACTCCCTAAATTATCTATTGTTGATTGGAAATATATTGAGTATTGTTTCAAAGAGAAATATGGTGATAAGAAAAATTAGAGTTATATTCTGAGTGAATTCAATAATATTAAGAGGTTTCCTAATGAATCTGTCACTGAATTTAACACTAGATTCCAGAAAAGGATGTACAAGCTGATGCAAGCCATGTGAATTGATGACAAGGTATGTTTGATTACTTATCTAAATGCTTTTTATGGTAAAATGGCATACCAGCTTAGGGATAAGGACCCTAGGACTCTAAGAGATGCTTTTAGAATTGCTATTAATATAGAAAATAACTTAAGGATTTTAGGGAGATTAGAAAGCAAAAGAGAGGATCCTAGGTTTTTTGGGAATTAGGGAAATAAAAGGGAAGAACAAAAGGTTACTGGAGGGAAAAAGAAAGAGTCTAGTGAAATGAGTCAAATTCTAAATGCTATAAAAGGTTTGAATCTTCCTCAAGTAAAGAATGATAGGAACCCCACTAAAAATAGGGTCCCTTACCAATCAAATTTTAGTAGACAAAATAGATTGCAGAATTTCCCTTATGGTACTACTTGGAAGGATGGCCAGCCTAATGTTCCTCCCCCCAAGAACACTAATAACAAAGTCACCCCTAATCCTTTATCCAAAAACTCTGTAAATTTGGTAGATGATCCTGAATTTACTGCTGAACCTACATGGTGTTCTGCTTGTCAACTACCTCATGCCCCTAAATAATCTACAGTAGCTTTATCATTTTCTAGAAATCAGAACATAGTGGAAGAATGTCAAGGACAAGAGGAAACCAATGATGATCTAGGATGTAACATGTTTGATTCACATTTTTCTGACAATGAAGGTTGTGACAGAGATGTAAATGGTCAAAGATATTTTCATGGTGTCAATCAGCAGAAAGTATTTTTTGATGAAAGTGATGTTGAGGATAATGTGTGTAACATGGTAGGTTCAAAGGAAGAAGTGACCCTGAGAAATCCCTCTAGGGAAGAAATTGACCTAATCACTGCTAATATGGTGGCTCGGGTTCAAACTAGAAGTATGGCTCAAGGAAGTGAGGGAAACAAGGTGGCTAGTATTTTTATAAAGGGGACCGATCATAAGAAAGGGGAAATTGTGAAATCTAAAGAGTCCCCTGCTGTGAAGGGTAAATTTGCAAATAAAAAATGGGAACCAAGGAAAGGGGGCAACCCAGAGAGTACAAAGTGCTCAAATGATATCTCCAAGAAAAGGGATGGAAAGGTATCACAAAATGTCACTGATCAAGATAAAAGTCATCATAATCCATTGAATACTTTGGGTAAGCATGATGAGAAAGGGAATGTGAATAATGATAACCTTTCAGATTCTGTTATAGATATGTTTACTATTTTGTCTCAAATTTATATTAAGGTTCCTCTGTCTGAATTACTAAGAATCCCAAAGCACCGAGATAAAGCCATAGCATGGTTGGGGAACACTGAGGTAAAAGTAAATCAGGAGTGTAATGAAAATCATGTTCCTAAGGAAATAAAGAAGAAAAAGATGAAGGAATAGGACACTAAAGTGGTTGTGTCTTAGATTCCTTAGATGTTTTTGGATAACTCTGTTAATGAATGCTTGGGAAATGTTGAGCCATTTTTCTTAAGCATTTTGGTGAATGGTAAGACATTGAAGAATTGTATGATTGACCCTGGTGCTTCTAGTATTGTCATACCTTTTAAAATAATGAAAGAATTAGGTCTAAAGGTTGACACTACTCAAGGAAGATGTTGTGCCATGGATAAGAGGGAAGTTACAATCATAGGCATTATTAGTGCCCTGCCCTATAGATTGACAACTTTTCCAAATAAAGAACTCGCTGTGAGTGTATTGGTTGTCGACATACCTCCTCAATATGGCATGTTATTATCTAGAAAATGGAGTGTTTCCATGGGAGGAAGTTTACAATGTGACTTATCATTTGCTACTTTTAATATTGATGGAAATTTTGTAAAGATCAACAGAAAGCCAAAAAGTATATATATGATAGTAGAGGAAGTTGAGGATGATATGACAAATTTTTTTGATACAAGTGTCAATGCATTCAAAGCTAAGGTCTTAACTCTGAAGAAAAGCAAGCAAATATCTCAGATAGAGATGTAAGTTAATACAAAGATAGATAAAGGTGACTTATGGGCCATGTCCTTTGACGGTGCTTATTGCAAAGATGGAGCAGGTGCAGGTATTTTATTAATCTCTCCTTCTAGGGTAACCTACAAATTTTCTTTCACATTAAATTTCCCCTGTACTAATAACATAGCAGAATATGAGGCTTTGTTGTTAGGACTTAGACTAGCTCATAAGCATGGGGTAAGATGTATACATGTGATAGGGGATTCTAAGTTAGTTGTATCTTAGGTGAGAAATATTTATGTGTCAAAGAATAAAAGGTTAAAATAGTATAGAAATGCAGTATGGGATATGATTGAGTGTTTTGATGCATTTGGGATAATTTGGAAGGATAGATCTAATAATAAGATAGTTGATCTACTAGAAAATATAGCCATAAAACTTGATGATATTTCATTTTCTAGTATCTCTAAAATTGAAACTTAAACCAGACCCTCTATGCCTGACAATGTCCAAAATTGGCAAGTATTTGAGGATGATAAAGATATTTTAAGGTTTTTGAATTGTGAGTATATGTTATCAGGGCAAGAGATTGATTGTGCAGCATATGTAGAAAACATAGATGGAAGAGACACTATTTTTGGACAAGAAGTGCAATTGAAAACAAACAAAATACCAAAATGTTTAGTTGTCCTGGAAACTGTCTTTGACAATCATGATAGATCTCCAATGGATACTAGTGAATATAATGCTAAGGATTTGGAGGAGATAAATTTGGGAACTAAAGAAACCCCTAAGAAGGTGTATATTGCTAAAAAATTGTCCCCTAAGATAAGACAGGGTTTGATAGGTTTGCTAAGGAAGTATAGACATGTGTTTGCATGGTCATATGATGACCTAAAGGCCTATAGGGAAGATCTATTTCAACATGAAATCCCTTTGAAACTAGATGCCAAGCCTTTTAGACAAAAGAAAAGGCCAATAAATCCAAACCTAGCTCCCAAAATGGAGGAAGAACTGATTAAGTTAAGAGATGTTGGCATCATTAAGCCTATCAAACATTCTTCTTGGGTATCAAATCTAGTACCAGTAAGAAAGAAAAATGGAGATATAAGGTTATGCGTTGATTTCAGGAATCTTAACATATCTTCATTAAAGGATAATTATAGTTTGCCAAATATGGAAGCAATGTTGCAAAGGGTCACTGGTTCAGAATTGATGTCCATGATGGATGGTTTTTTAGGATATAATCAAGTGGTTGTCAAAGAATCAAAATAGTTTAAGACTACCTTCACCACTCCATGGGGTACATATGTCTATGTCAGGATGCCTTTTGGGCTTACCAATGCTGGAGCTACTTTCCAAAGGGCCATGGATGTGGCTTTTGCTGATATCATTAACAAATTTCTGGCTGTGTATCAAGATGACCTTACTTCTTATTCCAAGGATGAAATTGATCATTTCATGCACTTAGAGAAGGTATTTATCAGAGCCCTTAAATATGGAATATCTTTAAATCCAAGGAAATGTAATTTTGGTGTCATTGAAGGAAAATTGTTAGGACACCTAGTTGGCAAGCATGGAGTGAGGATTGACCCTGAAAGGGTAGAAGTAATAGATAAGATCCAAAAACCCAAGAGTGTTAAAGGTATCCAATCATTCTTTGGATAGATAAAAAAAATTTAGGAGATTTTTGAAAAATTTTGCAGAAGTCAGTAGGCGTATATCAAGAATGTTAAAAAAGGGATCTGAGATAAAATGGCAAGGTGAACCTAGTATTGCATTTCAAAAAATAAAGCAAGCCATTAAAGATGCCCCTATTCTCAGGGCCCCTGATTATGAAAAACCAATGCACATATTTTCTTTTGCCTCATTTCACACTATGGCTGCAGTACTGTTACAGAAAAATGAAGAGGGTTATGAACAGCCCATTGCATTCTTTAGCAAATCATTGCAAGCAGCTGAGTTAAAGTATGATATTAATGAAAAATAGGCATATGCATTGGTCAAAGGAGTTAAGGCCTTCAAATTTTATTTAATAGGTGTTACAGTTATTGCTTTTGTCCACACTGCTGCTGTGAAAGATATTTTCTCATAGCAAGAAGTATCTGGTAGGAGGTGTAGATGGATCAATAGAATACAAGAATTCAACATTGATATCCAGATTACTAAATTGGTCAAAGGTCAAGGTTTAGCCAAGTTGATGGTAGATTCAAATCTAGTGGTAAATCAAATTAACCAATTGGATGATAATTGCAGAGAAGACCTCTGTGATATGGGCGTCTCTAACTAATACAAAGATGTAATCTATTATTTGCAAACAATGAAGTCCCCTCCAGATTTAACTAATAATCAAAGGAGATCACTTAAGTTGCATGCTATAAAATATGTTATGGTACAAGGATAGTTATGGTGGAGGAGCATAGAAGGTGTACTTTTGAAGTGTGTAGATGAAACTGAGGCTGCAAGGATTTTGAAAGATATGCATGAAGGTGTGTGTGGAGGTCATTACATGGCTAAAACCATAGCCCACAAAGTCCTTAGATCTGGTTTTTGGTGGCCAACACTCTTCAAAGATGCTCATGAATTTGTTAAGACATGTGACACTTGTCAAAGATTCAGTGGAAAATTGAAATTTTCTAGAAATTTACCATTAAGACCTGTAGAAGTATAGGCACCATTTCAGCAGTGGGGGATTGATTTCATAGGTGAAATCTCAAAAAAATACAGTGGTGGACATTCCTAGATTCTGGTGGCAACTAATTACTTCACCAAATGGGTTGAAGCAATCCCTACCAAGAATGCTACAAGTGCTGATCAATTTCATCTTGAATAACATTATAACTAGATTTGGTTGCCCACAAAAGATAATTACTGATAATGCTATGTGTTTCAAATCTGATGAATACAAAGAGTTTTGCAAAAAATATAGCATTACAAAATATGCATCATCACCTTATCATCCTCAAGAGAATGGCTAGGAAAAATCAAGAAATAAGAGTATATTAAAGATTATCAAAAGAATTCTAGGGGAAAACAAGAAGGCATGGGATTCAAAATTGCCACTAGCCCTATGGGCTGACAGGGTTACTATTAAAAAGGCCATTGGTTGTGCCCCATTTGACTTGGTTTATGGTATACAGGCTAGACTTCCCCAGAATAATCTAAGGGAGATGTATAAATTCATTCAATTATATGAAGATGATGTCATTGATGAGATGCAACTCAAACTGGATGACATCAAAAAGTTAGAGGAGACAAGAAAAGATTCCTCTGTTCAAAATGCTAAGCTCCAATCATAGATTAAGCACTTATATGATAAAAGGATCTTTGAGAGAAAGTTTGAAATAGGAGATATGGTACTGATGTGGAATGCTAGGATGAAAGATAAGGGAAAACATGGAAATTTTGACCCAATCTAGCTTGGTCCATATAAAATTTGTGATAAGAATGGAGAAGATTCATATCTCTCGAGGGAATTAAATGGAGGTATTCTTGAACCTCTAGTTTGTGGACAATTCTTGACAAGGTACTTTTCTTAAAGTATTTGTTTTCCATGAATAGTAGTTTTAGGCTTCCTTGTACATTTTGTATATTTTGTAAATCCCTGTAAGTTTCCTTGTATAGTTTGGTTTTTATTCCTATGTGTTGCTCTGTGTTCTCTAAAGAACTTGTCATTCTTACACCAATTATGTGGTCTTCTCTTCCATAGATTCTAAATTCTTGCATAGACTTGAATAGTCTATCATCCCCAGACAGAGCCATTGTTGGTCTAATTTTTCACAAAATTAAATAATTCCTGATATTTAGATGAAAAATCATTAAAGTCTTTGAATTATGCAGTTTAGGTTTTTTATCTCAAGTGATTTTGAAAGTTTTTAGATTTCTCTAATTGTGCCCTATTCCACGTGTTGTATTTTCCTATTAAATTATCAGGCTTTGTCTCTCAAGTCATCCCTGAAAAAACTTTATGTGAGAAACCCTTATGCTTGTGTTTTGTGTTGCCCTAGTCTTTGAAAAATTTAAAAGGGTATGATTTCAAATATATTTTGATGAGGCATGTTTATCCTAAAGGTTTATTTATGACAAAATAACCTTTTAATCTTTTGATAAACTTTATAGAGTTGTTTTAATTGCTTCATTTTATTGAAAGACGGGCCAAGTCGCAGTATTTTTTCAGCAACGTAGATCTTCTCAAGATCAAGGTTTCCCACATTCCCACATTATGAAGTTGTGAGGTTTTTTAATAATGTAGAGAAATGCATTTATGACACGTAGCCGTTGCTGACCTTCAATACTCAGTAAGCTACAAAAGTTCTTGTTTGTCAGAATTGGTCAAAACCTTTTACGAATTGGTCAGTACCCTGTGCACGTTTTATTTTCCTGCACTATCATTAGTTGTTCAATTGACAAAAAGTTTTACCTTATGATCAAAGTTCACCAACTATGGATCTTGTCTAGATCTACAGTTATCGCATTTCCATATTATGAAGTTGTGCGATATTTAAATAATGCGAGGATGCGAGCATTTGACATGTCGCATATAGTGACATCATCGGCCCGCATTTCTTAGAAAAGTAACAATAGTGTATCTTTTGTGGCAAGCTATCAAATGACATGGAAAATAGAGGAAGTTTCTTATTGGTTCGATCAGTTGACTAGATGTGCAATCATTTCAAGATTTGATCACCGTCGATTAGGGTAAGATCGACGAAGTTCGCATTCCCGCAATACTCAATATTTAAATAATGTGAGCAAGTGGGCATGGTGGGACCTAGACTAAGCTTTAGAAAATATGCCGAGTCATGCCATGCTAGAAAGGATTAAATGTAATGAGGCGCGCTCATTGGTGGTGGGTGACAGGTGTGCCAAGTGGAAGTGACAATGTCATGGGCACGAAAACATTAATTACTATCAGAACACATGGACTAAAGGGTAATTTTTCATTGGTCAAGTTAGTTTGGTGGGCCACCAAATAAAGCGATCTTGGTTCACCATCGATCAGGATAAGATCAATGATGCTCGCATTCCCGCATTATCAAGATGCGAGGTTTTTAAATAATGTAGGCATGCGGGCTTGTGACGCGTGCCCGGGGGTCACAAAGTTTTTAAAAAGCTTTTTATTTTTGAAACAAAGTCATTCAATCTTTGGGAAATTGACAAGTAAAATTCAAATTTTAAAATACAGCATGAAAATAACAGTTTTAGGAATTAATATGATACAAAGTTTCCTTCGTACAACCTCAATGCTCTGATATAACATGTAAATTCACCATTGTTGAAGCACAGATTGTAGATTTTCTCAGAGTGAAAGGATTTAAAGAGCTAGGCAAAAAAATTCCTCAAGGACTTAAGCAAGTTTGCAGAGACAATTACACTAAGAAGAATAGATTTTAGTAGGTAAGTGATCTATAACCAGTGAAAATCAAGAATTTGTTGAGTAAGATTTAGAAATTTTAGAAAATGCCTCCACGAAAGGAATTTTTTGGGCAAACTGAATACTCAAAGAGGGGTATGCATGATGATTTTCTTGTAAAATTTCCTTTGTTGGTACATGAGATAACTAAGGGGAGGGATTTGATTCCTAATAACCCTAGAGTAGTCGTAGCAAAGGGTTTCTATAACAAGGCCAATTGGGTACGAGATGCTCAAGTCTCCATGGGAGGTTCGAAACTATTCAAAAAATGGTTTTTAGAGAAAACGCTGGATACTCCTTTGAGAAATGTCTGGGAGTTTGATATTGGAAAATTAGTAGTCCCCAAAGTTTTCTTTGATAGTGATTTATTAGTGGATTTGGCCAAGAAGTAAGATCCAATTACAAGGTGGGTAAAGAATCATGCTAGAGTGAACCTCTTTAGGGTTTGCCCTAGATTAATTAGAGAAGTCTTCAATCTTAACCCTAACCATGCTATCCATGAATCTATTTACATGGGTGACTTTCAAGCAAGGTATGTTGCATAAAAAGTCTACTTGAAAAAGGGGCCACTATAGGAGCATGCTGCTAAAATTGGTACTTTGTCTGTGATTACTACCAGCACCCAAGAGCCACTATTGAAAAGACATTTTAACACTAGAGCTCAGGCATTATATGTTTCTCTTTGTAAGATTTTTGGAGTGGATGAAGTAGAACAAATCCCAAGCTTAGTTTTCCTCATAATGGCTCAAACTCTTCAATTTAGAATAAGCACTATTCTGGATTTCGCAACATTTCTTGAAAAAGACATTCACAATGGCCTAGAGGCGATAGCAAGGGGAAAAGTAGATAAACCTTTTTGTGGGTATTCAATCATTATGCATATATGTTTGCATAAGGGATTGGCCTTCTTTTCTAAGGGTATGGAGCTGGAGACAACTAGGGATGGAGAAAAGAATCCAATGCAGTTGTGGAGTGTGGATATGACCTCAAAAGCCACAAGTGCCAGTTATGTGAGGTTTGATAGGTATTTTTCATCAAAGCTTAGATTTCTCTTAAGAGGAGAGAGCCCTAGAATTCCACAAGTATTGTTAGAATTGGTCAGACCCAAGGATCATGCTAAAGGGCTACTTGTCAGTCATAACTAGGGGGATATAATTCCCTACAATGTTTCAATAGTGATAAAAGTATGTGGCTTTTTGGGAAAGCCTCATGTGCTACCATTTCATGTACCTTTGAAGATAGGAATAGCTGAGCTGTTATGGCAAATAGGCACCATAGATGAGAGGGAGTTGACTAGGAAGGGTACATTCTTTCCAATTGTTACTGTGACCCATGATTTTGTCTTTGTGAGGAAAGGGTGGAAGCATTTGAATTTGTTTTTAGACAGATATAACATGGTAGAATCTCATGCTAGATTTATTGATCCTGAAGGATTCTATGATATCTTCAAGGAGAGAAAAAAGCTTCCCGCATGGCGCACCAAGTTTACTATCCTAAGGATGTAATTAGAAATGGTCTTACTTTACAAGAACAAGAATTGAGAAAAGAAAAATAGATAGTATTTAGAAAAACCCTTGAATTCATTAATGTTTTTGACCCCCATTATGATCCATTAAAAGAAAAGAAATATTGGGGAGGAAAGATGCAAGCCTTGATGAATAGTTTTTCTGAGATAATACAAGCTACGAATGAAAATAAGGCTACATATGTTGAGACATATCCAGACAGGGCTGCAGAAGTGTAGAGGAAAATCAATAGTAAAAACATAGTAGCTCCTAGCCAATATACCTTACAAAGAAGGTCAGGATATGTGATGATTCAAAATGTGCAACGGGGTCTTCTTCATCAAAGACAAAGGCCAGGAAGTACACCTACAACCAGTGCTCCAAAAAGGCAGAAGTTAGAACAAGGGTTTTCTTCTTCTCAGCCAGAACAATACTCCCTGAGCTAGTCCCCAATCTGGATAGATGATGAAACATCTTTAAGAGAGCGACTTAGACAAATTGGTGGAGAAGGGGATGTAATTGATACTTCCACAGATCTGGACATTGGGGAACCGCAAGAACCCCCTACACCTTCCTTGGAGCTCACTGTTGCTAATTATCAAGGTAAGGAAATTGATCCTATAGTTTCCCAAGCCTCTGAGAGGTTTATAAATGATAAAAAAATTTTGAAATCTAGGTCATTTGCACAATTTTTGTGGAGCTTAAATATAGGCAATTTTGAAAAGGCTTCTGAAAAGATAAGGGCAGAGCAACCTGATAAACTAGACTCTGTTATTAAAGAACAGGTAAAATCCAAGTTTTTGAGTGATTTTGCCCAATTTACACCTGAGGTCGGGAAGCAATTAGTTAAGCAATCAGGAGTCCTTATCTTACCTGAATGGGATATAGTGAATGTTATGGTTTTTGATTCAGTAAGAAAACAAAAGGATGTCCAGTTAAAAACTGAAGAAGAGATACTACAGGCTCATAGAGGAGTCAAATTTAGTGATGACCACCAAGCCCTAGTAATTTGGTCTATTAACAAAAGGGATAAAACAAGGATGCATGAAATCTCTACTATAGAGCATACTGGTGCATTGATATTCTTCAGGGCTGGTGAAGTTGGCAGTAAAAAGATAATTGGGATGGCTTCAGAAATGCTAAAATTTGGCAGTGTGGTGTCTGGCCAAGAAGAGGAGAGATTTGGCCAGCTAAATGCTAGATTTGAAGAAGTGTTGAAGGC